>JASTWL010000174.1:0-359824 GCA_035220575.1 Temnothorax rugatulus
TTTCAAAGAGATTGTTATTTTCAAAAAGTAGTTTTTTTATTTTTATGCAAGTAAATTATTTCAAAGAATATTTTTGATTTATTTCTATTTTTTTTAGACCTAAACTAGTGGATCCGCTTTGTCCCCACATTCGGGGCGAATCGGATAATTCTCTTCTTTTCATTTTTTAGTTGTGCAATAAGAAATATCACATTTATGTATTATTTTATTATGTGAAATCCAAGCCAAAGTTATAAAGGTTTATAAGAATCTATAATAAAATTAAATAACAAAATTTGTTTTTGATTACTTTTTTACCGAGAAAGAAAAATTGATCTGATTCGTTTCGGTCTATCCTACAGAGGGTAATAAGTTAACATGTCATAAATAGATTTTAAGAAATTGAGCAAAATATACGATTGTCGCTCGTTATACTGGCCCCACGACCTTTCCACGTTACTTTGCAAATACAAGTCTGACTATCATTTAATTCCAAAAAACTTGTGTTCAAATATTTGAATTTTTCCGTGCCATGAAATCATTAATTTAAATTTAAAATAAGTCGAATATAAAATCAATAAATCGCATTAAAGTACGACGAGATAACAGAATCTATATCCGCAGTAAAGTGTACATTCGCGGCTCGTTGTCGCGTACAGCGACGCACAACGGCGGCGAATCTCTGCCGTAGCGGAAGGATTAGGCTCTCCGCACAAGAAATTCGTAACACGTTACGTTATATTAAGTGCCGATCATATATTTTAAATCTGTCCGTAAACTTGAACTTATGCTAACGTACAGAGAAATCCTTAACGTAACACACTTTTTATTTCGTGAGAAGCTGTTTCCCGCCGGTTGTCGAGGCAAGGACGTTTGGCCGCCAAACTCGCCGGATTTAATCACCCGATGGACTTTTCCGTGCGGTTCATCTTGAAGATTTCTGGATCCTCGTTTTAAATAGTTTAAATCAACGGAGTCCCTCAAAGTGGCCCTGCGACGTGCCTGCATGGGATGAAATTATCATCCAGCAGTTGCGCAACATCATGACAATTTTCCGAAGTGGCTTCGAATATGTATTAAAGCCAAAGGAAACAATTTTAGCATTTATTGTAATTTTCTTTGTTTAATTTTATTATTAATTTTCTAGTAAAGTTTAATGTTTTGTTTAAAGTGTAGATGTTTTATTTATAACTATACCGATTTGCAGCTGCTTAACGTTTCCAAAAAATTCCGAGAACTTTTATGTTACCCTATATAATTTCGTTGCAACTAATGTATCATCTACGCATATTTAACCGCGCATAAGAATCATGCTACATGCTACACGCTGGATCTCTATCGCCTTATCATGCCCTTTTTTATAATTATATTTTCTAAATTAAACAACATATTCTGTCAACATGTAAATCTGTCAACATGTAATTCTGAAAATTTTTTTTAATATTCCTACATCGGTCTTATATATATCTTACAATTACATTAGTTGCTTTGTCATGGAGATCCTAACATGCGACGTAAGAATTAAAATTAGAAATGTGATGTTAATGTCTGGACAATGCTTCAATTCACCTCTAATTAAAATTTCACCAAAGTAAGAGGTAAGAGAAAATTCGCCAATTTCTTAAATTAATTAGAATGTTTCCTATTTATTGTACCTAATATTAAAAAATTAAAAATAGCTTTTGTAAAAAAAAATTGTCAACGTTACTATGGTTCAGTGAGTACAATACACCTGAAGCACCTAACCATCTCCCGACGCCGTTAATCCTAAACTTAAATTAATTTGACTAGATGATGGAAGACTAACTGGATGGAGGTTTAACTGTAACAAGGAAACTGTTCATTTATTCAATTTCTTTCCGCACAGTGTGTACATGTGAAGCAAACACAAATTTATTTGGTCTGCTGTACAAGAATAAAGTGCGTAGCTGTAATGGTCTTCATCTACAAATATATATAACATGCAATTAAAGGGATGATATAGTGGCAGTATGTCGGAAATTACTGCCACTACAGCATCCCCTTAATGTATATTGAATTGCTGCCCAAAGTGGTGGTGAAGTTCAAAGTAGATCAAGCAGCATTGTGATTGAGGACAATCAAGATCAAATACAATTGAGATCAATGCACAATTGCTCGATGTCAACAGTAGAATTGTAATCGATTTTCTCTCTCACAATGTCTCTGTCCAATTGTGATTGATACATAATCGGTTCAACCAGGATTGAAATCAATCGCAACGGTGACAAGATCGTATGTACTGGAGTGTTAAGGCTGATCAACTTCTTTTATTGAAATTCGAGGTGTCAATCTGTACTCTTATTTAAGAATCACAAACTGACACGTTTATTTACTGTTTATTTGGCGGAATAAGTGTTTCGAAGATTCCTGGATCTCATTAGTCAATCGAACTCTTCGAAACATTTGAAGCGCTACATAGCTCGAATTCGAATAAGCAAACAGTTTCCTAATTCACAGCAATGATTTTTGAACAGGTATGTTGGTTATATAGTCCAAGTACAGGACCAAACCAGGCAAGATCGGCGAGATCACTTAATTAAGCCTAACAATTAATAAGTGGTAATTGTTCATTAATATTAGAGGAACATTTATTATATGGGAGTGTAGGTGAAGGTAAAAGTGCTTTCCTGACCAGTATCAGACAAAGAGATCCTCAGAAACAACTATATTCACAGCCCGATCGTGTATTCAAGACCTTCCGGATGTTTGTGCAGTCTTAAGACTCCATGGACGTATCCCCATGCAAATGAAATGACCCTTATAGCATTTCGAGCTATAAGAACGATCTTGAGTATAAGATTGAATTATGAACACTGCCTAGGATCCGAAGTATCCATCTATGCCCTATCCTTATATAGAATCATAATAAAACAATCGCTATCGAGAACATTTGCATTATTAATTTTTCCGAAATAGGGCTAAGTGTAATTAAACTTAATAATAAATTTTAATTAACATTGAAGAATTTAAGTTATGCAATTATTTTGCATGATTTTTACAAGATTATTATAAATTCTAATATACCTAAGTGTAATGTAATTGTTGTAATTAACTTAACAATCACAAAGATAAAAGGCGATAGACACCAAGTGGCCGATAATTGAACTAAAGTGCGTGATCCTTAGAGCTTTATACCAAAATCTGATATTGCAATTACAGAAGAACTGATCTGGTATCATATCTGTGTCGTATTAAACCCGTGTTTTACCGACAAAGCCTGCCGGTATATAATCTGATAGCAAATTGTCGGCAGAAACCAAATAAATCTTGTCATTTCTTAAACATTTAAATAAAATACACCATTTAAATGGTTACGAAACTTGAGTTCTGTTCAGTTTCTACAACCAATCTGTCATTATATTTTATTAATTTATTAAGATTTTGTTATATTTCTACTGACATTCTATCGACAAAATTTGTAGCAGACACTTTTAAAATACCGAGTAAATCACATTTTCTTCGCCAATCAAATAATAACAAGTAGAAATATTAATCGACTCTATTGGCCATTATAACTTTTAAAATACATTGACAGACTATCCAGATATGAAATCTCTCGAAATCTCCCTATCTATTTCGATAATTGTACAATTATATTGTACAATTCGATTCGATTAAATTAGTACGCGACAATCTGATATGTAAGAACCGATGAATTTCAGTCTCATTAGTGGATTTACGTTTTGTGTAGGTACTTTTTACTTGAAGAGAGAGAGAGAGAGAGAGGGAGGGAGGGAGGGAGGGACGGAGAGAGAAACAGGCAGATAGATATATAAATAGATAGATAGATAGATAGAGAGAAAGAGAGAGAGAGAGAAAAACGCATGAAATATTTATATATTCATAAAATTAGTTCTACGTGGATTATTTATCAGTGTAAGAGACATATTACTGGTAATCAATGGATGGGAGTCAATTATTTTCAAATTATGGGATCTAATTTAAAGATGATCACAGAATTTATCGTTTAAATTTCTTATATCTTCAAGAAGTAAAAAATAAATGTAAAATAATTTATGTTTGCAATACAGTAAGAAAGAAATGTAAGAATTTTCAAGTACATTTCTTCATTGAATTAAATTGATTTTGTTATTTCTTAACACGATACATTTATATCTGTCTACTTGAGGTTTCTAAGTAGTATTGAAGTAAATAAAGATCAGAAGAAGCATACTTCGCATTGTAGAACACATATAGCATTCTTAATATTAAGATATATTTCGTGATTCGCCCAGTGCCGTGCATCGGATTTAGCGCTTCGTTTTTTTCGCCAACCATTATTATGCAACATTCATTAAAGCTTTTTATCGTTGAATTTATTAGAAGATAGCTTTACGTTGGAGGACACATTGCATTGCTATAACATAATGATATTTCTTCAGATGTGTATAAGAGCTCCGCTTTTCTCGCTGATAGCTAAAACGTTTTGTCGGTTAATTCTTTTCACATCTTTTTCGAGAATTAGTATCGCGAATATCATCAATCGATTTGTTGCCTTGGCCAGTATTCGTTTTTTATCGCGGTTTATTAATTTCATCATTGGCTTATATTATAGCTTAGCTTCTTATCGCGCATTGAATAACTTTTGCAGAAAATTTTATAGAATTTTCCAATACTTGAACTTGAACGATTAAGAAACATATAATAGATAAATTAATTATTAACGACTTTTTTGGTCATGTTTGCTTGCGTACGATGAAACTTGATAAATTCTGTAATCGCGAATTGACAATTAAAAATACGATTTAATTATCGTTATTTATCAATATATGAACAACAGCTAGGCTTAGTAAAATTCGTATTATTATATTATGTTTGGACGATTTCATATAATCTCGCATTATTAAAATTTTTGGATTAGGTGGATTAGGATTATTGTATATGAATAACATTTTAAATTTGTATTGTATTATATTATATTGTAAACAACATATATCTAATTTTATACTTTTATATTGTAATACACACTACTAAATTGTATGAAACTTTAGAATTAAAGATAGGATTAGAAAATTGATTGACGCGAAAAAATTGTGAATAGTAATGAATTAAAATTTAAAAATTATATACATATTGCATTGCATAATATTGCATAATATTGCATAATATCTGTCATATTGTATATCTTATATATTTTTTTTAAATTATATATTCCTATCACATGCTTCTCTACTATATCTCAAAATAAATTTTATGTGCAAAGTAATAAATAAAAAAAATTAAAATATTTATGCAATGAAAAAAGGACCGCTGACAAATACTTTATTCGTACTTTAACGAGAGATCAGTTGTTTGCAAAAATTTATTTTATTTGGCCAGAAAAAAGCCAATTTTTATATAGATTTAATTAACAATTTTATCGCTATTTTAATGATAAGTAAATATTCTACATTCTACTGTCCTAAAATATATGAATTTAATGACATCCTGTATATATTAAAATATACTCCTGTACATATAATATTATAATAATTTCAATCTTAATTTTCTCTCATATACCTTTCTCTTTTTTGCTCCGTCTTTCACTTTCTTTTTCTTTCTTTCTCTTTCTCTATCTCTTTTTCAATCGAGTATTACTATATTTTTGTTTGTTTATTAATTTAAAAAATATATTTCAAGAAAAGATAATTATTCAAATGTTATCTTAATACATATAGTATATTACATAAATAAAAGTGTATTACATAATTGAAAATTACATATGTGTATAAGTTAAATAAATTTCGTACGTAATTTTCAAATACTTTACATCGTATAATCATTTGTGAAATCATGTTATAAGTTGAATAATAAGCTGGTTATTACATTTTATTCATTATCACGTACAAAACTTATTTGATTTACATAAATACAACATAAAAGATATTGTATTTTTATATTAGTACTATTACAATTACTATGCTTTATAGGAACATACTAAATGTGGAAGAATTTTTATCTCGATTTTTAAAAAAATTACGGTATTTATAAAGATAGTTTTCTGAAACTTTTATTTTCTATCTATATATACGTATAATTGAAGAAAAGATTAGGACTCCTGTTACAATTTGAAAGAGCAACTTTAAGTACATAATTCCATGATTGATGAATTGTAAATATGCTTTATCACTGTCCTTCAACTCCCTGTCCGTTCGATTGCTTAACCGGAGTTTTCGATTCTCTTGCTCGCAATTTCAACCAGAAGCCATTGTCCGGCATCATGACAGCTGATTTTGCCAATACCATAGGAATTCTGGTTTTAACATCGGGTTCAAGATCGCAACGTGAAAGTAGATAGACCAGCATAACTTTTGCTTCCATTAATGCGAATCTATTACCAATGCACATTCTTGGACCGATACCAAATGGGATAAAGACCGAATTATCCACATCACCCTTAAGAAATCTTTCTGGATCGAATTTTTCTGGCTGCGGATAATACTTTGGATCGCGATGCAGAGAGAAAATGGGGACCCATATGTTGTCTCCAGGCTTCATCGTAATCGGTTCGCCATCTGAAGTCGCTGCTGGCAATTCGGTCTCCTTGACACATTTTCTGTCCAAGAAAGCTGCTGGCGGATATAATCTGAGAGCTTCGTTTACCACGGCTGTCTAAGTATTTCATGTGATTGATGGCCTCATAGGTAGGTTTACCGTTGGTCTGTCTGAGAACATCATCAATTTCCTCTCTTAACTTGCTCTGAATATCGGGATTGACAGCGAGTACGTGCGTCATAAAACACATGGCTGTTGATGTAGTATCGAATCCAGCGAGAAAGAAAACGAATGCCTGGGCGGTCATTTCGTCAATGTCGAACTCAGGTCCGCTATCTTTGTTTCTAGTCTCCATCATCAACTGAATCATGTCCGGACGAACAATTCCCTGCTCATCCCTGACCTTCACTGTGTTGGAAACGATATCTTTGAAAAATTTCTCTATCTCTGGGCCAAACATTTTGAGATTGAGGAGTCTTGCAAGTAGCGAGAAGTTTCTATGCAGGAAGAACTTGAAGACCAGCCACTTGTCAAAAGTCAGTGCTTTCTTGGCAAGCAAGAAGAACTCGTTGTTCGGATGCTTAAAAGAATCCACGCTGATGCCGAAGGCACACGTGGCCACTGTGTCGGTGGCGTATCTGCCCAGTATGTCTTTCATATCATATGTCTTGCCGGTTTTTCCGGATTGCGTTGTCACAAAATCGACGAAGTTCTCGGCGCACTGACTTATAAGTTCGAACATCGTCTTCATCTTGCTGGAT
The DNA here is from genome assembly GCA_035220575.1 of Temnothorax rugatulus. Lineage (NCBI taxonomy): Eukaryota > Metazoa > Arthropoda > Insecta > Hymenoptera > Formicidae > Temnothorax > Temnothorax rugatulus. The sequence continues at coordinate 7,236 of JASTWL010000174.1, forward strand.
GTGAAACTAGGACTAAGAAGCTTTCGCATCTCGCGCCAGTGATCCCCTTTCAGGTCAGACAGATTTTACTGGCCATCGGATCAAGATTTTCGTTCACGAAGGTACTGCGATTACAAAAGTTGTCAAAACTGTTTAATGGTAATCGTGGAAATCAGTTCTGGATCACGGATAACGAAGGTCGGTGTCTCAAAATCGTAGATACCGAAGTATTTTGCGTTCGGGAAGAGATTGTATATTCTTTGCAAAAGCTCTATATGGGATGTACGTTGAAAAATAAAAGGTGTCATGTTGCCCAATATTGGAACCGGTTTCACATGCGGGATCTTCAGTCGTTCGAAGTAAGCTAGCTTTCTTAAAACAAAGTAATATAAGCAGATACTTGCTGTCAGAATAGTCAGAAGCAAAGTAGATGGTTCCATTGCGACAAAACTTTCGAGATTAGTTGCACAAGAAGAAGACGTTTTTGATGATTAAGTTCCCTTGTTTTCGGTAGTTTTTGTTTCGGATCGATGAAACGGTTTCCACACTTGATCGTTAATGCTGATGACACGAGAAGAAGAAGCGCAAGTTATATTATCGTACTAGCTTTCTTAATTGTAGTTAGAACTTCTGTCTAATTGGAAATGGTTAACTTGATAGATCTGGCGAAGAGATGCACGCACTACGCGTGAGATTTTATGACTGACTCTCACACGTACGCCACGATGAATTATATAACATTGATAATACTCTAAGTGTGCAGATATGAAAGATATAAGTCACATTGACTATTTCCTTGAAATAACGCCGCACTTCTGCGCAAACGTATTTTTATCAATATGCGAAGCTTGCACAATATGTCGCTTTTTTGAATAAACTGAGTTAAAGGCTTTTTATTTTAGCAATATGTCATTGTCCAACAGTTTCTAATAAGACAATAGAGAGATACAATTCTTTTTCTAATAACTCATAATTGTTATCGCGTATTTTTACTCGATTCAATCTATTGAATATAGGATAAATGATAAGAGCTCTATATGAGTTTATTTTTATTTCTCTTATTTTGGTTCTTCATATCTTCTTTATAACTTTATGTTTTGTAGGTATATTTTTTAATTTATCGTGACTAATAAACAAACAGGCAGTTTTAGCAAGTACAAATAAGATTATTAGCAGTTGTTATTTTTATTACAAATTATAAATTGATTTCTTTATTTTCAACCACACAATTTCTTATAATAATAACGTCCCTTAAAATTAATATATCAAATATATAGATCTAAAAATATAGCCAATATACAGCAATAATATAAGTTAATGTTTTATTTAATAATATGGCATTATTATTTATAAACATATAGTCTTTCTTTTATAGTTATACAATTCTATTTTTATATCAGTATTTTATTGGTAGCAATTGTGTCAAATATATATTTAAAAAATATATTTTTTTTCTCATAAATAGTTTAATTTACCATTATTGCCAATTTATTACAAGTATATAAATGAATATTTGAGGATACAAATAAAGTTGTTCAAATTGATCATGCATTTGTCACTTTAACAAATATGACTTAACTAATAGCGTTAATTTGTCGACTCGACCCGACTCGGGTCAGATTCAAATTTCGGTTTGAAACTCGATGACTCTAAACTCATAATCATGGCAGAAAGCGTTTCTTGACCTCCATCAAAGATTTTAGCATTATCGTGGCATATTATCATATTTCATTATCATTTTTCAGAACTTTTAATCTGACCCAAGTTGACCCGAGTCGGGTCGAGTCAACAAATCGAAAACGCTATAAATTAAAAATAATCGTGTTTCGGAGTTTAGCGCTTTATCTTTTTTGTCAACCACTATTATGCAACAACATTCATTGAAGCTTTTTATTGTCGAATTTATTAGAAGAAGCATATGCTTTTTACATTGAAAAACACATAGCATTGTTAACAACATAATGACATTTCTCGAGATGTGTAAAAGTTCCGCTTTTCTCGCTGATAGCTATTCTAAAACGTTTCATCGGTTAACTCTTTTCACATCTTTTTCGAGAATTAGTGTCACGAATATCATCAATCGATTTGTTCCCTGGGCCAGTTTTTTATCGCGGTTTATTTTATCAATTTCATCATTGGCTTATTTTAAAGCTTAGCTTCTTATCGCGCATTGCACATTTTGCAGAAAACTTTATAGAATTCTCCAATATTTGAACTTGAACGATTAAGAAACATAATAAATAATTTTATTAACTTTTTGGTCATGTTTGCTTGCGTACGATAAAACTTGATAAATTGCAAATTAAATCGCAAATTAATTAACAATTAAAAATATGATTTAATTTATCGTCATTTATCAGTATATAAGCAACAGCTAGGTATAGTAAAATTCGTGTTAGATACGTATTTTGGACGACTGTATATAATCTCGCATTATTAAAATTTTTGGATTATATTATTAATAATGTCATTTTTTATGTGTATTTTGAATAGCATTTTAAATTGGATTGTATTACATTATATTGTAAACAACATATATCTAATTTTATACTTTATATTGTAACATACACTATTTATTTGTATTTATGCCAAATGGCATACGAATCGAATTATCCACATTACCGTTAAGGAATCCTTCTGGATCGAACTTTTCTGGCCGCGGATAATACTTAATTGGGATCGCGTTGCAGAGAGAAAGTTGGAAACCATATTATGCTGTCTCCTGACTTTATCGTGATCGATTTGCCATCTGAAATCGCTGGTGGCAATTCGGTCTCCTTGACACATTTTCTGTCTATAAAGACAAATGCTGCCGGATATAATCTGAGAGCTTCGTTTATCACGGCGTCTAAGTACTTCATGTGATTGATGGCCTCGTAGGTAGGTTTACCGTTGGTCTGTCTGGAAACGTCATCAATTTCCTCTTTTATTTTGCTCTGAATATCAGGAATGTCAGGATTGACAGCGAGTTGGTGCGTTATAAAACACATGGTTAATGTTGAGGTATCGAATCCGGCGAGAAAGAAAACAAACGCCTGCAGGGCGGTCATTTCGTCAATGTCGAACTCAAGTCCACTATCTTTATTTCTGGTCTCCATCATCAACTGAATCATGTCCGGACGAACAATTCCTTTCTCATCCTTGACCTTCACTGTGTTGGAGACGATATCTTTAAAAAAAATTCTGTATCTTTGGGCCAAACATTTTGAGATTGAGGAGTTTTGCAAGTAGCGGGAAGTTTCTATCCATGAAGGCCTTGAAGGCCAACTTGTAGCTATCAAAAGTCATTGCTTCTTTATCAAGAAGAACTCGTTGTTCGGATTTTTAAAAGAATCCACGCTGATGCCGAAGGCACACGTGGCCACTGTGTCGGTGGCGTATCTGCTCAGTACGTCTTTCATATCGTATGTCTTGCCGGTTTTTCCGAATTGCGTTGTCACAAAATCGACGAAATTCTTGGCGGACTGACTTATAAGTTCGAACATCATCTTCATCTTGCTGAATGTGAAACTAGGGCTAAGAAGCTTTCGCATCTCGCGCCAGTGATCCCCTTTCAGGTCAGACAGATTTTTACTGGCCATCGGATCAAGATTTTCGTTCACGAAGGTATTGCGATTACAGAAAGTTGTCAAACTGCGTTTGATGGTAATTGTGGAATTTAGTTCTGGATCACGAATAACGAAGGTCGGTGTCACAAAATCGTAGATACCGAAGTATTTTGCGTTCGGGAAGAGATTGTATATTCTTTGCAAAAGCTCTATGTGGGATGTACGTTGAAAAATAAAAGGTGTCATGTTGTCCAATATTGGAACCGGTTTCACATGCGCGATCTTCAGTCGTTCGAAGTATGCTAGCTTTCTTAAAACAAAGTAATATAAGCAGATACTTGCTGTCAGAATAGTCAGAAGCAAAGTAGATGGTTCCATTGCGACAAAACTTTCCAGATTAGTTGCACACGAAAAAGACGTTTCTGAAGATTAAGTTTTCTGGTTTTCGGTAGTTTTTGTTTCGGATTGATGAAACGGTTTCCACACTTGATCGTTAATGCTGATGACACAAGAAGAAGAAGCACAAATTATATTATCGTACTAGCTTTCTTAATTGTTGTTACAATTTCTGTCTAATTGGAAACGGTTAATTTGATAAATCTGGCGATGAGATGCACACACTACGCATACGTGAGATTTTATGACTGACTTCTACACATACGCCACGATGGAATTATATATATAATATATAACATTCAGGGGCGGATAGTAACTTTTCAGAGTTGCTAATACTATTTCAGGGGTTCCTTTTCCGGGCAAAACAATAAATTACAATAATGTCAAAAAATGATGAAAAAACTTCTATAAATACCAACTTTTCTATCGTGCTTCAATCGTTTTCTCGTTATTTCGATATTATTATAATTTTCTATTCTATTTAGATAACAACTAACATTTAAACATTAATAAATATACAATTTGAATAAAATATATTTATAATAAGTAATATTATATACGGTTTAACGTTTTACAGAAACAATTAAATTAAATTTATAAGAATAACTAACTATATACCTATAATATATATATTTTTTAAACATATAGCTATATAGAAACAAAAGTATTTGAGAGTAAAAGTTTTTAAATTTTTACTTTTCTTCTGCATTTCGCGTTTACGTATTCTTTTTTCATAAATAACAGCTCTTATACAGCTGTCATTTTTTATTGAAAGAATTGATAAATGGCTCAGTGTCTTTCATCTCTCATTTTAGATCTGTACATACTCCTTATAAGCGTCGATTCGGTAATTGTCGTTGTTTGAGGGCCTCCTTCTCTTTGAGAATCTGATGCTTAAGGTATAGTCTTACGACTGTAATCCAAAATTTTGTACTCTAAAGGACCAAAGCACATAACATAGCGTAGTGATATACGACGGTCGTAGTCCCCGACCTGACAGATCAGGATACGCCAAAGCTTGTGCGTTTCTTACGTCCACGACAACGACTGTCATATATGTGCTTTGGCCCTAACTCTAAAGCCGGTTCTACAATACGTCGCAAACGATGGCAACTGCTAGTTGAAAAGTGTTATTTCTAATTGCCGATTCCTAGTTACTGTCGCCAAAAGAATTAAAATTTCGCCAACTCTCTTTTGACAACCGCAATTGACAAGCGCAATGTGGAAATAACACTTTTCAACTAGCCTAGCAGTTTTGCCATCGTTTGCGACGTATTGTAGAACCGGCTCAAGTCAATGCGAAAACATCCGACTAGTCGTCACTGCTCATCCCCTCCAGTCGCTCTTTCACGTCTAATAATCGTGAAAATCGTGGTCTATTTAATTATTTATTATTATATTTCTATAACTATAAATGGTCAATAATTTTGTTCTTTTTTACTAATATTTCTAAAGTGTCCTTCTATTATACATATATCCGTTTTTCATCATTTTCTTGTTGTTCGTTCTAATTATTAAAATTCAAAATACGAGATTTTCGTACGTCTTGCTATGCAATGCATGGAAAAGTGTTATTGATAGCGTATTAAAATATAATTTTTGATAGCAATTATCTTACGTTCGGGACGGTCAATTACTTTTCAATTGTGCAAACGTGTAGATATCACATTTATTAACGTTATATTGTTTAAATTTTCAAATTTTTATTGTTAATTGCGATTTGCGAGACAACTAGCTTGAGCATCGTAAGCTTCTATATAACACTCCGTCCCTGATAATACTCTAAGTGTGTAAATATAAGAAATATAAAATGTAAAAAAGTGTGTAAATATAAAGTTATATCTCCTTGAAATTGACGCCGCACTTCTTCGCAAACGTATTTCTATCAATATGCGAAGCTTGCTCAATTAATATGTCGCATTTTTAAATAAACTGGGTTAAGGACTTTTTATTTTAGCAGTGTCATTGTCCAACAATTTCTAATAAGACGTACAATAGAGGGATACGATTCTTCTTCTGATAACTCATAATTTTTATAGCGTATATATTTTTACTCGATTCAATATATTGAATATATAAATGATAAAAGCACAATATGAGTTTATTTTTATTTCTCTTATGTTTTTGTTCTTTATATCTTTTTTATAACTTTATGTTTTGTATATTTTTTAATTTATTGTGACTGATAAAATGATAAGTGAAAAAGTAGTAGGGGAGACCGGGGCGAAGTCGTCACTATTTTTTCGGTGTCGGTTTTTAACAACAAAACAAATAATTTTAGTAAAACGTATACCGTTGTAAAGACTAAACCCTTGGCTACAAAATTTATAAGGACATTTTTGATCTACGTCGCTTTGTTCAACTGGTATAGAGTGAAAACGACAAAGGTGCAGAAATTGAAATGTCGAAATTGCCGGGGCGGAGTCGTCACTCCATTCTCGGACTGAATTTTAAATGAAAATTCATAATTCCGATCATGAAAAATAGGATACATTTCATTAATTATTTTTTAATAGAAAAATGGAAACATTAATTAAAAGCACAATGGCGGAAAATAATTACAAGAAAAACGCACACACTTATGTGCCCTACGCTCGCACGAAATGCACTGTTTCTCGGCATCTCCATTCTGTCATCGCTGAGCACACACAGCACATATTATCCAAGTCCTCGCCGGAATCCGATCACTGCTGCTTCTTTGACTTTGATTTTCGGCCGAAGCCTCCATGATATGGTTTGGTGACGACTTCGCTCCGGACACAGATTTTAAGTTTGATCGCTCATGAAATATTAGAAATCAACGAAAATAAAAAAATTTCACTGGATTCGTGTTCAGCATGCATTACTCTTCAGAATCACTTATCTCGAGATTCGGAGAGAAAATAATATTTAAAATATTTAAAATTTTCGACGCGCAAAAAATTTTACTTTTGACCTCCGAAAACACGTTTGCTTTAATGAAAATCACAACATGACATATAATCTCATTAAACTCCGTTGGTCACATGGACACCATAAGTAGTGTTTACAATAATTATAATATTAATGGCGAGTTCACACAACATACAGATTTCGAGATAATTGTAGTGACGACTCCGCCCCGGTCTCCCCTAATCCAGTAAGTACAAATAAGACGAATAATTGTTATTTTTATTAATAATTAAAATTTTGTTTTTTCATTTTTGATAATACGTCTTTTTATAACGATAACGTTACAAGATTTTAAAATTAATAGAATATCAAACATACTGAAAAATAAAATCAAAGTACAATAATAATATTAATTAATATTTTCTTAACAATGTGACATTAGTCTTTGTTTTATAGCTATACAATTCTATTTTTATATCAGTTTATATATAGATTTATTATTTTTTCTTTAATATTCAAGTTATAAAGCATAATCAGAACAATTTTTTTTTGTCAGGCTTTTAAATCACTCTAAAAGAACATTCAATGATTTAATAAATCGAATTTGAATTAAGAACAATGACTTTTAGTGCAGAAATTCTTCTAAATAAAATTTTAAGGACGATGGTACTGTCATTGACTTATTAGCTCTTTCATGAATTAAATTTTATTGATGTGTAAAACTTATTTTTCATTAAGTGAGTTGCGGGATTTAACGAGTTGCTGAAGATTAACTGCGATGATCTACGGATTATTTATCGGTGTGCAAGACGTCCAATATAAGTCATGATAGAATCGAACAGGGGATAATTTCTTGTATAAAAGCAGTAAAAGATGTAGAATAATTTTTTCGATTAATTGCGTAATCTTTGAGAAATATTTGGATTTAAGTAATACGGCTTCTTATATTAATTAAACACATATAATAACATAAATTACTCTCTAAATCTGAATCAGTGACTATTCACTGATTCAGCAGTACTATTCACTGATTTAGATTTAGAGAGTATATTTATATGTATTCATTAATTGAGAAAATCAACAGAGATCAAAAGATTCATATAAAATAAATGTAGAGCTGCTTTGATCAGAGTTCGATTTTTATAAGACAATATAAAAATCGTAGAATATGGAATATGACTAAAATTGTAATAAAAATAAACATGATCGTTTTCCACAACGAACATTTCATACATCGGCACAACGTAATGAAATTTTCTCTTGTAGAATTGTGCATAGATATGCGTGATAAGCAGTTTCGCGGATTTACAAGCTCTTGAAACCTCCTTGACGGCGCGAGCGTGCCTAGTTTTGCAACGCGGAACGTTAACTGACGTGTCCTTCTTTTCTTTTTTCCTCTGCGCGATAAATAACATAAGCTAGGAATTCAAGTAGCTTTGAATGTATCTTATAGATAGCTGCATTCGTCGAAAACAAGTTTTGCACAGGATCTGCTACAAACTCTGCCTGGCAGAATAATACCAACGAAAGTATAATGAAATCTGTTCCCGAAATATAACAGCAAGTTGACTGTATCGGAAACCGAGTGAAAAATCTGCCATTTCGCGATCATTTCCGGATAGCCATTTGTCGAAAATAAATTTTGCAAACTTTCGCTATAAATCTTGTCGATAAAATGTTAGCAGAATTCTATAACTGGAATCTGCTAAAAGATGACAGATCCTGTTCAGTTTCTGCTTGCAATTTGCTAAATTACTTTTGTAAGCTCCATCGATAGAACATAAATCAAATCCTTTCGCATAAAAGAACTTGTGAATTCATGGGTTAATAAACGAGCGACGAGAATGTTAATATATCAAATTAATTATGATTTGTTATCTCCTATAATAAAGAAAAATAAGTGAATAATTTGCATTACAGAACCTTCATCAGGCATATAATAAATTAACCAATAACAGTATCAGAAAATTAGTTAAGACACGACACGATAATAAATAAAAAAGTGAATACAGAGGCAAATTAATTGTCAGAAGTAGATAAAAAATAAAAATTGAGTGAAGTACACGATTGTCGCTCGTTCATTGGCCTCACTTTGTCACGTTGTTTTGCAAATACGAGCCCAACTTTCATTTAATTAGAAAAAAAACCTGTATTCAAGTATTTGAACTGTCCGTGCTATCAATTTTTTTATCGGTTTAAAATACCTCGAATATCAAAATCATATAGGAATAGGAAAATCAATAAACCGCACTATGATACACACGAGATAACAGACTCTGTCCGCAGTAAAGGGTACACTCGCCGTTGCATACAGCGACAGCGCAGCGGCGACTAATTACTGCCGGAAGGGTTAACGCGGACACGGTTGACGCCGATCTGCTACAACACTCTGCTCAAGTTAGTCGATAAATTGCTGGCATACTGTTAACATTTCGCTTTACCGGGTAGGTATTTCAAATGACAGATATCTCTAAAAATTCAGATTTAGAATTTTCAGTTTTCATATAAAAAAGGTTTGATTTGCCTTACTTTTTACGTATTCATATAAGATATAAAGAATACATGTATAGAGTTCCTGTTTCAGAACTGATGGTACAAATGGGAAGGGGATGATTCTAAATGGCATTAAAAAAGTAAATAAAGATTGTAAAATAAAACTCACTGTTATAAACATTGTGTCTAATATAATTATATATAATCACAAATGTGTATTGAATGCACGCGTATCTGACGAATGTTTAAAGCTGTATACTTTTCTGGAAAATAAAGCATCGTATGAAAAAGTTTTATCTTACATTTTCGATTTATTTCTTTATGTAGAGTCATTTTCTTCCCCTAGTATCACCAGTTCTGCGACATTCTGTAGACAGAATGGAACAAGAAGGGGTGGAAGGGAGGGAAGAGAGAAGGAGAGAAAGAGAGAGATTCATCATATATATTGTCGCTGGATCTCTACCGCCTTATCGTGTATCTTTTTTTATAATTATATTCTTAAAACTAAACGATCAAAATGTAATTCTGAAGTTTCTTTAATATTCCTATATACATCGGTCTTATATATCTTACCATTATATTAGTTGTTTTCTCACAGAGATCCTAACATGTAACATGCGACGTGAGAATTAAAAATTAGAAATCTGATGTTAACGTTTGGATAATGCTTCAATTAATCGTGTAATTAAAATTTTACCAAATTTGTAAGAGATAAAAGAGGAAATTCTCGGAAATTCTGAAATTTATTACAATGTTTCCTATTTATTCTATCCAATGTTAAAAAAATAAAGACACAGCTTTTGTAAAAAGATAATCAACGTTACCGATTCAGTGAGTTCAATATACTTCAAGCATCTAAACCACGACTCCATCAATCCTAAATCTAAGTTAGTGACTTTAGATCATAAGAATTAGGAAGAAACTATATTTAACTGAAACAAGGAAACTGTTTCCTCATTCGGTTTCTTTCTGTAATATATGCATGGTGTATAAAATGTGTATAAACATAAATTTATTTGGTTTATTATGCAGGAGTAATGTGTGACTGTACAAGTTCTCATCTACAATTATGTAATGTACAATGAATATGTATCGAATTGCGATCCAAAGCAATAGTAAAGTTCAGATGAGATAAAACATCATTGCGAAATTGAAAACAATCAATCAATCAACCTCAATATATAGAGATTAACGCACAATCAATCGATGTCAATATAGTATAGAATTGTGATCGACGCACAGTTCTATATGCGATTGTGATCGATATATCGATATATAATCGATTTAATCACGATTCAAATCAACCGTAACGAGGATGTGATCGTGCTAAAGTACGAAACCTTTCGCTGAAATCTTTTTGTTGAAAATTGAGGTGTCAATCTCTGCTCTTATTTATAAGAATCACAAACTGACACTCGGTTTATTTACTGTTTATTTGGCGGAATAAGTGTTTCGAAGATTTCTTTGTCCTGAATCTCATATTTGTCAATCGAACTCTTCGAAACATTTAAAGCGCTAAATAGCTCGAATTCGAATAAGCAAACAGTTTCCTAATTCTCAGAGCAATGATTTTTTAGCCAGTATGTTTTGGTTGATCCAAGTACAGGATCAAACCAGACAAGATTGGCAAGATCACTATCAGTTAATGATATCAATTAACACAGCAGTCATTAATATTAGAAGAAGATTCATTGTACGGGAGTGTAGGTAAAGGCGCTTTCCTGACCAGTATCAGATTATCAGATCCTTAGGAACAATATTCACAGTCCGATCGTATATTCAAGACCGTCCGAAAATCTGAACAGTCTTCAGATTCCATCCCCAGCAAGTGAAATAACTTTACAACATTTCGAGCGTACGACGAGAACGATCTTGAACACAAGATCGGACTATGAGTACTGCTTAGGATCCGAAGTATTCATATATGCCCCATCCTTATATAGTAATCATACCAAAAACAAACGCTATCGAGAACATTTTGCATTATTAATTTCATTTTTCTGAAATTGGGCTAATAGTGGAATTAAAAATAATAAATCCTAGTTAACATTGAAGAATTAAAGTTATGCAACTATTTGCAAGATTTCTTACGAGAATATTATAAATTCTAATAAAAGTATAATATAACTTTTGCAATAATTAAATCATCACAAAGGTACAAGGTGATAGGCACCAAACGGCCGATAACTGAACTAAAGTACGTGACACTTATATGAGCTGTATACCAATCATAATATCGCAACAGATCTAGAATTCACCGAATGTTAAACAAGGATAAATGATGCATCATGCATGAAACATGAAACGGAATGCACCCCCGGTATCATTTGTGTTTGCATTAAACTCATATTTTACCGGCGGAGCCTGCCGTCATAATCTGATAGCAGATCGTCGGAAGAAACAAAATTTTTCATTTCATAAATATTTAAAAGGTTACGAAACAGCACATTCTGCGTAGTTTCTATTATATATAGTCAATCTGTCATTATATAGTTTCGTTAGTTTGTTAGCAAATTTCGTTATATTACTATATTACTATATTCTATCGACAAAATTTGTAACAGTTTTCAAACTACATTCTTAACAGATTTTGCTATCCGAATATAGAAACTCTTCAAGACGAGTAATTTTTCAAAATCTCTCTATATATATTTTGATTCTTTAATTACAATTCGTTTCCATTAAATATAAAACGCGACAATTTGTAGAATCATATATAGATACGAGTAACAATACGAGTAATAAACGTTAGATTTGCGATCTCTCGAGACCTCCTTGACGGCGTGCCTAATAGTTTTGCCTCGCGGAACGTAACTGCATGCCGTGTTCCTCTTCCTTTTTTCCCCTCTACGCGATAAGTAATACAAGCTAGAAAGTATCTATATAGATAGCTGCATCCGTCGAAAACAAGTATTGCAAATGGTCTACTACAAATTTTGCCATACAGAATACCAACGAAATTATAATAAAATCTGTTCGCAAATCGCAAAATATAACAGCAGATTGACTGTAGCGGACACCGAGCAAAATTTGCCATTTTGCGATCATTTTCGAGTAGACATTCGTCGAAAAAGGATTTTGCAATAAAGTTTCGCTATATATAAATCTCGTCGGTATAGGATGTTAGTAGGAGTCTAACAAGAATCTGCTAGAAGATGATAGATCCTGCCCAGTTTCTACTTACAATCTGGTGGACTATGTTTGTAAGTTCTATCGATAGAACATAAAATTAAAATCCTTTCGACACCAGTGGCCATTATAGTGGCCTTCTGCAGATTTTTGTATACGAACAGCCACTGTAATGCACAATCGACGTGAGCAGTCCGCTAGCGATATAAAATATAAAAGAATACAGTAGCGGAAGACTTAACGCGGACACGGTTAACACCGATCTGCCGCAATACTCTGTTTAAATCAATCGATAAACTGCTGGCATACTGTTACCATTTGCTTACCAAATAGGTGTTTCAGACGACAGATACCTCTAAAAATTCAGTTTTAGAGTTTTTCAGTTTTTATATGAAAGAAGCTTGAATGCATTTGGCTTACTCTTTATGTACACATAAAGGTATAAGAATAATACATGTGTAGAGAGTTCCTATTCCAGAACTGATGGCACAAATGAGAAGAAAATGATTCTACATCAAAAAAGAAAATAAAAATTGTAGAATAAAACTCTCTATTATAAACATTACGTCTATAATACAATCATAAATGCGTATTAAATGCACGCAACGAATGTTCCGACGAATGCGTTCAAAGTTACTTTTCTGAAAAACGAAGCATCATATGAGAAAGTTTTATTTTATATTTTCGATTTATTTTTTTTATGCAATGGGTGCATACAGGAAGCACGATCGCTCACTGAGCGGCTAAGTAGCAATTGAATGTGATTATAGTTCTTACCTTTAGATCCAACCAATCATTTTTATAATTGCAGCTATACTTAGCCGCTTAGTGAGCGATCGTGCTCCTAAATGCACTCAGTGTCATTCGGCATTCCCTTCCCGCTCACCAGTTCTGTGACACCCTGTAGAAAAAGGGGAACAAGAAAGAGAAAGAGGGCGGGAGAGAGGAAAAAGAGAGAGAAAGATATTCATGTTTATAACAAATGTATCATCTGCGCACCTTTATAACCATGTAAAAAGATTATATCTACTATATAGGCCTTGTTATGCCTTTTTTTTATATTCTTACATTCTTAAAATTAAACGATTAATATGTAATTCTGAAATTTATTTATAATATTCCTACATCGCTCTTATATATCTTATTACCATTAGTTGCTACCTCGCAAGGGACCCTAACATGCGACGTGAGAATTAAAATTAGAAATCTGACGTTAACGTTTGGACTTCAATTGACCTTGTAATTAAAATTTTATGAAATTTATAACAGGTAAGAGGAAATTCGCCAAATTTCTTAAATTGATTACAATGTTCCCTATTTATTGTACCTAATGTTAAAAAATTAAAGACATAGCTTTTGTAAAAAAAAAAAAAAAAAAAAAAAATAGTCAACGTTACTGGTTCAGTGAGTACAATATACTTACCCTTACCCCATCTCCCAACACCATTAATTCTAAACCTAAACTAATTGGACTAGATTTACTGGCAGTCAATATTTAACTAGAACAAGGAAACTGCGTTTATTCATTCAGTTTTTTTCTGCAATATACACATGGCATGAAATGCCTTTACACCTGAAGGTAGCTGAACGCATGCGTTCTGAGATTTCTATACAATGCGCGTTACGTGCATTATAGAATCACAAACTGGCACCCAACGTTTGATATTATTCGAATAAGCAAACAGTTTCCTAATTCAGATTGGTTAACCCAAATATAAGATTAAACAAATATAAGATTAAAGATAATAACATATTACACATGACCGGTTGTAAGAATCTGCTAAGACGAGTTCTAAATTAAGCTAGTGGGAATTATAAGTTTCTTTAGCTTAACTTAGGACTCGTCTTAGCATGGCAGTGAAATGGCACGTTGTAACATAAAGTGAAAGAACGCGAATAAAACTATGGTATTATTAAGGGTAAAGGTGCTTTCCTGACCAGTATCAGACAGATCCTTAGAAACAATATTCACAGTTCGATTTTATACTCAAGATCGCCTGTCAGTCTCCATCCCCCGCAAACGAAATGACCCTAGAGCATTTCGAGCGAACGATGAAAACGAATTTTGAATACAAGATCGAATTATACATGAATACTGCCTAGGATCCGAAGTATCCATCTGTGCCCTATCCTTATATAAGAATCATACTAAAAACAACCGCTATCGAGAACATTTGTATTATTAAATTTTATTTTTCCGAAATGAGACTAATAGTGATTCGAAATTAAACTTATAATAATAAATCCTAGTTGAACATTGAAGAATTAAAGTTATGCAATTATTTGCAAGACTTTTGACAAGAATATTATAAATTCTAATATAATATAGTGTACATGTAATGTAATATTTGTAATTAACTTAAACAATATATCGCAAAAGATACAAGGTGATAGGCACCAAGCGACCGATAACTAAACTAAAGTACATGACTCCATTTATGAGACGTACATATACCAATATAGCTTACGTGTACAAATCGAAAGTACCCCACTTTACCACTAATCGGACTAGATCGAAGAACAACGTTGAATCATTGAAACTAAGATTAAAAGCCTAATAAGAAAGATTTTCACTGATCGCAGATTTTATGCATGTACACGCAGTGTACATGGCGTTGCAATCTGACAAGGACAGATATCTCGTTGGATAAGGACAGATATAGGCCGGTAACATGGAAAACGATCAAAATTATCGACCCCGTCGAAGTTCGTATACAAAATAGCAGATTCTGCTCTGCAGTTTCTGCAGTCAATCTGCCATTATATTTAGCTGTTAGCAGATTTTCTTATATTTCTGCTGATATTCTATTGACAAAATTTGCAGCAGATACTTTCGAAATCTGTTATCGACAGATTTATTAATGGCTATTCGGATTTTACCAAATGCGATTTTATATATGCGGATAAAATCATTAATTTTTTCAAGAAGCATAAAAAGAGGTTAAATTAGAAACAAGGAATTAGTTAAAAATTTTTACTTTTATAGCTTTAATTAATTCTGCTGGATGAATTAATTGCAGGCTAAATTAATCAAAGTTCGGTCGTCAAAGTCATTCCCTGTATTTTTGCTTTGAGTGCAGGGAGTGTAGTAACATATAGTGCAGAAGAATCTCTCTAACCGTTCGTAGTTATCCTTCAAGTTTTCGCGCAAACACATGATCGGAGCGCTAAAGTGAAAGATGATAACGCCGCTTATCAACGTACGCTATATAAACATATGTATATAAAGTAAATATGGCCATTTTGTCTTTAAAATTTACCACTGCGTAAGCAAAGCGAATCGCGTAGCTTGACACGGTCGTGGGTCCCAAATCGCGGGTTTTTCTGACATACGCGCGTGCCATTGCCGCTTTTATACGCATGCGTAAATGCGCGCAGCCAACCACGTGACTGCCTCGACAGGCTTGTGCCGAAATGTAATACGTACGGCAAGTCCAAAGTTTCTTTCTCGTTTCTCATCACCGTCTTGTCATTATTATTTTACATTAATAATAATTTTCTCCTAATTAATATTCTTATTTTTATAATTTTTTAAAATTATTTAAGTTACCTCGAGTGAATTATTTCACACGCGTAAATTTTTAGGTACTTGAAACATCTGTTTAATATCAATATTTCAATTATTTATGATGTTTGTGTCCATTTGTAAATTTATATTTGATTGAAATATCAGTATAAAGATTTTTTGTTTTAAATATAGTGTTTATTACCTGCAAAAATTATAAGCAATAACTTTATTATTTATTAGTTTTATATCTACAATCGACTTTACACGAAATTACAAATTTACGAACAAACACATATCCATGAACAAATCCGCAAATAACTTTTTATTATTTGTAATTTAATGTAACAATATCTTTGATATATATTTTATTTTACTATAATATTACCTATAATTTTGTTATGAGTATAAATACTTTTGCTATTACCGTAATTTATTACGAATATTTTAATAAAAATAAGTGTTATAATAAACTGCTAATTTTTTTTAAATATTATCTGTAATTTGATTATAAACACAAGTATAAAATTTTTGATTGTTATTCGTAGTCAACTTATTGTAAACTGTAACCTTAATTTTATTACAAACTAGGTATATTATTTAATTAACAGAAATTCGTTTCGCTCATGCGACTGGGCCCCGCGGCACCACTTCCCACTTCCCACTGTACTGCACTGTATGGTGTACGCTCATGTCATGTACCGCGCTATTGCGCCGCGCATGCGTGGGAAAATCCGGCGCAACATGGCGTCAATGGCGATGCACGGCGGTGTTTGACGCGGTGTTTGCGTACGGTGTGTTGAATTGTGTTGAATCGCTTTCGATGTGTCGGCGGCAACCGTAACCGGCCAGCGAGGGTGGTCATCGGCGATACGTACACAAACGGAACGTACAGTCTGTGCTCGACGCGAGTATTACGTGATCGGCGAAGCGTTTAAAGAGGCGGGACGTATAAGCTGTGCGTGTGTAGATCCGCGGGGCCCCAAGATGTCCAAGCCAGACGAGAACGCGGACACCGGCGACACCGGGGACAACTCGAACGGGTCCTCGGCGGAGACGACGTCGTCGAGGGGCGGCGACTTCGAGACGAAGCTCGAGACGGACCGTAGCAAGCGTTTCGATTACCTGCTGAAGCAAACCGAGATATTTTCGCACTTCATGACGAACAATCAGAAGGACAAGGCTGGCAGCCCGTTGAAGATCAAGGCCGGCAGGCCCAGGAAACAGCCGGAGATCCCGAAAACGGACTCCGTCGATCACAGGCATCGTAAAACGGAGCAGGAGGAGGACGAGGAGCTGCTCGCGGAGAGCAACGCCAGCGTGGCGCCCACGACGCGCTTCGAATCGTCCCCTCACTACATCAAGTCCGGTGAGTTGCGCGACTATCAGATACGCGGCTTGAATTGGATGATATCGCTCTACGAGCACGGTATAAACGGTATCCTGGCGGACGAGATGGGCCTCGGCAAGACGCTGCAGACCATCTCCCTGCTGGGATACATGAAGCACTTCCGAAATATTCCCGGACCTCACATCGTTATTGTGCCAAAATCAACGCTGGCCAATTGGATGAACGAGTTTAAGAAATGGTGTCCCAGCCTCCGAGCCGTCTGCCTCATCGGTGACGCGGAGACCAGAAATACCTTCATCAGGGACGTGATGATGCCCGGAGAGTGGGACGTGTGCGTGACGTCTTACGAGATGGTCATCAAGGAGAAATCTGTATTCAAGAAGTTCAACTGGCGCTACATGGTGATAGACGAGGCTCACAGAATAAAGAACGAGAAGTCGAAGCTGTCGGAGATCCTCAGGGAATTCAAGACCACCAATCGGCTCCTTCTGACAGGCACGCCGCTACAGAATAATCTCCACGAGCTGTGGTCTTTGTTGAATTTCCTTCTACCGGATGTATTCAACAGTTCTGATGACTTTGACTCATGGTTTAACACAAATAGTTTTCTAGGTGACAATTCTTTAGTCGAGAGACTGCACGCTGTTCTAAGACCGTTCCTTCTGAGACGTTTGAAGTCCGAGGTGGAGAAGGGACTCAAGCCTAAGAAAGAGATCAAGGTGTACATCGGTTTGAGTAAGATGCAACGAGAATGGTATACCAAAGTACTGATGAAGGATATAGATATCGTGAATGGCGCAGGTAAGATAGAGAAGATGAGGCTGCAGAACATTTTGATGCAGCTGCGGAAGTGCTGCAATCATCCGTACTTGTTCGACGGCGCTGAACCCGGGCCGCCGTACACCACCGACGAGCATCTCGTCTACAACTGCGGCAAGATGGTGATACTCGATAAATTGTTGCCGAAACTACAGCAGCAAGAGTCGCGGGTTCTGATATTCAGTCAGATGACGAGAATGCTGGATATCCTGGAGGACTATTGCCACTGGAGGTGCTTCCAGTATTGTCGACTCGACGGCAACACCGCTCACGAGGATCGTCAGCGGCAGATAAACGAGTACAACGCACCCGGTAGCGAGAAGTTCATTTTCATGCTGTCAACTCGTGCCGGCGGTCTGGGCATCAACTTGGCGACCGCCGACGTGGTCATCATTTACGACTCCGATTGGAATCCGCAGATGGACTTGCAGGCGATGGATCGTGCGCATCGTATAGGCCAACAGAAGCAGGTGCGAGTTTTCAGGTTCATCACGGAGAACACGGTGGAGGAGAAGATCGTCGAGCGAGCCGAGGTAAAGTTGCGCTTGGATAAGCTCGTTATTCAACAGGGACGGCTAGTCGATGCCAAGCAGACGGCGTTGAACAAGGACGAGATGCTGAATATGATCAGACACGGGGCGAACGAGGTGTTCGCGTCAAAGGACAGCGCCATTACCGACGAGGACATAGACACGATATTGCAGAAGGGCGAGGCGAAAACGGAGGAGATGAAGCAGAAACTCGAGAGCCTTGGCGAGTCCTCGTTACGCAATTTCACCGTCGACGCACCGACGGACTCCGTGTACCAGTTCGAGGGCGAAGATTATCGCGAGAAACAAAAGATCCTTGGAATCGGCAACTGGATCGAGCCGCCGAAACGCGAACGTAAAGCCAATTACGCCGTCGACGCTTATTTCAGAGAAGCGTTGAGAGTATCGGAGCCGAAAGCGCCAAAAGCGCCGAGACCGCCGAAGCAACCGATAGTACAGGACTTTCAGTTCTTCCCGCCGCGACTTTTCGAGCTGCTGGATCAGGAGATTTACTATTTTAGACAGACGGTCGGCTACAAGGTTCCGAAGAATCCTGAGCTCGGATCGGACGCCGCCCGAATTCAGAAGGAGGAACAGCGCAAGATCGACGATGCTCAGCCGCTCACCGACGAGGAGGTCACCGAGAAGGAAAAGTTGTTGCTTCAAGGCTTCACCAACTGGACCAAACGGGACTTCAATCAGTTCATCAAGGCGAACGAGAAGTATGGTCGCGATGACATCGAGAACATAGCGAAGGAGGTCGAGGGAAAGACGCCGGAGGAAGTTATGGAGTATTCGGCCGTTTTCTGGGAACGTTGCCACGAGCTTCAGGATATAGATCGCGTGATGGCGCAGATCGAGCGTGGCGAGGCCAAGATACAGAGGCGCGCCGGCATCAAGAAGGCATTGGACGCGAAAATGGCCAGATACCGCGCGCCCTTCCACCAGCTTAGGATAGCCTACGGTACGAATAAGGGCAAGAATTACACCGAGGAGGAGGACAGATTTCTCGTTTGCATGCTGCACAAGCTCGGATTCGACAAGGAGAACGTGTACGAGGAGCTGCGCGCCACGGTGAGGTCGGCGCCGCAGTTTCGCTTCGACTGGTTCGTCAAATCCCGCACCGCGTTAGAGCTGCAGCGTCGCTGCAACACCCTGATAACCCTAATAGAACGTGAGAATCAGGAACTCGAGGAGCGCGAGAGGCAGGAGAGGCGAAAGAAGGGCAGCAACATAGGTACGAAGCCGACGTCGAAGCGAAAGGAGAACTTGCCGGCGCCGCAGGATAAACCGCGGAAAAAGAAGAAGTAAACGATTAAGTGCATTCGGCGAGCCTCACTCCGGACTTTTTTTCACTTAGGACACTTTTCACTCTTGCGCGTTAAATATGACTGAAATACGGACCACGGGTATTCACACACAAGGCGCATTTTTCTATATTTACAAATTTACTCATTTTCATATGCAGACATACTCCATGTGACTCCTACTGTTTCATATTCCATTGTAAACGAAATACATTCTTTAGATAACGACTGCCAAGTTCATCAGGCTTCATCGAATCGTTTGTAGTGACACGAACTTTATATCATTTATCGCAATTGATCTCTGAAAATGTACTCGCATAACTGCGAAATCTAGATTTATGCTGTAGAATCGTCGATAGCTATGCAATACTTCCCGATGGACTTAGGCAGAACTTTATATCGCGAGTGTTTTTTCATGTGCTCATGGATGCCTGGCCACTGAGATGAGAGAAAGAGAGAGAGAGAGAGAGAGAGAGAAAGAGAAACGTAAGATCAAGTACACTATTTATTTTCCCGGACTTAACGAGTAAGTTGTTATTAAATTTTTTTTCCTTTCTCGCTTCAACAAACTTTAGAATTCGACATCATCCTGTATGTCAAATATCTGTCAAATTGAGATATAAATTTTGTTAACTCAAATCTTTTACTAACTTATAGTGTCCCATTGACAATATTATGTTACGTTGCTACGAAATTTTTTTTATAACAATTTATAACAATCTTTAAAATAAAATCAAAGTATTATTGTGGTATATAAACGATATATGCTGATCTATTTTATAGCCAAATATTACTCCGTAACGCATTATTCTTCCACGTTAGTTTCAAACACCGTCATGGATTAGTTTCAATAAGAAAAATAAGAAAAATTGCTGCTCCATCAATCGAAAATTGCAGTTTTTTTTTAACACGTAAAATCCCATAGCGTTTCTGACAAAAAGATGTGCGCACTTAGGAAGTTTTATATTTTAAGTTTACATGTACACGAACACACATCGAATAAGAGTTTGCAAGAAAATTTAGTTTAAAACATTGATAATAAATAAATCTTACTATTACGGATGGAGGATGTTTTATTTCAACTCTGCCATATGTCATCTTGATACTTCTCACGAGATGTTTTTATTGATCGTCGTAATACGATCGTATTCACAATTATTCGGAAGGAAATACAAATGTTTCTTATGTTTGAGCTTTATACGTAAAATACTGGCTGATTGAAACTATATCGTACTTATTATATATAAAAGTTCAACAATTATAAGCGTGATACTCCGATACTTAATTGCAAATATAAGAGTGTATTGTGAAGAGTGTGTACTGAAAAGTATGAACGTTTATAATGCTCGTATCGTATTTATTGATAAATAAAAAAAATAGATGAATATCACACGGTCAATTAGATCTTAAAAAATGATGGAACTGACGTTAGACAAATGTTGTTTCCGTTAACGAGTTATGCGAAAAAATAATGATGCTAGTATATATTTAAAAAAATCGGATGTAAAATTTCTTCCCTTTGTACACAACGCGGATACAGATTGAAAGACATGACGTATGTTGCGCAAATGTACAAGTTAAAAAATGAAACATTCTGATATCGACTTTTTTTTAAACCGTCCTTAAGGCCTCAGAGTTCTGTACCGCCGCGCCGCGGGATATAACAATCCTAATTACATATTTTTATATATTCGCCATAATTCGCGCTACCTTTCCTCCTCCGATCCAAAAAGCCATAAGAAGGAAAATAAAAGTATTCTAAAAAATTACATGTAGTTTTTTACATGTCAATATAATCGCTGGCAATTGTCAAAAAGATTGTCACAAAGAGAAAGAATCCGTGTTATCAACATTTTTAATTGCGATCTAAGACATTATGTGATTAGAGCATATTAAAAGGCAAGTACAATTATAATTACAATCGTTACATCTTACTTTCACACAACTTCAAGAGTTCACATAGAGTTCTATAACGAGTTAAAAATTAATAGCCACAATGCTTATTTATATGCAACATAGAAGGACACGTGGAAAATTCGCTTCAAACTAAAGTGATCCATTTTGTCACTTATCTTGCTATTTCTTTTTTCACCACATCCCCTTTAGCAGTTTTATGGAATCGTTCCTAAAATCTATAGATAGAATTGGTACAATTTAGATTTAATCGGCGATGGAATACATAGTTTTCAGCAAATATGTATTCACGATGAATACATAATTATCAATCGTAGCACGATATCACCTATGGCAAGAGTCGACCCATTATAAGACATGTATTATATTTGAATTGCATTACATTCATATGTTTACGAAGTGAATTCGACTATATATTGTAAAAAGATCGATTACGTAGAATAGCAATCAAAGATTAAAAAAAAAGAAAAATTCTAAATTCTCGAACTGATGACAAGCAAATGATAAAATAATTTTGTAAGTTTCTTTCACAAGTTACGTTCCCCTATTTCACACAATGTTTTTAAGTAAGTATAGTACAAATCGCTTCCTCGATTTGCAAAGCGATTACAACTAACTTTATAACATTAAGGCAAAGAAAATTTAATGCAGAACGAATAGACGTCTCGATTTAAATCGCGTCTCGCAGTTACAGCGTTCGGAAGCAATTCCATCTATACGCGAGCATCGTCGAGATACGAATTCTGAAATAAGTATCAAGTTTATATCATTCTATACACGACTTTCTAACGTTTTAATGATTATATTTGCACTACACTTTAAAGTCTGCGACAGTGACAATAGGATAATAATACTGGCAAATCGTATGGCGGTTTTAAGCAGACTTCATCCCTAAAGAGTGAATATTTTCTAGCGACTGTTTTCGCGTTCATCTAAGTACGTATACTACAAATATATTATTCGAAATCTATATTATTTGAAATATTTCGAAATGTTTCAGCAATATATATCAATGCTTTCATTTGACACAGATGCGTGGGTGCTGTAGATGCACCTGTCAAATAATTTTTTACAATTTATATCCTTCCGATTTTTGATTATTCGACAAACGATAATTATACGTACATTCTCGCTCGCGGCAATCGTTTCCTTACATCACTAGAACAGTATTGACTTACTAAATTGTTGAACAATTATTTCTGGACTCCTGAATAAACGTGCGGATAAAAATTCTCGTTTTATCGTCTAATATATAGTACATTTTCCTATAGTGCAGTTGAAAAAGGATCAGTTTGCTACCATGACAATGCTGCTATTTGGCTAAATATATTTTCAGGTATATTTTCATAAATCACTTCTCGCTCACTCATCGCTCCGCTATCAATGCAGACGTAAAATAAAAAACAATTGTTTTTTTCACAAGATTCACATAACATAAATAAAGCAATTGCGTCGTTAAAAGTATACACATGAGACATTAAAGGTTCTTCGCACACATTTACAAAGTAATAATGCAATTAAATAATTCTATTCGACGCTATATATATACAGTGTTCCACCAGAAACAGAGCACTTGAATAATGGACTGGATGTGTGTGTGTGTGTGTTCTTATTGATTTAATACAAATTATATAAAATCGCTGCATACAATATACATTGTAATGCCAGTTACGAGAAGAAAGAATATTTTCTATTCAAAAGAAAAATGGATCATTGATAAAAAAAAAATTCGAATCTTCTGTTTCTGAAGGATCATTCTACGTAAGAATACCCTTAAATCTATATAAAATAAATAAACTTGAAAAATGTAACATGACTATTATCAGAGTAGAATAAGAGGAATGGATGTTAAGTCAAATGCCGAGTTTACAATAGCCAGCGCACTTAAATAATAAAACATATTTATGTGTTTTTTTTACATAACAGTTCACAAATAATCACTGTCTAAATCAAATATCATGTATCACTTTTACAATCGAATCTTAAACTATATAAAATTAATAACGAGTCGGATAAATACTTAGTAAAAGAATATTTGACTGTGGAAGCTGAGAAACGCCTTAATCTTAAATAATTAATTGCAATCGATTTATTATATATTTATTACGCTAAAATAAGTTGTTCCTCACAAGTCTTTAGTAACTATATTTCGATACTAACAGCGATTACTAACGCATTTGTGTAATTCCGTATATTCAACTACGAATACGAATATTCACTTAAAACGGCCATTGCACGTTCGATCGTAAAGCTATGGTCTATTCCACGAAATAAAATATTAGATATCCAGTAAAAGATTACCCGTGAATAAATTCGAACGAATAACGTAAAAAAAAAAACTGACTATTACTATAGCCACGTAATGGCGATAAGTTAACGTTACATGAAAGAGATTCCGAGAGTTGTGCAGACTGCATTTACGTAAAGATGAAACGCCAACGGAAATGCAACGCCTTTAAATTCGATATTTCGTCTATACCTTTATATACGAGTAAGATGGAAATGATCTAAGTTAAAGATTCAATCGAAAATCTCGCAGATGCCTCCAGGGGGGTGGATCGGGGGGTGGAGGCAAAGGGACTGGTTACGGACGGCAATGGCCTCTCTTCCGACTGCCTTCGTTACCATCCTCGTCCTCGCCGCCCCTTCGTATTTCCGTATAACGTTCACCCTTCACACTTACAATCTTATTGTCAAGATACCGTACCAGCTTCTTGGGCTCCGTTTTCGGCGCGACTGGACGGTGCTCGCGGCAATCGTCGTCCCTGTCGACGTAACTGTATCGTGCTATGATACGAGATTTCAACTCCTCGTCGTTCAACCTCGCTTTGTTACGACCATTGGGCTGAAACGGGCGAACGCCATGATAAATCGTAAGTCACTTTTATAAGATCGAATGAAATCGTCGTTGATGAAATCTCACCGTTAGAAACGTAAGGTTGCTCACGATGCTTTGACCTGCCTCTTGACGATGTAACGCGAGCTGCGCGGCTTTCGCTATATCACCTCCGGCTACCGCTAAACAGTGCCTTGCTTCGGCAGGACTCGCTGCCGGAAACATCTCTTGCAGCAGGGCCACCTGATGCCAGGAGGATTCCTAGAAAGGTAAGGATATAATAGATGTTCAAAGGCGCTTAATCCCTTTAAGAATTCTCTTCATTTTGAATTTTGCGTTTAGTCCCATGAAAATACATTTTCTCGTTACGAAATATTTTGTTATATTAGAGCCACCAAGTGATTTTATCACTGAAGCAAAGTGTAACTAAGAGTTTTTGGGTGTGCTGAACACGACTTTTGAGTCTAATTTGCAAAATGTTGCCTCAGAAAAAAAATATGGTTATCAAAAAAATTAAAATACTCGAATATTCTCGTCATTAAATATTTTGTTACATGAAGTTTTACAATAAATTAATGACTGAAATAAAGTACACTTAGGAGTTTTTGGGTGTGCTAAACATGATTTTTAAATCATATTTGAAAAAAAAAATGTTTAAACAGTTTTTGGACAAAAGTTATCATAAAGAGATGTTACGACAAAAATTTGACTTGAAATTCGTTATCAGCACTCTATATGACCCCTCTATATAAACTCATTAATTTCCGAGAATCTTTTGCTTTTGGTATTTTAAGACCACTCGAGAAACATGATGTGGTACACAAGGAGTTAACGCTGCACATGTCGCTCGGTATTTTTCTTACTTCCGCAAAATATTCCCCACTTGAATCGCTTCCAGCGTCGCTCGTTTCTGAGAGATGATGGACCCGCATTCTCTGCGCGCCGGCTGGCAAGAGAGCTGTCAGGCTGATGTGATTCAGCGGATCGCTGTGAGACTGGCAATTCTCGTTCTCCTTACTCTCCTGCTTCAATTTGCTTTCCACGTCGAGCAACCATTTTGACACAGCCTCCTTCTCGATAGTGGAAAACTCGGGTAAACAAGCAGATACCATCTCGCATAGTCCGTCTACGTCTAGGTTCTCCTCCAATGCGCTTTCTTCCACCATACTCACTACATAACTGAGTACAATGTCGTCTATTAAGCTAAAATGAGAAGATTTACTCGGTTTAACACATTCAAAGTACGCCGAGCAACTTTAGCTTGATTTTGCCATTTACATTGGATTAAATAATTTTATATTAACACTTTCACTGCCAAACAGAGTAAAAGAAAACTACATCTTCAGGCTGTTTTTTTGACTAGTTGCTGTATTTTATTGCAACCGATTCTTACAGTATTTATGCTTTTGTACTTCTTATGTTTTTTTACAACTTTTGACCTGGTGTATTATTTAAGAAACACTTGGCCTGCCTAGTTAGATTCTAGGTGTATAAATGATACACGTGACAGTGAGAGTATTAATCTATTAATATCCCCGACACAGTCGCAGTATTAAATATATCGAAATTAGAGACGAAAACGAAGGGGGTCCGTACCTCAGTTGAGCAGTGGGCACCTGCTTCCTAACGAAACTAAATAAGGCCTTCTTCACCAGTTCCTCCTTCTCATCCATCGTACGACTCATCCTGCAAATTGTGAAGCTCGTTAATACGTATACCTCGGCAACGCTAAGAATATTCAACGAATATCGACAACGTCCGGATCCGCGCGCCCATGGGGGAGTGAGCCGATCGTCTCCGCGTGCGGGACCGTTTCTCGAGGGCACGATCGCGCGGTTCAACGGGTGCTGACTGCTGCGACGGAGCGTTCCTCGCGCGTACGCACAACGTTCAGTCATTGATCCTCTAATATAGGTTAAGGGAGACGAGAGGGCAGCAGGTCTCTGGCTCGCGGCCCTCGCGCGCCCTTACGTACGAGAACGCCGCGACGACGTGCCCTCGAGGAGAGCAGCGAGGCAGAAGCAACCGGTCGTGACTGATATTTGCGTACTATTCGCGTCGTGTACAAGAGGGTGGATACGTAGGTAGGTAGACGAACAAAAAAACAGGAACAGGTAAACCCGAGGGACAGCGGCCAAGCCGTGGTCGCTCGCGGTAACGAGAGATCATCGACGACGCGGAACGACGTGCCGGTCGTCGCTCGCTCGCTCGCCCGTTCGCAAGAGGAAGACGTCAAGAAAAGCGCGCCGGTACGAACCTGATCGTGAACCAGGCTACCTCGATCGGGACACTCGGGTTTGTCAGCGACGCCAAACACCCGAGATAAATTTCGTATACAAACAACGCTCGTCGATTTGACAGTTTGGCGAGGGGAGGGGTGAATGTGGACGCCTAGCGCCGCCTGGCGTGTCGCGCGTCAACTTAACGCTGTATTTACATCGCGTACATATACATACACATTACGTATACGTACGTGAATCTATGAATATACATATGTATTTAATGTAGTATGTTAGTATGTATATATAAAACACACACACACACACAATAGTATGTATATATTATATATATATATCTATGTACATATAGGTATATACTCCATTAAAATAAAGTTTTTTTGAAATAACATTTATTTTTCTGAAAAAAATGAAAAATAAACTCATAAACACACGTACTCCTGATGGAAATATTTTACTAAAAATGTAATAAAATAAAATTTTATTAAAATGTACTTGAAATTCTTTCTCAATTGATACCATTTCTTTATTATTCCATCCATATTTCAGTAAAAATTCAGTTTTTAATTAAATTCAGTTAATTTCATGATATCTAATATTTCAGAAAATTATTATTATTTTCCAACAGTATAATTTAACTCTTTCCTTATATTTCATAATATTAATTACATTTTATAAGGAAAATTATGATTTATTTTGAAATATATTCAGTAATTTTTCAATAACTTTTATTTCACTTTTCATTGATTTCATAGTACTTCAGCAAAATATTTCCATATATTGTATTATGTATATATTATATACACCAGATCTCGCTTTATTAGATTTCTTCTTGTTTTTATTAAAAATAAAGTGGTAACTACGGCTCCCACGATGAAAGAGGACATGAAAAGAAAAATTCGTGAAATTTGCACATCCGTAACTCCACAATTGCTATCAGATGTCAGGAAAAATATCCATAAAAGGGCTATTAAATGTCTGGAAGTAAATGGACACCTCTTTGAACATTTAATAAAAATTTAACAGATGAAAATTTTTTTGTTGTAACTCGTGCGTAAACTATATGTTAACTATGCGTAATAGGAAAAAATATTTCAGATAAATATTATCAGACTTGATAAGAGCTATTTGAATATTTAAGAGTTTATACCTCGTCCTAGTAAAAAGAATGAAGAGGCCCTCTATTTTGCCCCTCAGGAGCTTCCAACATTTTTTTATCCATCAAATTGTCAACCAACCTATCCCATTTAACGCAAAAAAAACTCATGTTAATATCTCTAGCAATGGCGGAGAAAATAGCTTCCAACACTTTAGATAGGACACCCTGTATATGTATATCACATGATATCGCGAGACAAGATATTCAAGGAAAAGCGTATATTTATAGGAGTCTCGAGATTCGATTTTTCAAATTTTCTTCGATCAGCATTTTATTTTCTAGGTCGATTATCAAAGATGTCACATTCACATCTATCGACGCGTCAACGAACAAGGAAAAGCTTACATTTTTAATTTACATCCACATTTTCCCTCGCATAAAACCTATGTCTCTTTTCGGAAAAAATGCTCTTATACGTACGATGAAAATTTTTGTATATTCGGTACGCTGCGTTGCAATAGCAGTTTATTTCTGAGACGTATCATCACGCGTTACAATCTACACCTACCAATCGCGTACAACGCGCGTACCGGCGATGACAATTTATAGCTCGACACACACCCGATGTATAAATAATTAAAACTCGCAATAAAACGGTACATGATACACTCTATCACTTTCGTAGACAAAATAAGTTACACGACACAACTCTAGAGTCTAAAAAATTTGGACTTTTACAACATAAAATTTATCATATCCGCCGATAAGACAAACGAATACGCACTTTGTTATAACCGCGGACATTACGTTATTAATTTTTATATAAAATGCGTGATCTATATCAGACGCTCGTATTTGTATACATACGAAGTTAATACACGTAGAAGATATTTAAATAAATATTCACGTTGCGAAAAAAGACGCGCTGGACTAGCGGAAATATCTCTTTTGTTGTACCTTCCTCAAAGTTCTCCAGACTCTACATAATAGTAAGATATTAATCTTGAATTAGAGATCTCTGATTAAGGGGATCCTATAGCACAGGCCGAACTTCCTCGATGTCGATAATGTCAACATTTCTAATCCTGTTTTCTATGTTATATATCTATATCTGTCCTTGTCTAACGAGAGGCATCTGTCCTTGTTCGATTGCTGCACCATCTTTTGCTACACGCAATACTGCTTATCCTATCAACCTGAATGTGCTTTTGCACATATAAAAGTTAAATACAATAAACTTTTTTCTAGGCTTTCAATCTTAGTTCTAATTGCACGATATTGTTCTTAAATGTTTTCCCTAGGGCGTACGTATCTCATTTTGTATGTATAAACTGCAGTATTTTTGTATTAAGCAAATATTGTCGTCGGTGACAGCTCTATGTGCTCAAATTTTTATTTTTTTGTTGTTTTTGATGTAAAATCGACCAGACCGACCTACATTTTTATGCGTACTTCAATTATGTAAAAAAATTTTGCAATTCCGTAAAGCCAATTAAAAGTTTAATGCATTTAACTAAATGTCGGTAACGACCAGTAACGACTGCCACTATAGGATCCCCTTAACAGCAAGACTAAAATAAAAAGGTAAAAATTTCTCAAGTATTTTTTAATACGTAGATACCAAAAATAACAATCTCTTTGTTTTGGTACTTGACTCGTGCACATCATCTCCGAGTGAGAGTTATCCCAGTTCAGTTTGTCGTCATAAGAATGCATTTCTTGACTTGAGAGCTTCAAGAAAACAAATCGCAGGTATTCTTACACTAATTTCCATTGAAATTTGTAGTATAATCCGATCGCGTTACGTAGATTACAAGACATTTCTATATCTTACTATGTCCCTTTTTTCTCTTTCGAAGGCTGTATCTCATTCTGCTCGATTTCATTGTCCTCGTCAACGGAAGCGTAATCAGGAGGCTCTTTTTTATTGTTATCTTTATTACAACTCGATTCTGGCTCTTCGACAATGTCTTGCTGTTGCTCTAGGAAATCGGTAGGTACAAACTCCATTTGGTCTTCGTTATCGTTTAAATCCGGCGGAGCTGGCAGTTCGCAAAAGTGCAGTCTCTCATCTCCGTCGTTAACTTCCTCGCCACCTGGGTCGTCTTCTTCATGCAAACTCATAAGTTTCTCAAAGTCCGAGGAAGGCGTGGCGTCTTCACTATTCTCCGGAAATATCTCCGTTGGGCTAAGAGGTATATCTAAAGGCTCCATCTTCACGGTCGCGCATGGCGACGTTGGGGTGACGGGCCGCTGCAGACGTATTTTGGTAAAAGGTCTTGGCTCTATGTGTTCGGACTGTTGTCGCTTTTGCGCACGCTTAGGACTAGAAGACATAGACACCCTCGAGGGTGATGCTTTATTCTCTTTGGACTCTGTGGTACTTCTAGGAATTACGTGTTGAGACGACAATGGCTTCGTTTGAGGTATAAGTAGCGGTGACTTTGCGTTCTATCGACGAAAAGAGTACAAGTAAATTTAAAACTTTCGTACGTTAACGAATCTAATTACAATGAACCCGTGATGATCAGACTTACTTGGGAGGGACTCGGACCAGCTAGTCCCTTCACTTGCAACGCTTCAGCGGCGTTCAACAGCTGCGGCAATTTATCGTGAGCGACATTGACTTCCCCGCGGTACATGAATTTAACCAACGCCTCCACCTCCCAGAACTTCAGATCCTTCATTAGAATAATGGGGTGTTGACACGGATTCTCCCGCAATAGGTCTGCCAGATAGTCGCTGCAGGAAGATAAAATCATCTTGTGACACTTCAAGGATCGTCCTTCGCACGCCAAGGTCACGTCGACAAACTGTTCCGTGTCCAATAGCGATGGGAAGCTATTTTGCATATTACTATGATAACTGTTCCACCTCAAGCAAACCTGAAACACGTGGAAAAGGAGGAGCTCGATAAAGATCTGTATTGAATTATATTTTCTTCTTGCAATAGATGCAACGTTTGCAAAGGATGCTATATACGTACTTCTGTAGGTTGCTGATGCACGACGTTATGGGGTCCTTGATTAGTCTGTCGCGATGGCATTTTAATAGACGTAGGTGCAACTTGCTTCACTTTCAACGGAATAGTTTTTAATACGAGGGTCTTTGGTTGCGATGCTTGCTGCTGCTGCTGCGACTGCTGTTGCTGGGGCGCCGGTGCAATATTACGTATGTGAGGTCTCACTAAGGACTGCGTGGCGATCCTTATGGCTTTCGTACTTCCGTTGCCTTGTGATGTCGACTGTAGAACTATAGGAGAAAAAATTAATATGTCATTAGTAGCATATGTGAGTCGAAAGAATAGTTACAGAAAGGGCCGGGGCACGCGTAAGTTAAACATTAATGGTAATTAATTTAAAATTAAATTCTGATCATGAGCCTCTAACTGTATTATTGCTAATTGTCATTTATAATAATTTAATTTATTGCAATGCTCAGTGAAAAATACAATAGAGAGAATTTAAAATGAAGAGTGCGCACAAATGGTGAGGCATCAACATGTTGTTACTAATTCTAAGTCTACTAATAGTTAGACGAATTCAAATCGTTTAATTAAAATTAAGTTGCAAAACTTGAAAATAAATTTAATTAAAATATTAATTCGTTTAATTAAAAGTTGTAAAATTCAAAGATCATATCTAAGATTATATTTTAATTAATAAACACATAATAAATGTAAAACTTGAAAAGAATTAATTTAATTAAAATATATCAATTAGTTTAAAGCTGTAAAATACATACAACCCAGACAGTACGCATGTCCAAAAGACGAAAAGACGTCGTAAAGAAGTCTTTAAGATGTCTTTTAGACGTGCTGTCGGGGAAGTTGACATTTACAATTCTATTATAATTAATAGACGCAATCCCGAAATTGCAAATAAACGTCTAAATGCGGTATTTACCGTGATAACGTCTACCGATCAGCCTGCCTCCGTGATGCACCCTGAGATGCCGGTGCAGGTTGGTGGTTCCGCATTGGCGCGGATTCGCGCCGCCCCTGACGACGACTGCCCCGCAGATGCGGCACTGGGCGCGCAGCGGATCGTTAGTACACAGGTCGAAGTGCGCCCAGACAGCGCTGGGGTTCGCCATGGCGCGCAAACTGCGCGCGTGGGAGCGCACTCGGTGCGTGACGCTCGCGTACCGGCCGGACGACGACGACGAGGACGACGACGTCGGTGGCGGCAGCAACGCCGCCGTCGGCGGCGGCGGCGGCGGCGTCGCCGACGCGGGCGGCATGCTCGACTCGCCGAGATAGCAGTCCTCCTCGTCCTCCGGCTCCTGCTTCATCGCCAGGCTCCCCCGAATGTCCGCCGTGGAGGTCGCCGTCACGACCGTTATACGCTTTACGCTCTTCGCCGACAGCTCGAAAATCGTCCCCGGACGAGCAGTCCGTCACCCGTCACCTATCACCGACATTTTAAATCTTTTTAAAATGAACCTAGCTAATGATCGTCGCGCGGATGCCGTTCGCCGCTGTTTCCCGCCGACGAAGACCGTCATCGCGCCTCCTTTATCGGATCTCCGCTTACGCAGGCACGGCTCTGCGCGAGTATTCCTTATCGCTTAAACGACGATAATCGTCGCCGCTTTTTATAGGAATGCACGATTCTCCGCCGCGCGGCATTAAAATAGGCGTTGCACGTGCGCCGGGGTTCTCGATGGAACCATCGCCGCACGGGATTAACGATGGATTATTAACATTTTACATTATTATTAATCTTTATAAACGAATCCGTCCGCTTAAATCTATTGGTCGTAACGCATAGCCGATAAAAATAAAATGTAGCGAATGATTATGTATGATGAATGTATAAAAAATATGAATGTTTGAATCTAAATGTTGAATATATGTTGGGTATTTATTTAGAATACGGGCCTGAACGTGAATATAGATGAAATTATGTTGAATAATGTTGAGTAAATGTTGAATAAATATTGAGTAAATTAGTAAATACTGAATAAATGTTTAATAAATGGCCACGTTCAGCAGAACGTTTATTTTGCAACTGTTGGAAGTTTTCTGAGCCCAGATTGGATTATTCCTCTAGATCTAAAGAATAATCTAATCTGAGCACAGAAAACTTCCAAAGGTTGCAAAATAAACGTTCTGCTGCAGAACGTGGCCATTGTTGAGGAAAACTGATGCTCGAATGTTTAAATTTTCAATGACGTCAATTTCTTTCTCATCGGTTTAAAATAACGCGAATGGGAAAACCAATAAATTGCATAATAAGACGAGGTACACTCGTGACTCGCTATCCCGTACAGCGACAGCATAGTAGCGAAAGGGTTAAACGAGAGTCTAGTTACGTATACGAAAACTGGAGCAAGATTCGCCGTTACTCCCAGAACGTAGCAAAGATGTAATAGTTCCGCGCCTCCCTTTCCTTCTCAAGACAAAAAGTCGATGAATCTCTATAACTTTGTCCGAATTGTTTGGACGTAAAATCGACAAAATCAACAAGCGCATACGCGATATTCGTTCTATTCGTTATTCCGTTTGCGTCCGTGCGCAAAAAAAATCCCGTAAGTCACGAGAAGAAAAGAATCGAAAAAAGGGATGCACGTTTAAGCGTACTGTAAAAAGAGAATAAGGATACAATAATAGCGAATACGTTTTGCCTGTTCTACTCCACAGTTGCATTCTAAAGGCCACCGTATTCTTGAAGATATCCAAGCGAAAACGTAACGTAAAACCACTTTGCCTGATAAAATATTGAATATATTTTCGAGGAAAATGTGATAATATTAACATTGAATATCTTACTAGGACACGTATATTCTTGTAATTGAAACTTCAACATTTTCACACCGTCTTTATAACGAATAAAATAATTTTTCGTAAATTAATTGAATTTAAAATTAAATGTGATATTACTTCATTTTTTTAAATTTATTTAAAAAATTCAAGAAATTATTTGAATTTAATTTCAAAAGAATTATGTAACCCTAAAATTATTGTTATAAAAACTAAAATTGAAATTTTATAAAATGCATAAGTTTTAATATTAAATAAAAAAATAATTTTATTATTTAATATTAAACCTTACGCATTTTTTATAAAATTTTAATTTCAATTTCTATAAAGATATGTTTTCATAGTTACATAATTTTTTTAAAATTAAATTTAAATAATAAAGTAATATTTTATATTCAATTAAATTAAAAACTAAAGTTCATATACCTACAGCACAATGTCCAACCTCTCGTACCATCAGATATCATTAAAACATCTTTTAGACGTCATATCATAAATAATAAGTCGTCTTTGAGACATCTTATGTCCTCGATTTTGGACATTGTGTTGTCTGGATATGCGTTTTACAAAACTTTAACGTTTTTAAAATTAAACAATCTTTCTTAAATTAAATTTAAATAAATTTTATACATAATTGAAATAGAATGGTTTTACAATTAAATTAAATTTAACGATTTTTATATTTTTTATAACAGTTTTATGTACAGTAGCCCTTAGGATGCATCGCTTGTACGGCTGCAGAGCAAAAGAGGCAACCGAATTCGCCACGAGGCTCGCTACGCCGCTGGGCTACTCCACGCCGTTCACGCGCCATCTTTCCCCATTCGTGTCCCTTTTTTTCCTCCCTTCGCGCGCGGCCGTCCCTTAGGCGCGCATATGCGCGAAAGGCCGGCATTCGGACGCGGAAATGTCCATGTAAATCTCTCTTTTTTTTTCTTTTTCTCCCGATGCCTCGAGGATAGTCGTCTGCACGTTGCCTCCTCCTCCTCCTCCCGTTCCCTCGCCCCACTTCTCTCTCCGCGTGGCGTTTCGCACCCACTTTCTCTCTCTCTCTCTCTATCTCGCGTCACCCAGCGGCGTTCGCCGTTCGCGGAGGATCGGTGGTTATAAAACGGCGACTGTGACAAGTGCGCGCGACACACCGTACCGTGCCGCGCGGAAGCGGGGCTCGCTTTACTTCGGTTCGGAGTCAAAGCCTCGTCGCGAGCGAGCGAGAGCGAGAGCGAGAGTGAAGAGCGAAAGCGAGAGCGCGACGTCACGCGACGCGTTTACCGATCGTTCGAAATCGCCGACGATCCTCGATATCGTTCCGCGCGCGGCACACTGTATGTACTCCCGATCGATTCGCGGAAACGCGCGCGACGCTTTATCGCGCCGATTCTCTCACCTCTCGAGTGTCTGTCCCTCCGGTTTTACTCGCCGCGATAACCACGGCGTCGCTCGCCGAGCGATCGGGCGGGACGCTTCTCGCGGCTCGTCGACGGACAACGATGACGGTTAGAACGAGTCAACGAGACGATATCGTCGATAACCGTAGAGAGATCGACGGTCGCGTGTCCGCCCCGCGCCCGCGCGCCTATCCTCTCTCTCTCTCTCTCTCTCTCTCTCTCTCTGTCTCCCTCTCGCTCGTTCTCGTTCTCTGGCTCTTTCTCTCACTCTCTCTCTTTCTCTCTCTCTCCACGCTCGTTCGGCGTTCTCTTACGATATACTTTATCCTCGTGAGATCACCAGGCGAAGATCGTCGGCTCACGCGCCACCCCTTCGATATTATCGCGCGCCGGGCGTGAAAGAAACTCGGGAAGATCGTTAGCGTCGGTAGCGTGGTCGCGGGACGCGAAACACGATATTGGGTGGTGGCTAACCGTGGCTAACCGTGGCGCGCGCGCTACCGCCGCACCGGGACGATTTTCCCCGAAGCCGAACCCGGGAGTGACTAAAATCGAAATCGGTGAACGAACAGGGGCGCGTCGGGACGCGCATGTGCGGCGACGGCGTCGCCGGTCGTCGACGCATATTATCCGTGCCGCGTCTCCGGCTCCGGCCCGTCCGCGCCGCTATCGTGTGCACGCGCGTGCGTGCCATCTCCCTCTCTCCCTTCTCTCTCTCTCTTCCCTCCCTCCCTCCCCCCTCTCTCTCTCTCTCTTCCCTCCCTCCTCTCTCTCTCTCTCTCTCTCGCGCGCACGCTTCTCGCTCTCTCTTTCTCCTTCCCGCCGTCTATCTCGCAACTCTCCACAGTCTCCACCACTCGGGATTACTAACCGACCTGACGATGTCCGACGCCGACCTGAAACGCCGCCTACGACACACGCGAATTCCGATCGATCGGAGCGTCCGGCATTGTCGACCGACTCTATCGGCGCGCTCGGCTCGCACGCCGCTTCCCGGCCGCCTATCCCGCTTCCGTTTCCTCCCGCCGGCTTCGCCGGAGCACGAGTGCGGCCGGACTCCGGAGTAGGGCGCCCGGCGCAGGCCGGAGCGTCGGAGTCGGAGTCGAGCAGAGCGAATTCTTCACGTAATCGAAAAGATATCGTGGAAGCGTCGAGAGAAAGAGAGAGAAACGAAGCGAGATTCGACTCGCGTCTTGTTCTCGTGTCTCGCATTCGATCCTCGTATTTGTGACAAAAGACATGCGCGCGCGCGCAGAATGGAGGAGCCGCTCGGCGCCTCGTAATACGACGAGCAGAAACGTGACGGGAGCCATAGGCGTCCATAGCGGGGGGCAAGACGGAGCATTTGCCCTCCCTCGCTGGAATCAGCAAAAAATTAAGCATTTATTTTCCCTTTAAATTGTTTAAATAAAGGAAGTACAAAGTTGTGCTAACCTTGCCTTGATCTCTACCCTAATCCATAGAAAAATACTTTTTTTTTTTTTTCATTTTAATAGAATTTTAGTTTTTCAATGCCTGCTTTGTTCAAATTTAATTCATTTCACCTGCTATTAAAAAATCAAATAAGATCTCAGTTTTACTTATTATTTAATCAACGCCTGCCTTTGCTTTCTACAAATGAGATTGCAATAAATTGTGTGAATAAAAAAAGTGTCCCAGGGAAGTTGCTGAAACTAAACGCGTCTCCACGACTTAGGTAGATATTCTATTGTCCGTAGTCTTGTACTTAAAAGTAATTAAAAATTAAAAATTAAAATAAACTAAAAAAAAAACGCAAAAACCTTTCTCATCTACCTTGTCGCGGTGAGAAAGCTTACTACTAAAAGGTGTATAAATTTCAAATTATAAGTATTCTAAATCTAGAAAGTAACATTTTTAATCATGTCCCCCCCCCCCTGGAAAAAATCCTGTGGACGCCCTTGACGGGAGTATTTTTGGAACGTAATTCTCGAACGCGCGTGGCATCATCGTGGGCGAACGTTACCGTCTTCCGTAACTTTGCTCCTTTTTAATCGATTTGAGGAATAATGCGACACAAACGATATGGGTCGTCGAGGCACATAAAGACGGACTGTAAAATTCGTGAAAATGATCATTAACCGCAAGGGATCTCGCTGGAAAATATCAATATTTATTTATCGCGTGTTACAATGCGGAATTGTACGTTTTATCTTCATCAATTAACAATTTATCCACGAGTTTTCGTATATCTCTATATGAATTTTTAGTGATTCTATAAAGTTTGATTCTTGCACTTTTATTCGTATTTTGCGTATTCGTTACTCATTTGTTTAAGTTATAAAAGTATTCTTATTAAACCCATATCAGACTACGGATTGGGATTGAGATTGGATTTAAATTTAATCAATCAGAATAGAGAAAACTGATCTCAAGTTTAGTGAACTTTGCTCTGATTGGTCAATTATAATCCAATCTCAATCCCAATCCGTAGTCTGATATGGGCTTGAAAAATGACATTCTTCCAAATGTTCGTTGTAGAGATGTGCGAACTATTCAAAGACGAATCGAATCGGGTGAGATGCGATTCGATTCAACTTCGAATTTCTATGATTCGAAACTATTCGAAAATTTTGAATCTAAAAATAATTCGAATACAAATCATATATTGTAAATTTTATAAAATCATATTTTCAATAAGCAAAACAGTACGGTCATGTTAATATATAAGTGCATTCACAACAGTATTACAATCGCTCACTGAACGGCTAAGTAATAGTCAAATATGAGTAGTTTTTACAGTATGAGTATTGATAATAAAATATACTACATATATTATTTTATTTTAATTTCTATGTAATGAATGTATGTAATTGGATAATGTTATTGAATACTACATCATAGAGTATTTGGTAATTATGCAGACATAGCCACTCCCGATTTCAATAATTTTGAGATATGTTATCAAGCTAGGTCATCACCCTAAGTAACCTTCAAAAGGTTTTAGCCGACGGTCATTGTTTGTTAAAAAGTTATTAACAAAAAAAATAATTCGGTGAAATAATCCCAAATACTGCCAAATGAACATATCTAAAAGGTTTCTTGGCGCAATTAAAAATTAACCGAGATAATACTAAAATAATAAATCTTAAACCTCGTATCGCCCTGTAAGCAGGGGGTGGGGTGGGATGGGCTCGCTTCGTGTGGAAAGTTGAAAACCCAAAAAGTTATTAACAAAAAAATTTAAGAAATAGAGAATTACGTTCTTCCCAGTGTTTATTGTCTATTGCGATAAATATTGCTACCAGCCTCACATGGATAAGACATCTCTGTTTCGGAAAATAGGAGGGTCCAGTTCCGAATTCTGGCTGGAATATTTTTCGCCGTAAATTGTTTTGTAGATTTACAAGATGTTCGTTTAACGTTAGTAATGTTATACTGTATATCGATATAATAATGCGAAATAAAATTTCTAGTTAATAACCAGAGTTCTAGTTAATAATAAAATTGCTATATTCGGTATAAGCAAGACTATACCCCTTTCAAAACCGAATAGCAATCGACACGTGGTTCAAAAGCATATAAAGGCGAATTGTATAAAACTCGCAAATATTATCTTTAGGCGCAAGATCCCGATAATCGAAAATTTATTTATTCAATCGAAAAATCGAAAAAAATATCTAATGTGAAAATACACCAAAAGGCGTTGCACACCGATAGTTTGCTTTCGGAAATAGATATGGACGATATCTCGTGCGACATAGACACGATGCAAATACGGAACAGATAAATATTATCGATTTTATGTGCCTTGTTTTTTTTTACGGCTTCTCTACGTAGCATTCTTCTTTTTAACGAATAGATTTTATTAACGAATAAAAAATTTCGTCAACGAATAAACTGTTTAATGAAATTTATTTCTAGGATAAAGATAGCGAAACACTCATTCGTAATGATTCATCAATTTTAATGTAATTTGCATAATAGCATAGTATAATATTAATTAAATTAATTATACATATTAAATATTGTTTTTCTTGTATGCACTGTGTAACCGAGTAACAATACAGACGAGACTAGTAGAAGGTGACCTTTGTAGCACTACCCCTCTTTTACTCCTTGGCGCAGAATTAATATTATTTGTCGTTTTTCTCTTTTACGTTGTTAACACGGAATATCTCCGTTACATTTATGCTTATCTATCTCCAAGTGCATGCTTTCATTCTCGAAGCACGACAACGTTTCATCGATCGTAAAACAGAAGGGGAAGCCCCGCTCCGATTCAATAAATTATTTTACTAAAAAAATAGTCGATACAAAGAGCTAATTAAATGAAAAAAGCATTAGTGTATCATCGTCATCTCTAAGGCAAGGGCAGCGATGAATTGTCAGTTCGGCGATACGACTGTCGGGCGCGAATATTCGCATTCATATTTTCAAAAATGATGAAAGCGTGCTTTCAAAAATATCTAGACAGCCAGATCTGTCGAAAGCAGATTTTGCGAAGTTACTGCTACAAGTTTTGTCGGCATAACGAGATCTATTAACAGAATACGATAGCAGATTGACTGCAAAAACTAAGTAGAAGCTGCCGTTTCTTAATCGTCTAAGTGTCTAAGTGATATATTCCATTTCACTCGATTTCTGCTGGCAATCTGCTGTCAAATTGTCAGATTATAGTAAGGCTGTGTGGCGGGACGCGAGCTTAATACGCAGTCGATCCGCCGCAATGTTCTGCTCGAATCTGCTGACAAATTGCTAGCAGTTTTATCTCCATTAATTAGTAATTTATCCACGAATCTTCATATATTAAATGTATTTATACATAGAAACTTTTGGCGACTCTAATTTGGACCTTGATGCTTTTGCATTTTTTATTCGTACCGCATGTCAGATCGATCAATCTTATTTCAGGACAATTCAGTAAGTTGCCGATGCCTTCAAAATTCATTGTCAAACATTGATCCTGTGACAATAGGATGTGTAAGATACGTAGAGATATTTCATTAAAGTGGACTGTAACTGTAGCGCAGCTTTTTTGAGAGACAAGTTCTCGTAAGGATGTTGACTTCTCGTTGTTCCGGACAAGACGCGTTTATGGCTAAAAGATTTTCGCGTTCAGTGGCAGTTCTTAAAAAAGAAAAAGCTGTACATTTGTCGTCGCAACTTGTTGTCATATTCATTCTAACTATCTTATTATATGGTGTCGTCTTTATGTGATCGGGTTTCTTGTATGTGTTATTTCTAAATAGTCGAACAATTTTCTCGCTTCTGTATGCGTGACCACAAGTCATACGTGCGGTCGTAGCAAAATATCTATCTAGGTATCTTACGTCACAGAGTAAAAAGGAAAAAGAATGTCAGATACCGACAATACAAAGGCACGACGACAATACGGCTCCTTGACGCGTCGTGTCATGAGAACGGTGATTACTCGCGAGCGTTTTTACCATACCGAAAACCGACTAGTTGGACTAAGAAACGAGCGATAGCAATGATCGAGCGCGTGCCGATGTAACTTGGCTCCTTTTATTTATTAGAAATTGACGTTGTGCAAAGTATACCAATGTACGATGACGTTAACAGAACAATCGTGACGATGCGCGTTTATTTTTATTCTAGCGTAATGGAACACGCAATGACGATTACATCGCTATATCGGAATTCGAAAAACGGCCAATTTTCGTGACGAACGCGACGGTTCACACGAGGGGCAACAAGGAATAACATCGGTAATGTAATAATAATTATTGTAATATATGCAAAGTTGTGGAGCGTACTTATATATTCGCGGGGAGATAGTTCCATCATGGAATTCTTGTCTGATCGAATCAGTAACCGGCACTCTTTCGGGAATCAAGTATCTGTAACCGGCGTTGTTACTCGGCGACGGTTATCAACATCGAAAAGGCCAATCGATGGGTATGTAGGTAGCGCTTTATCGTCGAGGAGGCTGAGCAACGAGGTCGAAGAACAAATCGCACCTTTAAATAGCGGCCGTTAGCTAACGGCCGCTTTGCGTTACGCTGATCGCGATCATCGACCGAGCTCGTTCTGAGCCGTCAAACAATCAAGCGGCATATGCGAAGTACGATGGACAGCAGCGAAAAGAAGGCTCCTCGCGCTGCGGAGCTGCGTAACAGCAGGACGCGTAGCATTATTATCAGTACCCCGAGTTGCACGGCCTTGTGAAGCCAGTATAATCTGTAAACAGATAAGTAAATCAGGATTCGAAAAGTAAGACGCGTAACCTTCTTCCATAATAAAATAGATAGAATAAATAGAGAAAATTGGTTAACTATCGTTTTAAGTCAATCATATCATTTCTGAGAACATTCACATAAATATTTATAGTAAAATAATATGAATAGATGGTGGTAATAAAGAAACAAAAAGTGCGTGTATTTAACATTAACATAGTCATTTAAAATAATTGTTTAAATAAATAGGATAAAAACAAAAAAAAGAAATCACAGAGAGAAAGAGATAAATTCTATAATATAAGTCCTCTAAATTCTAAAAATATAAATATAAATTCTATGGTGAAAACATTGACAAATGTTGCAAATGATTGAAGAATCTTTCTTTAATACTGATTCTGATTTCCGAACAGACACCAGGAAAGAGTTCTACAAAGAACTATCGCGCTGTAGCAAAACGATTGCTGAAAAGCAAAAAATATGTCTTACTTTGTGATGTATGAACGAGCAGCTGGCAGTGTGTCCGGACTCTCTTTCAGGATAAACTGTCGTATTCCCAAAATGTAATGTTCCAAGTACGATGGCCAGTCGATTTGCCTAACGTCGAACATGAATGTTTCTCGATCCTCCGGACTGAGTTGCTCACCCAGTCGTCGCACGTTGTCGTCTCTAAAATACCACTGTTTCGTACTAAAGTACTCCAAACACTTGGCGGCTTTGCAAAGTTTCGTCTGCAGGCGGACCATTATAGGCCGCGAGCCCTTGAGCCGTGCGAGAATGTCTAAGATATACGCAGGTAGTGTGTGCTGAAATGTCACGCACAATTTATTTATCATGGCGGAGCTATGGCAACGACCGTCCGGATACCAAAGCACATTGTTCATCGGGTGTAGCCGGCAATATTTAAACGACAGCTCGACGAACTGCTTCCAAGTTATAGGATTTTGCTGGCCGGTGCAACAGTTGTAGATCGGGATGGTGTCGGTGCGTTGCGTGGCGGTCCTCCATGCCGCGCAAATCATTAGGTTGATCACGATGTCGACGGGCACCAGATCCGCCACTTTGTCCTCGTGGCATAGCATAGTTCTGCAAGCAAGAGATCGCGATTTGTAAGAGAGATTTATTCGCACGAGAATAATGACTTACGAAGATTGTGAGCGATACTGAAATAACAATACCGAGAGACGTCAGTATTCATTCTAACTCTATTATAATACCGATACTAGCGATCGCTAATTATGGCCGCCCGTTGTCATCTCACCTGAAGAAGCCTTTCCCAGCGGCGGCGATAATCCCCGTGGGGCCGTTACAATTGTCCACCCAACCGGCGACCGGTTCTCTGTACGACGACAGCACGATCGATGGCCTGACAATCGCCACCGGTAAAGAACCCTTTTCCCGCTGAAGCATTCGCTCGGCCAGTGCTTTGGTAAATGTATACGTGTTTGGTCGACTGGCGATCAGATTTGGCGTGAGTTCCTCAAACATTTTGTCATCCATCCATTCCGTCAGAGCGATCACCTGATCAGGTTCCCGTCCCACCGGATAAATTTCCTCGGCGACATCGGTCCGATCGCAATTACAATATGCCGTAGACACATGAATAAACGCCTGCGATCAAACATTTGCATTTATCACATATTGCAGCTATAAATTGTTAAAAATACTGAATGCGTACGTCCATTCTTTTGCCTCGTGTCAATCGAATGTGCGCTTGTAATGACGATAATGCGTAAAAACATGTCGACGAAGGAAATTCTAAGTAAAGTATACCTCAAAAAAGAAAAAAGAGGAAAAAAAGAACAAAGAAAAGACACTTTAAAGAAAAATAAACATCACTGTTTGATGATCAATTGCGCGTAGTGCCAGTCAAGTTGTACAAGTTCTCTGCTCCTTGATTGTCACATAAAAGAGATTGTAAAATTTATCAGAGACAATTATCTACGAGTCGCGTGAGAATTTTCGCGCTTTATTATTTCGCGATATAAAATACGTGTGCATAAAATGACAATAAAATGTTCATTTACTTGTTTCAAAGTATCTTTTGAAACTTCCGTGTAATATCACTTGATACTTTTTTCCCCTTACACTATACGTTTTATTCGCGCTAATCCGTGACTAATTTATGGCTGTCGTGAACAAACAAACAAATGGAATTGTTAAATGATAGACGGTGATTTACGATAGAATCGCGCGATACAATTAGAGTGCAGAGTACAAATACACTCGTATATAAGCCGGCTCTATTTACCTTTCGGAATTTGTTGACACAAATCGAATGTATTTAAGAAGAAACTTGGATAGACTAGTTGTCGATTAATTAAAAATCGATGTCGTACATCACGAGCAAATGAAACGAAGCGTTCGAAAGATTATCGAGAGGATATGCCTCGAGGGTGTATCTTTCGAGATGAGGTAGAGATGTAAACCCTCCGTAGACAAAAGACACTGTAATCTTTCGTAAAGAACACATTCGTAAAAAAATGAGATTACTACAGACAATTTGTCTTTGATTTACACGAATTCGATTTACGACCGCAAGTCAATCCGGCTCGACGCGGCGGTTTGATAGTTTAAATTGAGCAATTCGAAAAGAAAGAATCCCACTCTTACCTCCACATTGTGCATGCGGTTACATAATTGGACCAATCTTTTGGTGCCCAACATATTGATGGTGACCGAAAGCTTCAAAGCCTCGTCGAATTTTACGGTAGCTGCTGAGTGAAAGACGATCGATACGGATCGTATTAACGTATTTTGATCGTCCACCGAGATCCCCAGTTCCGGTTCTGTAATATCGCCAGCCACGGGTATGATCTTGGTAAGCTCGCCAGGTGAATCCCGCCGTAGTTTCTCAAAAAGCTGCCAAAAGTAACATAACTTTAAATTTTTTGAAATAGCGATTGAAATAGCAGG
Organism: Temnothorax rugatulus; assembly: GCA_035220575.1. Lineage (NCBI taxonomy): Eukaryota > Metazoa > Arthropoda > Insecta > Hymenoptera > Formicidae > Temnothorax > Temnothorax rugatulus. The sequence goes on from JASTWL010000174.1 coordinate 51,476, forward strand.
AGAAAGGTGATGTTATTACCGGCCCGTTTAAAAGTTCCTGCAACCTCTCTTGTACATTCTGGCTCTTTTTAGGTCTCATTAGCAGGTAAATGTTTTTGATGTCCGGACATGATCTCAGTAGCTTCTCGACAAGAACCTTGCCCATAAAACCTGTAGCTCCGGTTATAAAAATCGATCTGTCTCTGTAAAAATCCTTTACGGATGTATACTCACTGCCAGCCATCGTGGCCATATCAATTATTACGCGTCCTTTAAAAAAATATCAGGGATTAGAAAAAGACAAAAGTACTTAATAATATATAGTTATTCATTAATTTATCTAATTATTGTAGCGAGTATCCTACCTGAATTATTTCGTTTAATCCTTGAATATTACTTTCAGGCAGAAAGTACTTTACACCTCTGTTTCCGCGATAAGAGCCCGCCCACGTTTCTACATTTTTTACATAAAATCACGAATGTTAGATTTGGCATTGAAAATTTATTGCAATAGTTACCTTTCATTTTTTCGAAGATAAAATGTATTTAAAATCTGATGTACGAATAAAATAACATATTAAAATATCGCAATAAAAATCTGATTTTACAAATACTCGCTATTTAACAAATATTCGCGTAAACCTCGTATAAAGATAAGTATAAGTATATAAGTATACACTGCTCAAAAAAATTAAAAGATCACTTCCGTAAATTTTTGCCAATTTTTAAACCGTAATTACTCAGCAAATAATTAATGTAAAAAAAAGTTCAAAAAAAGATTTTACAGGGTAAACCCTCTACTATAAGGTGCTTTTGTTCAATTTTTACTCAGGTTAATACTCAAAGTCGTGGTCAGCTTTGAATAAGGACGTATTTGAGATATCCAAAATCTTGAAATTTGCACTCTTCCACCGTCTAACAAAAAAATTGACGAACATAATCATTGATACCATCTCAAAGTACGGACTTTGCCCTTTCAAATAAAAAAAAAACTTTGTCCTACGCCGATTATTTAGCGAGATATCGCAATTTAAACTAATCCCTGTTTTTTTACGATTTTAGCACGATACTGCTAATTTCTCTCATATTGATGCATTTTTTTACATCAGATTGAAAAAGTTCATTCCAAATCTGACGCAGTGCCTCTTCAATCTGATGTAAAAAAAATGCATCAATATGAGATCAAGATTGCGCGTGATATGGCGAAAAAATGGCAACACTTCTTACTTAAAAAAAACCGTTATATGTACACACATACACATGTACACTCCATATACACATACATACATGATGTGCAAAATCCTACCGAGCAACCTCCCCGTGCACATCAGATTACGGTATCGTGCTGAAATCATAAAAAAAAACAGAGGTTACTTTAAATTGCGATATCTCGCTGAATAATCGGTGTAAAACAAAGGTTTTTTTTTTTAAGGCAAAGTCCGTACTTTGAGATGGTATTAATGATTATGTTCGCCAATTTTTTTACTAGGCGGTGGAAGACTGCAAATTTCAAGATTTTGAATATCTTAAATACGTCCTTATTCAAAGCTGACCACCTTTGAGTATTAATCTGAGTGAAAATTGAACAAAAGCATCTTATAGTAGAGAGTTTGCCCTGTAAAACTTTTTTTAAAACTTTTTTTTACATTAATTATTCGCTGAGTAATTACAGTTTAAAAATGGGCAAAAATTTACTGACAAAAAGTGATCCCCTAATTTTTTTTACCAGTGTAGAAATATAAGGGTAATGTATATTTATATCGAACATATTTGATTTTACATTGCATTTTCAAGTGCATATTCCATTTCAGTCAGAGAGAACGTTACCGATATATTTTTTCTACAGAACTATATTATTTTCTTTTGCATAATTTTTCTAGTTATTTTATAAAAATATTAAGATATAAAATTGTCCAAAAATCTATCATTTTTGCGAGACATTTTATTCTGACCTGTATATCTTATTTTGATTTATCTCATTATTCTATACATAAAGATATTAAAGTAAGCTCATTAAAAAACGATGGAGACATTGCGAATATCTACAATATATCATAAAATATTTATTTTTCGATAATATTATTTCATTAATTAATAAATCATGAGATAAATAAAGACAAAAAATATATAGTTGCTTTTAACAAATATACATGTGCAATTACATATCTTTTAATACAATTATGTGCTTTTTACGATGTTGCTTATTTATGTATGTATATTCATATATATTGTTACACATAAATGTATTCTATATTAAGCACTCTTTAAGTTTTGCCCATGGCGAAGTTTTTTAAATCAAAGAGAAAATGAAATATTTAAAAAAGTATTATATATTTCTGGAAACATTGCGTTTAAATCTCTTAGTGTTTCAACAACATTCCCTTACAACGGACATGTCTAATATTATCCGTAAATAAGTTTTGTATGTTTTTTTTAATTTTAGAGTTGTACTTCGGTTACTGCCGTTCCTATCAGATATGTTGAACTCATCGATACCGATAATAATCTAACTACGTCAGTGGATTGATATCTAATCACATTTACAAAGATATAAACATAAAAATTTTACTTTCTATTGAAACGGATAAAAGCAGTTTAATAAAATTAACAGATATTGTAACGAAGTTTTACTGACTGTGAACGTAAGCCTGCTACATAAAAGTATACATATGCTGTATCTACTTACGTAAAGCACACTAAAAGTACTTAAACTTATACTTATCTTAAGTGCGCAGCTTTACATATATGCAAAACGACTTTTCGATGCTCCGTATACTCTCTCTTATAAAGTTCAAACTGAAAACGTGCGAGTTTGCATATCTGTAAGGGACTTTCTCTGACTCTTTTGGCCCTTCTTTCCCTTCTGATTGAATGTCCAGAAAGGGAAAAATATTCAGAAAAATACTCAGAATGCTACAGAAAAATTGCGCATTTAAAGGATTAAAAGTGTTATACTTATTTTAAAAGTACACTTAATGTTATTTTGAAAAGTTCTTGAAATGTCACTGATTCTGATACAAGGAATAAATAATCTCTTTTCAACACAACTCACATATCATTAGGGTGACTCGATTTAATATCACTAAATCAATCATTCGAATATTTACTTACCTAATCATTGTTAGACTTTTCTTATCGGTATTAATACATTTAATATATTTAATAGAAACGCCAGTAACCGAAACAGAATATTAAAATAACCAAAATAAAATACACAAATCATTGCTGAATAACATTCTTCATTAAAATTAAAAATCTGACTAAACAATTATAAAAAAAGGCATAACAGTTTTGCCAAAAACTTTTTTTATGTATCTCACCGTTTCGACGGTATAACTGCTTAAAATCAAGTGTAAGCGTTACCTTTGAGGAGTTGTTATACTCCTTAAACCTCAAAGCGGGCAAAAATATATGTGTGTCTCAGATTTTTAAGAACATATTTCCAAAGAGATCAAATCGGTTCCAGGCAGTTATAACATGTCTCTTGACTCTCTTGTTAGAATAATAAGAATCGATCTTTTTGAAAAGAATGCTTCATCTCCTTGCGAAAAAGCAGTTATGAAAAAATATGACTTTTTTTACCTACTTCACAGCACATCTGAAGCTTATAAAAATCGGTGCACTTAAATATTTTCTCTCACATGAATAGGATTGGATGCGATCTCGCGAGAGGGTAAAATAAAGGACGAAATTAATTAGTGTAAGAAAGAATAACGTAACATATTCAATAATTTATTTCAAAGATTCTAAATTCAACATTTAAAGGATAAAATGAGGAATTAATAAAACTTAAACTCAATATAGCGCGTAACTGTAAGGGCAAGCTTGTTTCCTTATGTTCTTACATGTTTTTATTTTCGAAAGAGAAGTTTTTTAGAATTATTGTAATCTCGCAAGTCGACCGATTGTATCCGACATGTCCTCTCTCAGTTTTATTCCCCGCGATCTAGAACGGCCAGGATATCAGATCGCGCGAGAAAGGAGAATCTTAGAATGCGCGGAACAGAAGCGGCGAAACACTCTGAAGCATTTTACTTATTAATTAACGTATTTTACCTGTTCTATTCGGAGTGACTCGGCCGATCCTTCTCCGGTGATCACTTCTATTTATTCGACTCTTGTGAGAAAACGACGGAGCGGCGAGGACGACCCTCAAAGAAAGGGATGCGGCACCTGCGAACGACGCGACGTCTCCTTTTCGCACACGTATACGTCGTACCGTGATAGTTCAAGCGGCTTGCGATCAAATCCAACATCCGTCGAATTCATGTCGCGTCCCTTGCAGGTACGAACTCGTTTCTGTGTACAGAAAATAAGCGAGATCTTTTTCTGATTGTGAGATTCTGGATTTGTAGGGTAAACTCGGGTAAGATGGCCATACAGGAAAGATGGCCAACCTATGTTTTCTTTCAATCTAGCTCGCCATGAAACATCGAATGAACATATGGGTTGGCCATCTTTTCTGTATGGCCATCTTACCCGAGTTTACCCTATGCGCACGCATTGGTTAATGCAATTATGTGTCTTTTGTACGTAATTAAAGTCAAATAAATAAAGTCGGAATTTATCGAAAAACATATATTTCATTTATGAGATTTTCTATGATATTTTCAACGATCTTATTTTAATATCTTTATATGAACAATGAGATTAGCAGCGCAAGTTTTTTTTACTATGAAGTTAATATATAAATTAATATAGAAATTTAAAAAAGGAAGCTTCTTGGCACATAATTTTTTTTTTAATTTTTGAGGTAAATATTAGTCGAAAATGTCGAAATACTCTTGTACACAGTCCCCTTTCCTTCTCACGTTGCAATAAGATATAAAACAAATATTTTACGAGATATTCTGCGATACCCGCTTCGCTTTTCAATTATTTTTAATATCTTTATGCATTATAGAATAATAAAATTAGCAGCGCGAGTTCATGTAGAGTTAATATTGTAATTAATTAATTAATTAATTAATTAATTAATTAATTCAACATAGAAATTTAAAAAAGGAAATTCTTGGCGCATTATTTCTTTTTTACATCTTTAATGCAAATGTTTAATCGGAATATTCTTGCGTAGTGTCCCTTTTTTCTAAAGGACCGTCTACAATAGCCGTAAGAGTACGCAGTAAGTCGTAAGCAGTAAGCTATTGCATGACTAATGGGATTTTTACAATTCAAGAATAATCGACTGTGGTTGATCAATAGCTTACTGCTTGTGTCTTACTGCATACTCTTACGGCTATTGCGTAGACGGTCCTTAAGGCCGGTTCTACAATCAGTCATATGTCGGAGTCGGATGTCGGAACGCAGCCGATGCTTCAATGAGGAAAACTCGTTTTCAAAAAAGAAATTATCTCATTGGACCATCGATTGCGTTCCGACATCCGACCTCGACATACGACTGATTGTAGAACCGGCTTAACGCTGCGACACGGGTACTACGGAAAACAAATGTTTTACTATAACTAGAGATATTCTGCGACATCCGTATCGTTTTTCAATGATCTTTAATACCTTAATGCATATAGATTAATGAGATTAGCAACACGAATTTTTTTTACTATAAGGTTAATACTGTCATTATTTAATTTTTTAAATTACTATGTTAAATTAATTAAGTAATTAATTCAACATATAGAAATTTAAAAACAGAAATTCTTGGCGCATTATTTCTTTCTCACATCTTTAACGCAAATGTTTAGTCGGAGTATTCTTGCGCACAGTTTCTTTTCCTCTATAACGCTGCGACACAGATATCACGGGAAACAAACATTTTAGAGGTATTTACGATCGTTTCTCAATAATCTTACTTTAATACCTTTATGCTAATAATTAACAGCGCAAGTTTTACTGATTGTAAAATTAAATCAGTATAGGAATTTAAAACGAGAGTTTACGAGATATTTACGATCGTTTCGTAATGATCTTACTTTAACATTTTTATACGTAGAATAATTAAATTAACAAAGTAGGTTTCTCCGACTATAAAATTAAATCAGTGTAGGAATTTAAAAGAAGGTTCTTAACATGTAATTTCTTTTCTACATCTCTGACTAAAAGCGTTTAATCGGCATAGGTATTCTTCTCCCGTTGCGACATCGACAGAGTATATTACGAAAAACAAACATATTTTACGAGATATTTTGCGATTATTAATGATCTTGCTTTGATCTATGCCTAATGCAAAGAATAGATTTTCTAATTTTCATTTTAAGTAATAATAAGTTTTTAGTTGAGACAAATAAATGCATAATATATACAATTTTCAAGAAGATATAATTTATTTACTCGCGCGGCTTATCACTCGCCTTATAAATGATTTCTTTTAGAATAAGTCCGCCAGAAAATTTTGATAATTTTTGTGGATTTTCCTAATTTATTTTCAAGTTATAAGTTTTAGTTGAGATAGATAAATGCATAATATACAATTTTCAAGAAGATGTAATTTTTTTACTCGGGGCGAATCACTCGCCTCGTAAATGATTTTTTAAGAATAATTCTGTCAGAAAATTTTGATAATTTTTGTGAATTTTTCTAATTCATTTTTAAGTCATCACAAGCTTAAAGAGTCAACTTTTATTTACAATTTTTTAAAATAAAATTAATAGATATCAATTTTACAACATTTAAATAATTTGCAGAGTTGTGCAAACACAAGTATTGTGCAAGAACTATAATAATTATTTCGTTATTATTATTTTAGTTTTAAAGATATTCTATATCGATAAACAAAAATAAATATCATATTATATTATATTTACATGTTGCATTGATATATTTATTTACTATATTTTAATATAATTTTTGATGCCATAACATCATACTACACAATTTTTTTTCTTTTTGTCAATTGCTTGCTTTTGGGAACTTATGTCTAGGAAATCAGCACGAGTTTGATCTAATCAGCCAATCAACAATCTTGCGAAACAGTGTATCGGTGCAAAGTACATTATCTTACTTTGTAATTTATTTTTTAGACATTTTATTCGTATACCGCTACTTTCAGAAAACGCAGAAGGATGGGATCACTTATTCAATATCATTGTCACAGAAGAACGGAGGAACAATTTCTAATTAATTATTTAACAACATACGCGTTTTACACGTTGTAATGCCAAGCTTTTGCCGGATACACACGCGGTCGTTCTAAAGCGATGTAATAAGAGAGAACAGATAGGAGATCGATAATCGTCCGTCACGAAAGGGCGTACAAGCGCGCGCCTTACCAACCGATTTGCGAGAGCGGTGCGGTCTAACGTACCGTAAGGGGGTTACCGGGGTATTCGGGCTTTATCAGGAGGCTTTGAAGGGAAAGGAACGAGCGCGAAACGCGGGGCAAAATCGGATCGTTGGCCTTGAGGAATCGAATCCTGACGGTGGCAGTCCCGAGCCGCACGAAACGTATACTTGCCCTCTGGACAGTCTGGACGGGTCGGGCGGCAAATTATTCGTTATCTCACATCTCGCGTAATATCGACGTGACGCGACGTGACGCGACATGACGCGACGTGACGCGATGTTATCTTTACGGTGTAACGTTACTGTTTGCACCCATCGCTCGATATAGCCGCATTTTTCCCCCCTCTTCCGCGTAACGCTCGCGTCGTGGACAGAAGGGCGAAGACTCGGGGCTGAGACGGCTGCCGGCTGGGAGAGTGGAGATTCGTGAAAGCTCGACCCGTCGGCTCGACGACGAGAGGAATCGTCGTGAGAAATTACGATGATTCCGGTCGAAAACGGTGGATGTCACCGTCCGAGATCGCGCGATCTTCTTTCTCGCGGTCGACGTCGTGCAGGTCGCGCTACGTGCGGATAATTGTCGGTGACTTGCTGGCGTGCGTGAGTTCACAATGCGACTTGAATTTACGTAACCGTCGCAACGGCTCGAACGCGGCTGCCGCGCTGAATACGCTGTGTATGCACGGAACGATCGCGACTCGAAAACAAAACCGAGAGAGAAAATAAAGTTTTACTAGCGTTTTTCCGATGATTCGCGCAACGCGACGTGCGAGATCGCGCGACCTTCGAGAAGATGCGACCACGGCGACGGAATTGTAGAAGTAAATCAATCGTTACGAGAATAGCCCGAGTCAAGCCGACGAATTTTTGTTGTACGAAAATTGTGAAAGGTATTCTCGCTCATTAATTTCGCCTACGTATATGACGATAAATTTGGCCAACCAAACGAATCATGAACTCGTACTTTGTTCATGGCAAATGTTCGTGAAAGAAACCGGATAGTCTCGGTTGTCGGATTTACCTGGACAACCGGTGGTGAAATTAACATTCTTTTCATGTACAAAAAACTATTACATCGCGGAACTATCTTAATTTCAATAAGTTACGAAAAAAAAAAACCGGCACCTTGCGTCCATCTCGTGTGACAACTGATTCGATTTTACAAATTATTCAACACAGGATCTACACACTGAGAGAAAAAAAAATAGTTTCAGTTACTACAATTTCACCATAATTTTTAATTATTTTTGATGCCAACTACATTTTCATAGTTATTTTAACAATGCGAATTATAGCTGATACTACATTATTGTTGTCATAGCTTTAACATGCATTCATTCAACTATAACATTTTTATACACTATAACCTGTGATTTATGTATGGTAAGTCGTACTATAAATATAATGAAAATGACTATAATCGAAAAATCTATACATATATATAAGATTATTTTTACTAATATTATAGCAATAATAATTTAAAAAATAAAAATTTCAACCATAATTATTTTACTATGCAATTATAGTCGCAAATACCAAATACTTTTCTCTCAGTGCATCTATATCATATTTAAAGTGACCTCGTCAAGAGGACGAAGCGAGGAGCATCCTGACTTCCCGAATTCGGAAATCGCTATTTCATATTTTAAATCTTTGGAGAAAAAGCTATTGTATAGTCTACCTACAAAGAGTATTAATATTAGAACATGGCTCCAAGTAGAAATAAATCATCTTTAATAGAAAAAAGCTGTTATATATTTAAAAAAAAACCTATTGTATATTTTAGCTAGAAAGAATAATCGGAAAATGAAAGCTAGCTCGCCAACGTTTTTTCGTACAGAAAGAATTTAGGTAATTCAAACAAAGGTAATAGGAGCTACGAGTCCGACTAGCTTTTGGTGCTACAATTTAACGTTAAAACTTGTATTGTATGTACAATTGAAACAGACGTTTCGATTCTTAATTAGGTCATCTTCAGTACAAATAAATTAAAAAAGCAAAATGTTATTAGTTCGCAGATAACTATATATTGTCGCTTGCAAATGTTGTCTGCGAACTAATTATATTTTGCTTTTTTAATTTATTTATTCATTGAACCTAAGATCTATTTCAATTGTAATCAACACAAATCTTAACATTAAATTGTAAAACTAGCTTTTGGCTTGTAGCCTATTACCTTTATTTGATTTTTAATCCGTTGAGCCCTTAATAGAATTTTATGATTTTAATTAATTTAAATAATTATTACCGAAATGCTCGCAGTAGTCCGTTACACGTTACGCGATATTAACCGGAGAAAGTGAGACCTCGACGTCTTTAGTGATGCCGCGAGACGAGACGAGACGAGACGAGACGAGACTTTGTCAAACTTTTTGAGACGAGACGAGAATCTCGTCTCGAAAAGAAATTCTCGTCTCGTCTCGAAAAATCTCGTAATTCTGTAATAAAATTTTAGTTATAGTTTCATCCTTATTTCCGTTAATAAATGAGACAATTATCTGATCTAAATATATTTACTGCTTATATAATATATGGAGCGTTGGAAGTCGTGCAGTTTGGAATTGCAACTTCAAAAAAATTTGAAGCCAAGTAAAGTCATAAGAGAAATTCCGTTATGGAATTCTGACATTGGTGTAGTATTTACTGATTCAGATATATCGAAAATCTCGACGAGATTCTCGTCTCAAAATTTCTTGTATCGGCGGCATCACTGCAAAAATTCTAGTTTTTCGGGATACAAATGTCGCAAACTGATATTTGTACTCGTTCTATGAATGTTGTATGAATGTTGCTATCGAACGGCTGATTACGTAACCGGAGCGAAAAAACATTCCTTTTTTTTTTCCTTTAAAACTCGTTTCGTGGGGATATTCAATCGCTCAATGACATTACAATTAAAAGGCGCCTTTCATGTAAATAGAACTGCAGCTAATAACATGTCTCGCACGATAAATCATGTGCCGATCATTTTTAGTAGTCGCTACGTGTCTACGTGAATCGCCCGCGCAGCGCCGGCTAGAATTTTACAGCAATGCCTGTCGCGGTTCTACAGCAATGAAGAGCTTGCAGATTTATGCCTTCTCTTTCCCACGGCGATTGCTTGCCTCGCCAAATTTCCCGATTTTCAACACATTGATAGCGCGTTGCATAACCTTCCGTCGGGCGCATGTGTAGGGAAGACTGGGGTTGGTTGTTACAGGGGTAAAATGATACAGCTATAAAAAAAGTAGATTCGTGAAACCGTCTAACAAACGCTAACGATTGTGAAATGCATGATGATTATTTAGCTTCAAAATGCATTTATCGCTATCTAGCATTTGTTTGTAGATTTGTTTGTAGATTTGCATTGTAGACGGTTTCACGAACCTACTTTTTATAACTACTAGACACTACAGACGCGCGCTACGCGCGCGCTATTTAGCTTTAACATTACATACAACTGTCAAAATATATGATGAACATTACACACAACTGTCAAAATATATGATGACAGTTGCAAATGAAGTAAGCGCAGTGAGAGAACCAATCGGCATCACGGAAAAGACACAACAATAAACTATCCATGCCTTTTTTAGAAAAGGAATCATTTTACCCCTGTAACAACCAGCCCCAGTCTCCCCTACTTTGTACACGCGTGGCGATTATGGACGGGATGCATGGAAACTTCCGATTTGAGAATCTCGGTTCCCCGAGGAGCTATTCCTTCGGTATCTGTTTGACTGTCGATACGCGTGGTTGTAGTTTTGCTAACGCAAGCTACATAGGTTTTACGGATTTTTGGAAGTTCCGTCGTGTGTACAAAGTACTACAAAGTATACACTGGCGCGCCGGCCGAAAGGATGAAAGAAGATAATATATGCATATTATTATTATATCCACGTATGCAAATTAGCATGCGTGCGCAAAACGTGCAAAAAAAAATCAAACGTAACGCCGCGCAAACGAGAAAAATATCCTAGAAAAAAGAAATATGTGAATAATACAGTAAAATTAGCATCAAAAACACCGAATATCTACAAAACGGACAGACCAGTCAATTTTTTGAGGTTGAGTAGAAGGTCATAGGAGATGCCCGAATTCACAAAGTTCCAACAAAATTTCCGTATGCATCGGTGGCCATCTTAAAAATAGGGGTAAGTTTGGATATCTCGGCTCCTATTGATCGGATTTTTTTTCATTGTTTTTTGTTTTGTAGGGAAAAATATTTGCTACAACTTTTGTTTGAAAAATTTTTTAATAGCTGTCAAGGAAAAAAAGTTACAACAAAAAAAGTGCCGTCAATTTGAACATTTTTATTGACAATTATATTGCCTCTTGTTGGTTTTATCAAAAAAATGCTCAAATAAAACTTGTAGAGGACTCAATTCTCTACAATTTTCGTATATGCGCTTTTGTGGTGACTCAACAAATACCTTTGGCGCCTTCTATCTCTGGTAATTGTTGTAGCAAATATTTTTCCCTACAAAACAAAAAAAATGAAAAAAATCTGACCAATAGGAGCCGAGATATCCAAACTTACCCCTATTTTCAAGATGGCTGCCGATGCACAGGGAAATTTTGTTGAAACTTTGTGAATTCGGGCATCTCCTATAACCTTCTACTCACCCTCAAAAAATTGGCTGGTCCATCCGCTTTGCCATTTTCAGATGCTATTTTACTGTATTAGAAAGCGTAATGAGAAAGAAAAAAAGAGAAAAATGCGATCGCGTGAATACGTAATAAAACAATTTGCATTGCTAATAAAAAAAAGTTACGTCGTAACATCGGATATTAATTCGCTTTAATAATAAGTACCGACTAGAGATATGCGAGCGATTATAATACTGAATGCATTCACTGAATGCACCTATTAAATAATACGTGACAGTACTTTTGCTTATTAACAGGAAATATGACTTTATAAAATGACAACATATATGATTCGTATTCGAACTATCTAGATTCGAAATTTTTTAATAGTTTGGAGTCGAATTTTCGAACTATTAGAAATTCGAATCCGAATTATTTGAAAATTTCTAATCTTATAGATGGTTCGAATATGAATCATATATATTGTCAATTTTGTGAAATTATATTTCCCATCAATAAGTAAAAGTACATTAATAGGTCACGTTAATAGGTGCATTCAATATTATAACCGCTCACGGCTAAATAGCAGTCAAAAAGTTTATTTCTAATTTTTGATATGCTCTGTAACCCTTTAAAATTGTAAGTAAAAGTTTGAATATGCATAAAAAATAGTAAACTATGAGTATTGATGATGAAACAAACTATACTATTTTAATTTCTATATGTAACTTGAATAATATTAATGAATACTACATTAGAATACTTTAATAATTTATCTATGATTTTTTTGCCCTTTTAAATGAAAAAAGAAACTGTCCTACGCCGATTATTTAGCGAGATATCGCAATTTAAAGTAACCCCTGATTTTTTACGATTTTAGCACGATACTGCCGCGGCATTTGCGTAACCTGATGTGCACCACGGGCATGTTGCTCAGTCAAATTTTGCACATCATGTATGTATGTGTATATGGAGTGTACATGTGAATGTGTGTACATGTAGCAATTTTTTTTAGTAAAAAATGTTGCCATTTTTCGCCATATCATGCGTATCGCGCTTGATTTCATATTGATGCATTTCTTTTACATCAGGTTGAAAAGGCACTGCGTCAAATTTTGAAAAATTTTCTCAATTTGATGTAAAAAAAATGCATCAATATGAGATAAAGATTGTGCGAGATACGACGAAGAGTGACACACTTTTTACTATTAAAAAAAAAAAAAAAAAACTACATGTGCACACATACACATGTACACTTCATATACACATACATACATCATGTGCAAAATCGGACTGAGCAACCTCTTCGTGGTGCACATCAGGTTGCGCAAATGCCAGCGATATCGTGCTGAAATCATAAAAAAACAGAGGTTTAAATTGCGATATTTCGCTAAAAATCGTCATAGGACAGTTTTTTTTTTTTTTTTCATTTGAAATGGGCAAAGTCCGTACTTTGAGATTAATGATTATTAATGATTATGTTCGCCAATTTTTTGTTAGGCGGTGGAAGACTGCAAGTTTCAAGATTTTGGATATCTCAAATACGTCCTTATTCAAAGCTGACCACGCCTTTGAGTATTAACCCGAGTGAATATTAAACAAAAGCACCATAGTAGAGAGTTTGCCCTGTAAAACCTTTTTCTGAACTTTTTTCTACGTTAATTATTCGCTGAGTAATTACAATTTAAAAATCGGCAAAAATTTACTGACAAAAAGTGATCCCCTAATTTTTTTGAGCAATGTATATTTTATTAGTTTTATATTAAATATTTAAATGTTTTTTTTGCTTGAAAAGAATTTATATTAGTTAATCAATATTATTTTTTTACATTAAAATATTCTACTATTATCCACGCGTTAAAATTCAATCTACACACAGAAAAGTACATATTACTATATCTGCAAGTAAATATTACTTATTCTAAATATTTGATAAGTTTATATCCGCAAATCTACCATATTTACTTAAGACATATTCTGGATCTTAACAAGTCTAATACTTCAAACAAGAATATTTAATTAATACAAGAGAATTTGGTTTACTTACTATACACATAGTATACGGAAGAGAAGCATATACTTAAGTATACAATATTCTTGAAAAAAAAATAAATTTTGAGCACAAAATGATGAACTTTTCTAATTGTAAGACTTGTGCCAAGTATATCTTAAAACTATTATTAAGAAAATATTCTTCGTTGAAGAAAACTATTACTTAAAACTAATAAAATAAGTAATTGCTTTGCTTGGCTGTAGAATGATATTTTTCTGTGTGTAATAATAATTATATATTGTTAACTAAAATTATATTTCAACGATTCACGGAGAAAAAGTTAGGGTTGCTACAACAGAATACTAACGTTATTTTTCGCTCATCAATACGAAAGAGTTATGGAAACTATAGTACTCTGGAAGTGACTCTGCGATTAAACTGAACTCTCACAATCAGTTCTGTACTCTCTAAATCTGAATCAGTGAATAGTCACTGATCCAGCAGTACTGCTTAGATTTAGAGAGTACCGTGCAACTATATCTTATAGATCTCTCAACCATACTATTTGTGCTGCAAACCACTTTAGAGAGAGTACCAATAATCCTTTAGTTGAGGCAGCCATATATGAGGGTATTGTAACCGAATGTTACTTATAGTAAGAACTACGATTATGAGAACCGTATAGATGAGCATATATTAATAGCTACATTTAATGTAATATCAATATAACTTGAATTCACATACATTTCTTTTTCAATCATAGAGAATGTTGTTGTAACAACCTTAGCAATTTTCCCCGTGTTTGTTTCAAAATTATTCGATCCAAAATCATTTCCTAATTCGTTTCGATTCGAATGACATTGTGTCGATTTGATTCAATTCGAATTCGAAAGAGGTAATAAAATTCGATTCGATTGGACACATCAAAAATCCTTGATTCTCACATCTCTAGTGTCAACTTACAACTCTTGTTAGTCAAGTAACTTCGACCGATCTAATTTACCTTTTACCCCGATCTTCGCGATTCTTTGCGTCAGATGATGGACGATATAATATAAACTCGATTCTCGAGTCCCGACAACAGTCGGGCACGATAATATAATTTCGATAGAGCGTATATAGACAGAAGCGGATGCAGGCGAGGGGAATTCTAGGTCACTGTCCTGACATCGAGGCGATGCGACCGGGAGAAACCGAGCGTCCGGACGGTCCGTTACACGGAGACCCGTTAGACGAGGAGCGTGGACGAGCGCGAGCGTGATCGCGACCATGGTCACGATCGCAGCCGCGCGACCGCGAAACCGATCGGCCGACCGAGATTCCGCCCCATTTCTTTTCGGCGATCACTCTCTCCGGTGTCTCCGCCCTTCCTTTCCCGATGGCTCGACAAACGACGAACGAGCGCGTCACGCACTCGTAACTTCGTCGCGCATAACGTAATCGGCACGATTCTCGAATTCCACAAGCTCGCGCCGACTTGCGAACAGCGCAAGAAAAAGAAATCGGCAAAATCGAGTTCGCATTCCTTTATACTTATCAATCGTATCGATTCGTCAGGGACACAATTTTTTTTTTGTTTACAGAATCAAATGGCGCGAATCGTCACGAGTCGACCGATTCGTCACTCACAGCTCGCTATTCGTATGAGATTCGCGAACAACGCGAATTTGAGTGGTTCGCTCGTTGCTTACCCAATCGTGTCGATTCGCCAGGAGAATTTTTAACGGAAACCAACGGCGGGAATTAACTGACTCGTAATGATTCTCTTGCTCTACTTATAGTTGCTTATTCTTCATGTAATCGACCTTACGTAACGCAATTTATGTATACAAAACGTGTTATTATGGAAAAGTCGCTAAACTAAAGTCAATTAGGACATCGCACAGTTGGTTCATATTTATAAATATAATTTTGGCGTACGCTTTCGAAAATGAACAGACAATCCCGAATTGTCACGATAAGTCACGAACAAATCGCGAACGACGAGTTATGAATTACAGACGACGTGGAAGGTGGAAGGTCCACGTTGGGGAGCGGCGAACTTTCGAGAATCTTCTGATAGCGAAGCGCGATTCGCGTAATCTGGCAACTGGCTTAAGGGATGCACGGATGTAACCGATAAGCGAATGAGTAAAGACCGTTTAACGTCGGGTCATTATTACCACTGGCAGCTACAACGCGATGAGAAAGAACTACGGCTTCCGCCGATCGAGCTACGTAGGTGCTTGGGGACAGGTGTTGCGGACTTCTTGCCCAACATTCTCGCGCACGCCGACTGGGAGGAAGCGCGATAAATTATCGTGCCCGCATGTTATATTTACTTTACTTCACGCTCTTTGATAACCGACTTAAGACATCGACGTATACCCGCCGATAACGGGATCCGGTGATGGTACGCTAAGGGCCTCCGCACAATGAAAAATATAAGAAACAGATATTAGCGATTAGGACTAAGGAATCAGGAATAAAGCTGGATGCACAATGAAAAACATAGACAACAGAAGCAGGGAATAACACAGGCAATAGATTTTTAACCTATCGGAAGCCGTGTATCAATGCTACACCAGCTTTATTCCTGATTCCTTAGTCCTAATCGCTAATATCTGTTCCTTGTTCCTTATATTTTTCATTGTGCGGGGGCCTTAATTCTATAAGGAGCTCACGCGATTTGCGCGGCGCAGCCGAATTTTCCTCGTGAATGAAAGCCTTGCGAGATGAACGCGCGGTTATCGCGGGAAACGTGGTAAAACGCAGTTGCATGACAGCTCGTGTTTAATAACGGCCAATAGCACGGCCTAGCATCCGGCTGCGTCTCGAAGTGTGTCAGCGGGGCACCGGCCACCGAAACGCGTCCGAGCGTAGCTAAGACGCGACTGGAAAGACATCCTTATCTAATTGGCATGGGCGATTGGAAAAGCGATCGGCATTGAATACCGATTGGCATGACAAGTGCAAATCAACTTTCTTCCGTGTCGCGTGTCTTCGAAAGAAATCGCGCGCGTGTTTCCGGTCGTTCTCAAAATATCCCTCTCCGCCTCCTTTCGCATTTTTATTGCTTCTTGTACGCGCGGGATCGCACATCCCGGAAGCGTACGCTGAAATTATATATTTACAGATATAAACAAACTGTGCGACGTCTTAATTGACTTTAGTTGACAGCGATGTTAACAACGACACGTTTCGTATATTATAAATTTAACTGACACAGTTATATATCCGTGAATATATATTTCCTAATCGATTTCGATTAAATTTTGTGCAGAAACGTGAAATAAAAGTATTAAGCTAAGACCGCGGTTAATGATTAATTATACGATTCAACAATTTTTTTATTTTGTATATTTCTGCATAAATTCGGTGAACACGGAAGTGCGTGCCAGTTTAGAAGTTTAAAAATTCGAACAGTAGGAGAGCATGCGATCTCTTTCAACGCAGACGTAAATGCATTCCACGCCGGTGTGGCGATCGGGAACGCAAAGAAGCACGAGATACTCCGTGAATCGCGGTCAACATTCATGACCTACGTTAATAAGTTTCGCGATGTTCGAGTCGGTCCAGACGCGGCGAGGTGAGTTTTTTCGCGATTTAATGAGATGCGAATTTCGCAAGTGCGTAACACGGTGTTCTCACTTTTTTTGGTCCCTGAATAAATATACGGGACGTGCCGTGACACGCTGTAACGGTAGACGTGATATACAATCTGGATTTATCTTAAATTTGAATTTAATCTATTTAATCTGACGCAAATGCACGCGATCAATGATAATCGACAGGTGTGCGGAACGGCCTCGGGAATTGGTAGCACTTCCCTTCTGCTAAGAACTCTATCGATGTACTCGATCAATTATTTGATCAACGATATATTAAGCGACGTGAAAAAGGATTACTCATCCGTCTGCGGCACCGATAATAGGCGGTATGTGTGCCATGCGTTCCGACGTGTGTGCACGTAATAAAACATCTTATCTATACGTCGTGGCGAACTTCTGTTAAGCGTTACTCTCACTCGCCTCGCAATTACATTGGAATCGACTAATTGAAACTAACGGAGAACTATATGTCCCTCGCGTTTATCGAAGCTATACTTTATCGTTTATCTCGAGCAACATGCTTCGCTTACCCGATGGTCTCATGGCGCACTATCTTCTCTTCGATTTGCCTTCGACACTTGAGAAAGGTGCCGCACCTGAGGAAGGTGCTCACAGATGAGCACGGGATATTAGAATGAAAACGCAAACCTCTCTCTCTCTCGGCGTAGATAAGACGCGCGATGAGTTGACTTTCTTCGAAGCGGGACGACTAACGAAACGTGCACTGAGCGTTCATGAAACTAACTCAAGCTCCTTATACCTGTCTACCTCCGTAGAATGGAGCGTTTTCCCCCACTGCGAGACGTTAGCGAGACAACTCGCCGATACATGCCTCACATTACCCTACTCTGCCGCGTGTACGTAGATAAAAACTTCTTAATTTCCTTTTTTCTTTTATGTGCATAATGTGCATAATGTTGTGTTTTTATGCAATACTGCACCTTTAACATTTCAGATTTTTTTAACGTCATCCTCTTAATTTTTCTCGGTAATAAAAAAGATGTCAATGAAAAAGAGCAATTAATCTGCCATGTAAAACTAACATTTTATACTGTCAAAGCATCTCGATTCGATAATTCTCTCTTTTTCCTTTGCGTTATTCAATTCAAGACGTTAAAACATCTTATTCGTGGTCACCATATGTACGCATCCAACTATTTAATTAAGCAAACATTAATTCAAACCACGCACGCTTTCAATTTTGCATTTTTGCATTATTTTGCATTATTTTGCGTTATTTAATCACTTGTTGGTATCGTCTAATTAGAGTTTTTAGAATCGACATCAATAAAATCATGGAATACCTTTAGATTATTTCCTAAACTTTTCTTATTTAGAAAGAGGAAAAGGAAAAGAATTTCGATGTAAAATAATTACTCGTTTTAACTCATTCTCGCATCTCGTTTCATCATTTCTCAACGCCTACAGTAGAATTTCATTAGCGACATACGGCAATGTATTCCAGCTCGCGAGCTGTTTTCAATAATTGCAACATCGTAATTACAATAATATTGCAACCATCTATTAACAAGTTTTTAATGTAACGGGTTAAAACCTGTTAAGATATATGCAAATATATATATTTTTGTAATTATACAAATTATGTACGATGAAATAATAGGAGCAATCTCGTAAGTTTCAAAACTTATATTATTTTCATTCTACCAATGTCTCAATTGTTAAGAAAATACTTTTAAATAACTATTTCCCGATTGATGTCGTCAACAAATATATTAATGTCCGATTTGGTGAGTTAAAAAAAGGAAATAATTCGGTTGACGCGAGTGCAGACACGGGAGTGCGTCGAGAGATCCTGTCAATTTTATGACTGTGCCGTATGTTGGAGGCTTGAGTGCTAATATTGATAATACCAGGAGAGGTGTCAAATTTAAGACACTTCTTACGGTCCCGAAAAAATTGGATTGTATAATCAAGAAGGAGAAAGACAGATTGCCGCCTTTCAAACAGACCGAACTTAATTGTACATGAGATCGACTGTGCAAATTGCAATTCATGTTACATTGGACAAACTAAGAGGCATTTAGAGACACGCATAAAAGAACATCGGAGCGACATTAAAAAACACGTCCATAATCATTCGGTTGTCACTAAACATTGTCTCACTCATAATCATGATTTCGATTGGCCCAATCCGAAAATTTTATATAAAGAAAGTCATTTCAAGAAAAGAGATCTCCGAAATGTTTTTTATCAAGAAGGGCAAATGCACGGTCAATCTCCAGAAGGATACCGAGAATTTGCCTGCGACATATGATCGAGTTATCGAGACCGTGTGATATAGGTCTCTGAGTTTTGCAGTATTTTTAGAACACGTCTCATTTCGTTTAGTTTCTGATTTCGGTTTGTCCTACGGTACTTTTGGAACGCGTCTTAATGTATTTATTTGTCATTGTGTTTAATACTTCTTATCATTGTGACTTTGGCTATGGCACGGTACGGACTTAGTGGAGAAAATGTTCTAGTTAATATTCTTTACATTTTTACACTTTTACAATTTTTACAATTTCACATTTTCATTCTTTTGACGCGCCAAACATGTAAGTTATCACGGTTCAATTTTGACTTTTTCCCGCTATTATATTTGACACACTTATATCTGACATATTCGTTTTTAGTTTGACGTTTGCACGATGTAGTTAGGATACAACGTCTGGCGACGCATGATGTCTAATGTTGCGTAATAAATTATAATATCTCACTTGAGAAGGACCAGATTATGATGGTTGAAACGTTGTGAGTTAGAATAAATGTGAACTGGCCAGTCGGGTCGCTTAATCGGATTTTATTTTTATATTATTTTATTGACGTGAAATAACACAAAAATGAAATTATTTTCAAGAGTTTAGAAATATGTCGTCACATATGGCAAGATTAATCGAAATTGATCGATTAAACCAAATTGCGTACGTTATTTGTGAATTTCGTACTAATGAATGGAAAATATAAAAATATGCATTATAAACACTAATAATAATAAACAGATAAAAAATCATATATATATTTTTTTGACAATTTTAACTTTGTATACATATAAATACAGGGTGTCCAATTTTAAAGTTTACAGTGCTATATCTCGCAAACCGATGATTTCATTGAAAAATGTTTCAAACAAAAGTTGTATAGTTTGGAGGGGACACATGATCCAGATGCGAGTCATCTCGTAGATGTCATTTTCAAGAAATTTTAAAGGCGACTAATTTCTTAAATAGAACTTGGTTATTTTCCTTGAGATAAAAGTTGTAGATCTCGTCGAGACGTTTTCAAAATACTACCACAAAGCTCTAAGGAAAAAACACGCTCTACACACATATGCAATTAGAAAAAGATTGACCGTATCGAAGTTGAAATAATGGATAAGTCAAAATTAACACTTTTTACATGTATTATAGGCTTCATGAAAACGGCTTCTACGTTTCCAATTGTAAAGATCAATATTATAAAAGGTTAAAGCTCTCGCAACAACAAATACGAAAAATACAGGCAAATGAGAGCCAAAACGTCGATTACAAGTCGATTATTTGTCGCCTTGTAATCGACGTTTTGGCTCTCATTTGCCTGTATTTTTCGTATTTGTAAAGATCAAACTGCTCTTACGGTTGTAATGAAAAACAAAAGAGAAACTTGCAAGAATATTCTTACAAAAATACAAGACCTTTGACCATCTAGTTTCGAAGCAATTGATACGTAAAGTACACAATTTCTGATAGCGGTGGACATATGACAGCTAACCTTTGAAAATAATACACATTAATGTCTACATATCTGTACATATAAGATTCTTACACACACACACACACACACACACACACACACACACACACACACACATGCATAACGCGGACAATTCCAACCAAATACTATGTCATTAGCTTTTCGACAGTATTGTCACGAAGAAAACAAATAAAAAAAAGTATGCAATTATATATATTCATATTTTCTATAATCTTTCCACGCAGCTATGTTAAAGTGATAATATGTTTATTATTTATTGGTGTGAAGTCTCAATTAACATGAGTAATTTGAAAAACACGTCTGTAATAGATTAAGAACCGATGTAACTAATAAATTAGTTTTTTGTTACAAAATGTTGAAGGATAAACGCGATTTATAATCTTCTGGCAGGCGCACCTGTGTATCTACTTTGTACACGTGCGGCGA
This sequence comes from Temnothorax rugatulus, assembly GCA_035220575.1. Classification (NCBI taxonomy): domain Eukaryota; kingdom Metazoa; phylum Arthropoda; class Insecta; order Hymenoptera; family Formicidae; genus Temnothorax; species Temnothorax rugatulus. The sequence goes on from JASTWL010000174.1 coordinate 73,022, forward strand.
TTATGGAGGGAATGCATGAAAACTTCCAGTTTGAGTCCCCGAGCTATTCTTTCAGTGTCTAATAAGCTTTCAAATATCTTTCACCATAAACTTTCACCACATAATTTTACGATAATATCCCTTATCCTTTCAAATTTCCAATCTCATTCCACGGTGTACTTTGTATACGGCACTATATGGCACGCCCGCTCCCATTGTGAAAAAAGCGCGCCCGCCGATATAGGTTAAATCTATTTTGGTAAAAATTTTGAATTCCGTTCCCATTATGTTTTCTCAATAAATTAAAAATTAATTTAGTAACATTTAAAATTTAGTAATATTTATATCTCCATAGTTTTTGTTTTACAAATTAATTTCACATATTAATTTGATTTAAAAAAGGCTATTGTTATGTTGGTTTATTGATATTATAATATTGATATTTCGTTTGTCTTAAACCATAGTAATTTTGTATTATTATAATATAATTTATTAATTTTAAAATAAAATATCTTTTTTTTTTTTCATAAAATTATATAAATATATGTTTTAGTGTTATATAAATATTAGTCATTTTTTTTTTATTTTTGCCAGTATATTCCATTGGACAAAGTCCGGGACGGTAAAAACCGGAATGTATCGTGGTTTCTTCCATGTTAGGACTGGGCCCAATACGGGCCCCCGAATCCAAAATCTAGGTGACTCATCTAATGGCAGATTTGGAAATATTAGGGAAAGTTCAGTGATTACCTAATAGCTCTCTTAAAATCCTACAACTTTTACTTGAAACATTTTTTAAGATAAGCAAAGATTTTTAATGTCCATTTCTACCAATGTAGATTAACTTTAATCGCGGTTTAACTTGCTTTTCATCTTTTTCTAGTTCTTAAAATTAGAGAAAGATAAAAAGCGAGTTAAACCAAGATCACAGTTAATCTACATTGGTAGAAACGGACATAAGAAAGCAAAGTCATCTTACAAAGTTATCTCACATGTAGTTTCTGAGATATTTGTGTGGAACTTTTAAAATGGGACACCCTAATCTCATATTTTATCATAATTTATTTTCTGAGGAATTAAGAATGTTTTAAATTTTGCCGACAATTTATATTTTATATAATTAAAAGTATTAAAACAATCGCGTCTCTCTCCTATCATCAATCTAATACTGTGTATTAATGCTTTCCGTTTTTTTAAATAAATCTACAACACAAGACACACCGTTTTTGTCTGAGATTCCACGGTTAATAAATTACTAAGTTACTATTGTTCGAAACTAATATTTTCAATAAATTATCGTATGCAATGCATTACGAACAAATATATATCCGAGACTTTGTGTCAAGAACAATTTTATTTATGATCTTTACACAAAAGGTTTGTGTAAAACGTATAATTGATTGGTTTTGCAAAAACGATAAAAATAGAAATTTTTTAACATCTGCTTTTGAAAATTCGCGCAACGAATTTAGAGTGAATGGGGCGCAAAAAAATGAAAAAACAGATTAAATAAACATATAGCAACTCGGGGTCTCTTATATACGTGATCCATTCAACTTTTAATCTTTTCGTTCGTTCTGAGGCTGAAAGAGATGTCGAGAATAAAGAATTAATTTCGTTTTCTAATCTCTTCGTTTGTTCTGAGGCTGAAAGATCTCTTTTACGAAATCTTACTCTTTAGAAATTGCAGATTTAAAATTATAAGCAGATTACACTGTTCAACAAAAAAAATTTTTTTTTTTAATCGAAAAATAAGAACGAAACTTATGGCATAGTTTTTTGGACGCTGAATACGATCCCGTTTGCCAAATTGCTCTATCACGTCATAATTTTGAGAAATTTACAGTTAAAATTGCAAAAATGGGCTATTTTAGTGTATTTTGATATATTATAACCACGATATTTGACGTGTTGGAGAAGTTTAATTGCAATCAAAATTAAGTATGTTGTTAGGACTTGCAGCTCTTAAAAGGAATTTATTGTGTCGATTATGGTTAAAAGATATTGATGATTAACGTAGAGTCTATTGCGTCAAAGTTGCGACTTAAGGATTATGGATGCTATTAGGGATCTATGAAATATTATTTAAATATGTTGTTCAAACTTAAAGGTTTTTCAGGTTGCTGAAAATTAATCTGATATATCCAAGTTAATAAATTAAAAATGGCAAAGTTAATATAATAGATGTTAAAGATAAAAACTCAACCATTATTAATTATGATATCTGCCATATTGGCTGACATTTTTGATTTATCAACTTTGACATCAGATTAGTTTTCAGCGACTTGAAAAACCCTTAAGTTTGAATAACATAGACTCTACGTTAATCATCAATATCTTTTTAACTGTAATCACAATAAATTTCTTTTAAGGACTGAAAGTCCTAACAACATACTTAATTTTGACTGCAATTAAACTTCTCCAACGTCACATATCGTGGTTATAATATGCCAAAATACACTAAAATAGCCCATTTTTGCAACTTTAACTGTAAATTTCTCAAAATTGTGACGTAATAGAACAATTTGGCAAACGTACTGATAAAAAAATTGTTGATATTTGCGACATAATTGCATGGTAAAATAATTATGATAGGGGTTACAATTTTATAGTTATTATTGCTATAATATTAGTAAATATAACCTTACACTGAGAAAAAAATAGTTGCAGTTATCACAACTTCACGATAATTTTTAGTTGTCCCCTTACTAATATTATAGCAATAATAACTGTAAAATAGTAACCCCTACCATAATTATTTTACTATGCAATTATAGTCGTATATTTATGAATTATAGTCGCTAACAATTTTTTAATCAGTGCGAATTTGTATTCAGCGTCCAAAGAAACCGGATGCTACAAGTTTTGTTCTTTTTTTTTTTTTTTTGTTAAACAGTGTTATTATTAATATACAAAGTGTCTTAAAACCATCTCAAAAACTACAAAACTACACATCAGCGAAGCATCTATTTTGACGATAGATTTATTACAAAGAAAATAAAAGGGCTAATAAATGACGTAAAATAATGAACGTGCTAGATAAATTCGTTTTCATCATCACACACTGAAGACATCATTATTTATCTTTATTTAACTTATAATATATATCTAGCACGCAGCGCGCGCGTGCATCCAACTTGCTTCACTTGCTCTTTTATTTCCTTTATTTTAATTTAAATTTTTGAATCTTGAATTGTTTTATGTTTGATAGATTTATCAACCAAGTTGATTAACAAAATTTATTAAAGGAAGACTCACACATCACTTACCGCAACTTATTAACTTTTTGTATCATGTATCTTTTTATGCAACTCTAAAATAAAAATTTTTTGCATTATGTATCTTTTCAACTAATTGTAAATCGGAAAGTGGAATTTTGTCACGCATCTTTCAACTAAATCTGAAAGCAAAATTCTATCACTTTTTGTATCATATATCTTTTTAATTACATCTCAAGTTAAAAATCCATTAAAGTATACAATGCTTCGCGAATTAGCTAAAGAATACAGTTTTACATTTCGATCGCTTACAAAATCAAAAATTACTCACTCCTCATTTTTGCCAGATTAAAACCGACTTCAAAGAATCTGGCCATTAGTCACGTCGGTCATATGTGAATAACAATTTTATGAAATCTTATAAACTCCCACACATATTCTCTCTTGAGATCTATCTTTTCGTTATAAAACATTAAGTTGAAATATTAAAAAACATGATAATCTCAACGTGATAATCTGACGACAAAAGAATAAACTTCGCGGAAATTAACAGAAGGGTCTTCGAGTGTTTATTATCGAATGTCATATATATTGTCATTTCGTATACTATCGTGGCGGTCGATGTGATAAAATGATACCGGGGATTTCGAAATCTTACATAACGCAACGAGAAGGATAATGCGACGGCGCAGCGCCCATCGGGATTACACTTATTGTTCGACTATTGCGCGAGTCAGTTTACTGGAAACTAACTGCGTAAGGGAGAAAATAAAAAAAAAAAAAACGCTCAACGTTAGCGTCGATTGCAAGGCATCGCGTTATCGCGAGAAACTTCATCTAACATAAAATGTGTCAAGAAGTCTCGAATGTAAGAACTCTTATTGGCGTAAACGCCACTCGAGATTCGCACTCGGAATGATCCGAGGAGGCGCAAAAGGCGACAAAGTGGAACTGGGAATTCGCCCTAAATAAAACGCAGGCTTCGGAGATTTCGGCCTGTCACGAGGAGGGTATAGTAGCGTGGAAGTGCCGCGCCGCGTATCGATCAGGTTTCCCCGCGGAAACTTACTCGGCTCGAGATGAAGAGATTCACTTAGCCGCGAGATCTCTACGTGGAACGACCGCGCGGCGATCGAGGGCTGAGATCGGCGGTTAGGAAACTCACGGGAATCAACCAGCGTGGCTGCTGGCATATCGCGGTTCCAGTTCTTTACCATCCCCTGCGGCGCGCGTTACGGTTCCGCGAGAGAAACCTCGAGTTGCCCGAGTCGGCGGTAAACGATCCCTCGACCGATCGCGCACTCAAGCTGACGGAATGACGCGCGGCTACACCGAGCCTCGTTGAAGTCAAAGCACGCTCTAAAATGTTGTTTTTCCACTTCCCCTCCCCCCCTTTGCTTTCAGCATTCACCTTCACTGGACCGTTTCGAGTGGCATTTAATATTGTTTACATCTAATTTCGAAACGGGCCCGGAGCCGACATGTTAAATTGACCGATTACGGGCCGGACTGTTGGGGCGCGAAGGGGTTAACGAGAAGGGAAAGCGGGGATGGCCGGCGCGTATATCCGGTTGCACCTTGTCTCGAGATAAGGCGTCGCGCGTCGGGCCGTCGAGATAACGCTCGGCTCGGTCGACGAGATGCGAGATAGGGAGAGAGAACGAGGATCGACGACGACGGCGAGGCCGAGAGGGTGAGGGCGAGGGCGAGGGCGAGGGCGAGGCGAGCCGGTGCGGTGCGGCGCGGCGCGGCGCGACGAGAGGAGCGGTCGCTCCGCCCGGCTCAGGCGCGGTCGGCGCAGCGACTCGCGCCTATTACTCCGGTGTCCGTCGTAATGCGGCAGCGAAGCGGCGCCGCGACATCCACCCAGGCCTCTGGCCGCGGTCGGGAGGCCGTTCCTCGAAGAGGCTCGGTCGATTTTTTAAAACGTCGAGATTACCCCGCCGACGTGCGACGACGGAGAAGGAATACGTTGCTCGTCGCGCGGGCAAGAGAAACCCCGCGGCGGCGCGGCGGACGGGCCAAGGAGAAATAGCCCGGAGCGAACAAGTAGTAGACGGTAGAGTAGGCGCGGCCGGTGCGGCAGCGGCGACGGTAACGGCGACGGCAGCGGCGGCGGCGGCGGCGGCGGCGGCGGCGGAGGCGGCGGCGGCGGCAGCGGCTTTTCACATTTCCACCTTGTATCGCGTGAAAATCAACGTCGCGCTTACCTGCTCGATCGCGGACGGCCTCCTCCGGTTTCGCGATATCCACACCGTGCACGTCCGACGCTGGCAGTGCCGCTTTAACACAGAATCACGGTTTTTTCGCGTGCTCGCCGCACTTTATCTGGCGCCCCTCGCGTGCCAATCGAGTCCGCCATCTTCGGTGAACTGCCAAATACCCCTTCTCAGGCCGGCCAACCGCTGCGCGCCGCTCGAAGCTAGTTTCGAGCGCTCTGCGCATCTCGTGTCATTCCGCGCGCGCGCGTGCGGTCTCGCCCTTCTCGTTACAGTATTATGTATATGTATATATATATATATATATATATATATATATATATATATATATGTACATATTATGTATATTTCACTCCGATTCACTCTTCTTTCCACTCGTCGCGCGAGCAAGTTATCTTATCAAACGAGTCTCTTACGAATTTGGAAAAATTTTAATTATTAGGGTCAATTGAGAAGCACCGCCCAAATGTTAACGTCAGATTTCTAATTTTAGCTCTGCCGTCACGTGTTATTAGGATCTCCATTAGAAAGCAACTAATTGTAAGGTATACATGGCAAGATGTAGGAATATCATAAATAAATTTCAGAATTACATATTGACCGTTCAGTTTTAAAAATATATAATTATAAAAAAAAAGTAAGATAAAGCAGCAGAGATCCGGCGAGCATGTAGCATGATCCACTTGCGCAGTTAAATGTGCGCAGATGACACATTAGTTGCTGCGACAATATATGTATATAAATCTCTCTCCCCCCTCTCTCTTCCCCCTCCCTCCCACTCCTTCTCTTTTTAATACAGGGTGCCGCAGAACTGGTGATACAAGCGGGAAGGGAGTGACTCTATATATACATGCACATGAGAAAATAAATCGAAAATGTAAAATAAAACTTTTTCGTATAATGCCTTATTATTTTTTAGAAAAGTAAATTTAAACATTTTAAACATTCGTTGGATACACGTGTGCATGTAATACACAATACACATTTGTGATTATATTTATAGACGCAATGTTTATAACAGACAGTTTTATTCTACAATTATTCTCTTTATTTACTTTTTTAATGTAGATGCATGACTCATTCGCTTCCTATTTGTACCTTAATTCTGGAGCAGAAACTCTATACATGTATTCTTTTATATCTTTATATGTGTATGCCTAAAGGAGTAAGGCAAATGCAATCAGACTTCTTTCACATAAAAACTGAAAACTCTATAAAACTGAATTTTTAGAAGTTTCTGTGCACCTGAAACACACCTATCCGGTAAGCGAAATGTTAACAGGATGCCAGCAAATTATCGACCGATCTGAGCATGCAGAGTATTGCGCCAGATCGACGTCAACCGTGTCCGCGTTAACTCTTTCGCTAAGGCTGCAATGATCATTAACCGCCGCTGTGCCATCGCTGTAATGCGACAGCGAGCCGAGCGTGTACACTTTACCGCGGACAGATTCTGTTATCTCGTAATACTACGATGTGATTTATTGATTTCCCTATTCGGGTTATTTTGAACCGATAAAAAAATTGACGGGACGGAAAATTCAAATATTTGAACACAAGCTCTTTTAATGAAAGTCAGACTCGTATTTGCAAAGCAACATGAAAAGGTTGTGGGGCCAATAATTAAACGAGCGACAATTGTGTATTTTACTCAATTTTTGTATTTTTATTTTTTACCTATTTATGACACGGCAACTTGCTTCCGCATTTACTATCGTCTTTATTTATTATCGTGTCGTGTTTTAATTCATTTTTCGATTTAGATATTAATTATTATATGTCATCTGAAGATTCTATGCAGTTCGAAACGTTCAACTTATTTTTCTTTATTAGAAGATAATAAGTAATATATAATTTATTTGATACATTAACAATATTAACATTCTTGTTTCTCGTTTATTGACCCACGATCTTTCCACAGTTCTGCTTTGTAATACTTTTTTGTTACCTACATAATTATTTACTACATTTTATTGCATGTTGAAAGTAAAACACTATTCCCATTACAGGAAAATACAGCTTTAAAACTTAATACAGCTTTAATAATTTATTTTTATACCTCGCTAGCGCAAATTAAGCGGACTGTTCGCGTCGAGTGTGCATTATAGTGGCCGTTCGTACTCAGAAATCCAATAGGCCACTATAATGAATAATAACAGCTAGTGGCGGAAGGATTAAACTTATATTATGTTCTACCAACTTATAAACGTAATCCAGCAGATTGCAAGCAGAAACTAAGCAGGATCTGTCATCTTTTAGCAGATTCTTGTTAAACTTCTGCTAACATTCCATCGACAAGATTTACAGCGCGAATTCGACAAATAGGTAATCACCCGGAAATGATTGCAAAATGGCAAAATTCGCTCGGTTTTAATTACAGCCGATCTATTGTTATATTTCACGAACAGATTTCATTATACTCTCTTCCGTTGGTATTCTGCCAAAATTTGTAGCAGATCCTTTGCAAAACTCATTTTCGACGGATGCAGCTATCTAAGATACTTTTAAAACTACTTCTTATAGCTTACATTTACTTATCGTGCCGAGGGAAAGAAAGAAAGTAGGATCACGGTAGTTACGTTCCGCGAGGCAAAACTAGGAACGTCAAGGAGGTTTCGAGAGCTCGCAAAGCGGATGCTTGTCACCATCATTACCCATATTTTCAATTCCACAAATTGTCGCGTATTACTATTTAGATCGATTTGTATGGCTAAATCGCGCAATTGACTGTAGCTTTTTAAAGAGATTTTTTAATGTAAATTATAGAATTTTAACTCTTTCAAATTCTAAATAAAATTTTTAATTCAATATTTTTATTTCCAACATTATCTCTATCTAACATAATATAATGATGCGAATTATTTTATGCGACACGCGAAAGCTTTGTGATGAAATATCTGAAGAATACAATTTTATTATATGTATATACTTACATATTTTTAATATTAAATCATATAAATATATCTTATTTAATCGAATCGAAATCGAATCGAATAAATTATAATTGAAGAATCGAAATAGATAGGAAGAATTCGAGAGATTTCTCGTCATAAAGAGATTCTATATCTGGATAGCCAAATCAGTCAAGAAGTATTTTGAAAGTATCTGCTAAAAATTTTGTCGATAGCATGTAATAATATAATGAAATCTGCTAACAAAATATAATGACAGATTGACTGTAGAAACTATAGCAAGTATCTATTGTTTTGTTCATTCAAATGTTTATTAAATGACAAATTCTATTCGGTTTCTGCCGATAAAACACGAGTTTAATGCACACAACGGACACAAATGACATATATCAGGGATGCATTCCGTTTCACGCATGATGCGCATGATGCGTGAAACGGAATGCTCCCCAGGGGCCCTATTCTCAAAAAATATCGCATACGATATTTTAGGAATGTCAATAGAAAATTACACTTTGCAAGTGTGCTATTGGTTGCAGAGTGTGACATTCATGACATATCGTATGCGATATTTTTTGAGAATAGGACCTCTGATCTGTTGTTTTGTTGCGATATCAGATTGGATACAAGCTCGTAAAGTGATCAGGCACTTTAGTTTTGTCATCGGCCGCTTGATGCCTGTCGGCTGGTATCTTTGTGATTGTTTAATTAATTATTCGCAAAAGTTACATTACGCTTATATTGGAATTTATAATCTCGTCGAAAATCTTAATAATTGTATACAAATAATTATATTGCATAACTTTAATTCTTCAGTGTTGACTAGGATTTATAATTAAGTTTAATTTTACAATAAGCCCTGTTTCGGAAAAATAATGTAAAAGCCTCTTTAGTTCTCGAAAGCGTTTATTTTTGATATGATTCTTATATAAGAATAGGGCAATATATGAATATATATCGGATCCTAGGCAGCACTCATAGTCCGATCTTGTATTCGAGATCGTTCGCTCGTCTTGCGCTCGAATTGCTGGGGATGGAGAGTCTGAACTAGTCGGAAGACAGTCCAGACCACGGTCATATAACCGTGGTCCAGACTTCCGGATGATCTTGGGTATACGATCGGGCTGCGAATATTGTTTCTGAGGATCTGTCTGATACTGGTCAGGAAAGCGCTCTTTATCTTTACCTACATCCCGATTCCTTATAATGAATTTTCCTAAAGTGTTCATAATTATATGTATGTATATTAACCTATTGTCGGTAAGTTCTTATTAGGCCAGTCAAATTAGACAAAAAAAGGCTTTTGCTCGAAAGTGATGCGAACTTTTTTATTCCTTTTTAGGCGTGTTGGGGGTGTTTAGAAAAGCTTATTTTTGAGTTGTCGTATCATGAGACCCAGTGCTTTTTGAGGGGGGTGGGGGAGGGGGAACCAAAATTTTCGCGGTTTTTTGCATTTATCTCGTTTCGATTAATAGATAGCACTTTTTCGCTCCTGAGAAAGTTGTAGGGCTTGAAAAAACGAAGAAAATGAGCGGTGACTCGTTCCGATTCGTCAAAAATTGAGCCCAGAGGAGCCTCCGGAAGTCGCGCGTGTCGAGCCGAGTGTCGTGTTTTACCTCATTACATATTTTCATTATAATAACCACATATATGTTTCTAAAGCGTTTTATTGAAAAGAACCCATTATTTCCAGGTACATTTTAAATATTACATTTACACAATTAATAATAATATTCTTCAATTCTGTATACTTTAATATTCAGAAATACTTGAAAATCTTTCTATCATTAATGTAATGCCGACAGAAAATAGTATGCATTGAGATTTTCAATGGAATATTACGAAAAATTATTATTAATATAATAACAATTAACACTACATTTTTTCGAATTAGTTCCTTGTTATTACTACATTATGAATATATTTATTTACAATTAAACATTTAAGTACGCAATAATTAATGTAACTGAACAATTTCTTAAATTAAAATGACTATTTCGTGCCGATCACGCTCGGCTCGACACGCGCGACTTCCGGAGGCTCCCCTGGGCTCAATTTTTGACGAATCGGAACGAGTCACCGCTCATTTTCTTCGTTTTTTCAAGCCCTACAAGTTTCTCAGGAGCGAAAAAGTGCTATCTATTAATCGAAACGAGATAAATGCAAAAAACCGCGAAAATTTTGGTTCCCCCTCCCCCCCCCCCTCAAAAAGCACTGGGTCTCATGATACGACAACTTAAAAATAAGCTTTTCTAAACACCCCCAACACGCCTAAAGAGGAATAAAAAAGTTCGCATCACTTTCGACCTAAATGTCTAATTTGACTGGCCTATATCTGATTTGGCCCTCTACTTGGGCTAACCAACGCATTCTATATATTGAGGTTGTTCTCGATTGTTCTGAATTGCAATAATGTTCACGTGAACTTTACCACCGCTTTAAGCCGTAATTCGATGTATATTCATTACACTTACATATTTGTAGTTGAAAACCTTTACAGTCACACTTTACTCCTGCACAATAGACCATATAAATTTATATTCGGCCACATGTATACACAATGTAGAAAGAAACCGAATGAGCAAACAGATAATTGACGGATAATTGACTATGTTTTACTGGCACAAGAAAACTGCAGTTTTCTTGTGTCAGTAAAACATAGTCAATTACCTATCTGTCAATTAATTTAGATGTAGGATTAAAGGAGGATGTAGGATTAATGGAGTCGGGGGATGGTTTAGGTTTAGATGCTTAAAGTACATTGTACTCACTGAACCAGTAACATTGACTATTTTTTTTACAAAAGCTATGTTTTTATTTATTTTTACATTAGTTACAATAAATGAAGAATAATATTGTAATAAATTTAAGAAATTAAGAGAATCTTAAATAGCCAAATCTGTCGAGAACAGATTTTGAAAATGTCTGCTGCAAATTTTGTAGATAGAATGTCAGCAGAAATATAACAGAATCTGTTAATAGAACATAATGGCAGGGTGACTGCGGAAACTGATCTAAATCCGCTGTTTCGTAACCATTTGAATGATAAGTAATATAATATCTTAAAACATGCTAATACGGCTCTGTAATTGATTTATGACATCTTAAGATTGTACATCTTATGACATCTCAAGACGGTCTTAAGGGGAGATATACACCTAGCATGGTCGAAAAAATCGATTTTTTTTTTGCATTTTCTTGAAGCTTGAGGTCTCAAGAATATCTGGTTAAAATTGCAAGTCAATATCTCGATAAATAACGAAGTTACAGCCGAGAGAGTGAACCGTCTCCGAGAGCGCGCCGTGCCGCCTGTTTTGTGGCCGAGCCGAGAGGCAAGCGACCCTTCGAAGAGAGCGTGTCTAAACCTGTTTACGATTCTATTGTGTTTTTGGTTTAGAAAATATGAACATTCCGTTGACCGCAGAAGACTTACACTATGGAGCTGCTATCGATGATTCCATGTAAGTTGACAAATTTCATGATTTATTCATTCCCAAATTTTCAAACGCGTTTTTCTCAAAACCACGTTTTTCAAATCGGTACCCAAAATTTCTCGAAAACCAATGAACCGATTGCCTTGAATTTTTTTGTGGTTATTCTATACATCATTATCTAGTACTTGTCATAGGATTTTTTTTTTTCGTTGCTTAGTTTTTGTTTTATAGGCAAAATAATAACTAATTTTTGGTCAAAAAATCGCTATGTTATGTTCAAACGTCCGCCATTTTGTCATAAATCGATATTTTCAAAATCGGCTATGACAAGTACTAGATTATAGTATCTAATTTAATAATCTTTTTGGTTTTTTTGTTTCAGATGATTTTTGAAGAAACGCCAGTGGGTACCGTTTACCCGGATTTGTTTACGGCGCTCCAAAGATTATACCACAACCTCGTCAATTTTTGATTTTTTTAAATAAAAAAAATTAGACATATTCCTGAATGTGTATACTTTTAGATAGAAAAACTCCCAATCCGAAATTTCAAATAGTTTTCCTTAAAAAAATTCACAAAAATGACCTTTTTTCCGGCCTCCTAGGTGTATATCTCCCCTTAAATATAAGATCTGACTATAAATACCGGCCTACGACTCAAAAGCTAATGTTATATGATTTCAATGCATGCGTGCTTGCGCACGCGCTCGTGTGTATATGCACGCAGAATGCTATCATTAGGCGATTTCTGGCGTGACTCTGGCTTAATCAACCAAAGGGTACCAAACTGCACCAGAACGACCAGAACCAGTAGCAACCACCGATAGCAACTTTGGTATATGTACCAAACCATGCCAAACGATCGCCAAAAATAGCCTATTATACTTAAAATTTTACTAGGTAACGTCAGAAATAAAATTATCGTAAATCCCATTGTTATTTTGTTAGAAACAAAAAATTACGAAAAGATAAGAAAAAATTTAAATATTATTCAAGTATACAGGTCAGTAAAACCGTAGAGAACAATTGTAGTAAAACCATTAAGCCCGATTGTCACTATCGGTCAAATCACGGTCCGGTCAAAAATCGTTGCCATTAAATTCAGTGCTTTTTCGAGTTTGCATTCACACTTTCGGTCACGGTCGGCAACGATTTTTGACCGGACCATGACTTAACTGATAGCGAGAGTCGGGCTTTAATTGGAGGAGTAAAAACCACAGTGGTATAAGTCAAATTTTCAAAAACATTTTCTCGTGTGCATATAGATGCAATTTATATATTGTACAGATTGCATCTATGCACTCGAGAAAATATTTTAAAAATTTGACTTACACCACTACGTGGTTTTTACCCCTCAAATTAATGAGAGGTAGTTAATAAAGGATAATTTTAAAAGAACTCTTACTGTTCTTTTAAATAAGGCTATAAGACTGTGTAAAATATATAAGTATAAGTAAGAAGAAAGCGTCGGAAATCAACGAATCACCGAAGTCAAATTCATTGAGCGCGATTATTACTTGCAGGATGGGTGACCGACTGAAAGAGTGGATTTTCGAGCAGGAGGCTGTTGTTCGCACATGGCTCAAGAACGTAGTTGTTTGATAATCTCTAGTTGTTCGCAATTGCAGTTGATGACAATTCTTTTTCTTTATGCTCTCAGCAAGTGATTCGCAATCATATGCAATTCGCAATATATGCAATGTTCTTACAAAGAAATAAAGGTTACCGGCCAATAACGAGCAACGAGATTGTTGAAATTTAAAAATATATATTGTTAACAATGTTGAGACGTTTCGGCAACACCGTGCCTTCATCAGCCAAGCTCAATAGACTTGATTACATTAAATATACGAATAATCCGAAATCATACATTTCTAACATCCAATAAGTACAGTAAGAATGTTATAGAGTCGTAATCGTTGTACATGTACGGTCTTTAATTTAAAGATGAGTAAACGAGGAGTAACATAAAATTGTTGAACGAAAAACGGAATCGATGCGCATTTTTAAAAACCTTGATTAAAAGTCGATAATCAGTTCTTACAACATTTCTGCTGCCAATCTGCTCCCAGATTGTGCACACAGATTTTGTGCGGTTTCTGCTGCCAATTTGCTCACATTACCTGCCAGCAGATTCTGTCGACAGAACACGAGCTTAATGCGAACACATTGCAGATGGCTATGGTTTTGGTGTATGGGATTTTCATCAAGTTTGCTGCCAATCTACGCGCATTCTGCTAACATTTTGCTTACTAGATGGTTTAGATTTTGAGATATTTTACTCGAAAACTCGTTTGAAAAATTTCGGGTAACACTAGTAGTGCTTTGACGTTTATTCAATGACGCAGTCATACGCATTACGCAGTTAGTTGAACACTTTTCGTGTTCTTGGCATCGCTTTTAACAATTAATGATGATTTTACATACAATTAAAATTAGCATGTGAACCAGACAAAGTTTAGAGAAATCATTTTATTTTATTTGTGAATGCGTCAATACGTGATAATAGAGGAATCCGGGACATAATGGAAACGCTATATAAAGAGAGTTTAAACAAGTTTAAAACATATTAAAAATAAATAAATGAACTTGATCTTGCACCAAATATTCCTTGAAATATCCACTATAAGAATAAAACACAAGTTTTACTGAGAGAGATAATTTAAAAGGACGAAATTATTGTTTTATTAAAAGCGTGAGGTTTCCTTATTATGCACTTTATGCGGGGCATAATTAAGATTTACGATCGCTGATAATATAACTTACATTGCTGTATTAAATTCATTATTATATATAGATGTCTCACAAATAGCATACATATTTACAATACAATAATAATATGCTGCAAAATTTCTAATCGTTTGTTAATCTACTCCCTAACTTTTTTTACAAAAAAATTGAAAATTTTGTAAACTTTTGTAAATTTTCTTCTCAACGCGACGACTATCGGCAATGAAAATGACGAGTCTCTATTAGTGACGACTGATGGATGATCAATAATGATCGAAAAGTGAACTCATCTATTTCCGTGTCGTACGATGAAGTAAAAAGTTAATAGTGGTCTAAACAATTCATTTGACGCACGTAATTGTATAGCGATCCCCTTTATAAAAGGATTAAGTGAGGGCATAAAACGTACCCTAGAAAAAGTTGGTTTCGAGGTTCTGTATAAGATACCGAAAAAACTTAGTGCTGTCATCAAGAGGGGTAAGGACGGACTTACGACGAGCAGGGAGACGAACGTGGTTGTATCAGATAGATTATGAGAATTGCGAGGCTTCTTACATAGGACAGACGAAGAGACACTTGGAAACTAGAATTAAAGAACACTGCAACGATATTAAGAAACATGACAGCAATCTCTCAGTCGTGAGTAAGCATCGTATACATAATGACCACAATTTCAAGTGGTCAGATCCTAAAATTCTACATAAAGAATGCAACATGAAAATGAGAGAGATTGCCGAAATGTTCTTCATAAAAAAGCACAATAACACTATTAACCTTAAGAAAGACACAGAGAATTTAAACTCAGTATATGATGGTGTCATTACGTCTGTTTAATGTTTATAATTCCCCCCTATACCTCCCTGATACCTCGACTTCTTCTTTGTCTGCCTACAGTCTCATCCTTATATACGCACAACATGTCGCAACGGAGATCTTTAACACGCAAATTGAATTTTTACACATTGGACACGTGAGTTTCGCTTGATTTTTACACACTCCTCTCACATATTGTTGCTTTATACTTTATGAATAATAGTTCACAGCTGTTATATATGATTATGCTGGAACATTTTCGTGATCACAGGCATGTCCGTTAATTTCTTATGACGAGTCGGTTAGACGAATAGGTATTGCTCTCGAACATAACGATCATTAATTTAGTCCACTTATTATATTTTATATATTTGTATTGCATATTGTTGTCATGAATTTTAGATCGCACTTGAAAAGGGCCCTAACCGTGGGCCGAAACGTTGTGCAGTCTTTGTACTCAATGCCAGTTAGTCGAGCAATAAACTAACATTTATGTAAAAAGTTAACATGAGATTATCGAATATCGAAAGAGCCGTGAATGACGCCTCGGAAAACAACGATATTTGCACCGTCGTCTCAAGCGTCGTCTACAATACAGTAAGGAGTAAGAGTAGGCGCGGCGTAAGGGCGTAAGCGAAATAAATTAATTTTATTTTTTACTTCTACTCTTTACTCTTACACTTATACGCTCGGCCAATGAGGACGTTAGGCTATAACACGCTTATTCCTTTACTCTTACGCCCACTCTTACTCCTTACTCCTTACTCCGTGTATTGTAGACGACGCTTCATGTAGAAGCGTCAGAGATCTATAATTGAACATTTGCGGAATTAGCTCACATCTGCCGTGTGAGTTCGCCGAAGATAAATTACGAATATACAATGGTTGACTCTTCTTATGTCTGTTTCGCGAGGCAAATTTATCATTTTTATCTATTTTTATCCGCACTGAACACCGCGACTTCGGGTCGAGAAAGAAAGAATTTTGAAAAAAACGACTGGGCGAATGGTCTGTAATTATCATCGAGAATCACCGTAGGGAATGATAGTTAAATGCGATGTAAACCCACTCTGTTAAATTCGTATAGTGTCAAATTATACTCAATCTGAGTAATTTTTCACCATACGATACTATAGGTCGTAACTGCTCCTACTCAATATAGTAATTAACTAAAACAATCTTAATTTAACTAATTGTAAACCAATGGAATAAAACAACAGTGTTTTGTGTTAAAATAATAATTTTCAGCACATATAATAGTTAAAAATAATAAAATGTTATTTAACCCAAGGTTTTGGTTTAAATTTCATCCTTTAACATTTTACAGTGCAATAGTAAACTTCACGCAGTATGACAAGAGATTGGCAATAGATTTGTTTAGATATCACAAAAATCCGGTATCATCTCTGTCCGCATTAAACTTTGTGCCTTGTGCTGGCAGAGTCTGCCAGTTATAATCTGACAACAGATTGTAGGCAAAAACCGAAGAAAATTCGTCATTTCATAAACATTTAAATGAACTACATCATTCAAATGGTCACGAAATAACGGATCTTGAGCGGATGAGCTGTTTCTGCAGTCAATCTGCTATTGTTCTATTAACAGTATCTTTTACATTTCTGCTGATATTCTATCGACAATTTGCAGCAGACACTTTCAAAATCTGTTCTCGACAGATTTGGCTGTCCGGGTTATTGTAACTAATGTTAAAAAAAAAAAGAAAACACAGCTTTAAAAAGAAAGTAGTCAACGTTACCGGTTCAGTTAAGTAAGCAGAATTCATGCTGTAAGCATATAATTTCCTAAACCTAAACCCTAAACCATTATACCTGACTCTGTATTAAACTATGTGGAAGACATGGCAGATATACTATTTAAATGGAACAAGGAAACTGCTTCTTCACTCGATTTTTACTGTAATATGCATAGTGGACTAGCGAATACAAAGTGGTGGTAAAGTTCAAACGGAGTCAAAGCAGTATAGTATTGCAATTGAGGACAATCGAGATTGAATACAATTGTGATCGATGCACAAATGGTCGGTACCGACATAGAATTGTGACCAATATCTATGTCCAATTGTGATCGATACATGATCGATTCAATCACGATTGTCCTTAATCGCAATGCTGTTTGATTTCGTTTGAATTTTATCACCGCTTTGTATTCGTTTCACACAATGCATATTACAGTAAAAACCGAATAAAGAAACAGTTTCCTAAGGCAGTGTACTTTTGATTAGACCAAGTATAGGGCTAAGCCAGATAATAACTAAATCACGATTTATTGAACTAGGAGCTAGTCAGTCTTTTACGACTTACAAAGTAATCAGTCTCATAAATGTGCAGGTAAAGGTAAAGGTAAAGGTACTATTTTCTGACCAGTATTAGACTACCAGATCCTTAAGAATAATATTCACAGTCCGAGCGTATTGCGTATATACTCAAGACCGTCCGAATGTCTGGACACATACCTTTTTCGGATCAAAACAAATAGCATATTTCATGATTTTTTTCCGGCGAAAGTATAAAAGATACGAAGATCGGGTTTTTTGCAAATGAAAGTACGTATTTTAGAGTGCATTTTCTGATTTTTGTGTTTTATTTGCGATGGAAAGTACTTCCCCTACAGCCCCTCGCCCTAAGCCCTGCATGTTTTTGCGGTACCGGCGGAATCTCCGAGCCGGTTCATCTGAAGACAAAAAATCAAAAAAGGTTTTAAGATTTATGATATTTTGTAGTCCCTATCGAATGCTTTTTGCAATTTTTTAATTATTTCTATTTGTTTTTTAAGAAACAAAATGAAAATTTTGGTTAAAAATAGAGGTCTCAAGTTTGGAAGTCCGCCATTTTGTTAAAAATCAAAATTTCGGAAATCCCATTCGATAGGGACTAGAAAATATTATAAACTTTAAGACCTTTTTTTTATTTTTTGTCTTCAGATGAACCAGCTCGGAGATTCCGCCGGTACCGCAAAATCCTACATGACAAGCAGGGCCTAGGGCGAGGGGCTGTAGGGGAAGGGGTTTCCATCACTAATAAAAAATAAAAATCAGAAAATGCACTTTAAAATATGTACTTTTATTTGCGAAAAACCCGATCCTCGTATCTTTTATATTTTCGCCGGAAAAAAATCGTGAAATATGCTATTTTTTTGGTCCGAGAAAGGTATGTGCCCCCTTAAGACTACCATCCCCAGCAAATAAAATGACCATACAACATTTCGAGTGTATGACGAGAACGATCTTGAGTACAAGATCGGACCATGAGTTCTTCCTTATAGGATCCAAAGTATTTATCTATGCTTTATCCTTAATAAGAATCATAACAAAACAATCGCTATCGAGAACTAAGGAAACTTTTTGTTAATTTCATTTTTCCGAAATGGAGCTAATAGTGAAATTAAACTGAATAATAAAACCTAGTTAATATTGAAGAATTAAAGTTATCCAATTATTTGCAAGATTTTCGACTAAAATATTATAAATTCTAATATAACATAAATTTTACAAACAACTTAAATAATCGCAAAGATACAAGATGATAGGCACCGAGCGGCCGATAATTGAACTAAAGTGCGTGATCCTTCATGAGTTTGTATAACAATATGATATCGCAACAGAGAGCGACAAATCTGGTATATTCGTGTTACCGTTTTAAACATTTAAATGGAATGCTATAATTCTCACGTGATGAATAAATGTATATTAATTTAATCATATTGTTGTATCTACTTTGAATAATGTAGGGAAACCCGAGGCATAACGGGACCACGGGGCATAATGGAATATGATCCCATGTAATGAAATGTTTCGAAATTATTACTCTTACAATGTCTCTAACCGCGTGCTGTTATCAGTTTTTATATTATTTTTAGCTGAAAAATGTTACAAATTGTTTAATGCGTTCGCTGTGCTCTCCGCGACTGAGTTGCAGTTTCTTAATTAGATACATTTGCATAATTAATATCTTATGCAAATGATAGGCAATAATAAAATTCTATTTTTTATTAACGTAAGTACATTTACGTTATTAAACAATCTTTTCTTGTCAATTTAATAAACTATCTGTGTAAATATTAATTATCTGTGATAATACTGTGATAATAATTTATATTATCTAAAGTAAACTTTATACATTTCGAGGCATATTAGTCCACGGTGCATAATGCCTTATGTTCTTTAAATGTTTTATTTTTTTTAGCGCTGTTAGTAAATTTATGCTGCACAATATTGATACTAAAGATTATTTAAACTAAATTTTGATTTTGATATATATTTTAATAAGAAAATGTACACTGTAATAAGAAAAATGTTATTAATAAACAATTATTATTAATTAAAAGTAAAATAATATATTTCTACATATATTGCGTGTTCGAATAAATTACTTTTAAGAAGTTTTGAACATTAATAAAGAAGTTTTGTAAGGAATTCCATTACATCAACAATCGATAATATATCGATCTTTAATTACCTGCGGACTCTCCAGGATTGATAATAATATCTCGTCGGTAGAGAATAGTCGAAATAAATGTCCGTATGTATATCTGCAGATGGTATTGGTAAAGTGATCATTCTACGAATCTGGCATGATACGACAAATTGATAATAATACTGCATGTATGTTATTATAATAAGTTGTCGTATCTGAACTTGGCATCCATAAAATCGAATGTGCCACAATTTGCAGTTCTGTGTGTATAATAACCCAGGTAGCACAAATTAGTTTCATATACGTTTTTTGAACGTATACATTATAGTTTCATAACCGTAAAGAACCATTAAGAAACGTTTGAACAAAAATGTTTTTGAAACCATGATTTAAGAAACGTATTTTTTACGTATTTTTTACGTTTCTACAGTTAGCAAAAATACCTATTTGTTAAATTTTTCTTTTCAAAATTATAATTTGGTTTATCTATATATATATAATAGCTTTAATAGCCTTTTTTGAAACATTTAAATTTATATTGCACTAATTATTGCAGAAAATAAATTATTTTATCCATGCACATATATCCACTTATTTACTTAAATTAATTTTGTCCTACTGGTCTTAATATACTTCCAACAGTTGCAAAATAAACATTCTGCTGAACGTGGCCATTGAAAGAACATTTATACGTGTGTTCCGTTTTGAAGAACTTCTTGAACTGATGTACATCAGTAATGCAATTAAGTTAGAGCGAGACAAGTATATTTTGTTTTACTTTAACTTATTGCACGAATGTGCACCAGTTCAGGAATTTCTACGAAAAAGAATAGACGTCATAGATGGTATATGCATAAAGCTTGTAAAACATTCTCACGCATGTCTTAAGGTAGTTCGATGATGAACAACTTTTGCCAAAAGTGATGTGTTTTATTTTTTATATCGAAAGAAGGAACTCTCCTGAATCGCTTAAGCCCAGAAAAAAGATAATTCACCGTCCCGTTCTCAAGATATTTAATTTCAAAATTAGGTGATTTTAATGATTTTAACATTGGTCTAATAGGAAAAATAGGTATTTTCCTGTGAATAACACGAGTTTGCGAAAAATCTTTTGCCAAAAATGTCCGAACAATATATATCGATGGATAGAGGACACTGTGAGAAAGCCTATAGTTGAAGGTGAACACGATCCACCGTACAGTTTTTTTTAAATTAATAATTAAAGTTGAAAACTAGTCAAGCGACGCGTTAACACACACTTTATTTTAATCTATTTCAGGCAAAATATTATTCTACAACGTAAAAATTACTTACTAATGGTCTTTTTACGTCGTTATGAAGCTTTGCGATGCGTTATTCTATTTTTTTATAATCATATAAATAAAAAAATCATAAACATTGTTTTGACTTCGGCCTTTCATCATCAAACTACCTTAAAGACGTCATAAACACGTTCAAAAGACGTGACAAGTAGGAATTTTAAATGTCTTTATCTAAAATGTCTTTATCATTAAAACAAAACGTTTCTATAATAGTTATTTTATCGGAAAAGAAACGTTCCATCGAACGTTTTTCGAATGGACATTTTTACTCATGAGAAACGTTTCTAGAAATCGGTTATAAAACGTTTCGGAAAAACACTTCTAAAACATTTCTGAAACGTGTATGTGCTACCTGGGAATATGATACCAAACATATCCCACAGTTTGTCCAATGGGATAATATGTATCGCACCTCGAGAAAAATATAATTATGTAAATTTATACATGTTTTTGTATTTAAAAAATAATTATTTCAGGCAAGCAGAGCTTATTTTAAAGGAAAGTGCTTAAACTTTAAAGAGATTGTTTTTAAACTTTAACGAAACAATACTGTGATTGTTTATCACGCAATATCTTTTTATATTTTATGATAATATATTTAAATGTTAAAAGATATACTTGCTTGATAAGATCCGAAAGTTTTAATTATGAAAAGTTTGATATGGCGCGCAGTCGTTATCATGTGGAGATTGTAATGCGATTCTGGTAATGCAAATTTTCAACAATATTTATGTATAAGGTAAATAAATGTAAATAAATATAAATAAAGGTAAATAAATGTAAAAGATATAAATGTAAATAAAATCCTCGAATCTCTTGGTTTCAAGAATGTTTTACTGGCTGATATTTGTAAGTATGCCGTTTAAATTACATATATGTATATACATATATTTGTTTCCCTATGTATAATCTCAATCCGTATAGGGGGACCCGAGGCATAATGGGATCACGCCGTATAATGGGTCTAAATGGGTTATAATCGATATCTTTTTACAGAGATGCTGTCATGTAACGAAATGTATGGAAATTTGCTCTTATATGTCTCTACCCGTGTGCTGTTATTAGTTTTCATATTATTTTTAGCTGAAAAATGTTACAAATTATTTAATGCGTATTATGGGTCGAGTCATAGAAGTGAGATTAGCGCCAGTGCAGGCTCTCCGAGCATATAAGGAGCAAGTACATGTAATAATTATCAATAAATAATTATTATTAATTGAAAATGGAATGATACATTTTTACATATATTTTGTGTGTCATGACAAATTACTTTTTAACAAGTTTTAGACATTAATATATTTGAGAATTAAATAAGTTTTATAAGGTATCCCGTTATACCCCGCATAAAATCCATGGCATAGTAAAGGTTTAACTTACGTTTTCAAAAAATAATAATTTTGTCCTTTTAAACTATTCTTTTGTAGTAAAACTTGCATTTTTCTTATAGGGGGGACATTTCAAAGAATATTTTCGTACAAAACAAAGTTCATTTATTTATTGTTAATATGTTGTAAACTTGATTAAACCTTAGCGTTCCCATTATGCCCCGGATTCCCCTATATAGAAAAAATTATATAAAAAGAATAATTAAAAAATAATTACCGAGAGTTTTGGATTTTACTGCATAATTTTCAGCAATGTGTACATACGTGTTGTTATATTTTTTATTTTGTTTTTATAAGTTGCATTGTATATATCTTTATAATCCTCATATATCTTTTTAATCTTAAAACCGTGTCAATGCGAATCTTTCATTATAGAATTCGAAGATATTTTATTGTTCGCATTCGCCATATATTGTATCCGCCATTCTGGACTTTTTACATTTTGATGTACTAAAACAACTGTACGTTTATCTTGGACGTTCGGTAAAGCGGCGCACGTCGTACAATCCTTTTAACGTGCCTCGTTTTTGCGAGAGATTCCGCATTTATTTGCATGCAATTTGACTCGCATACACATTGTCGTACGTCAAACATAACGTCGGACACGGTCGAATGCTTACTTTAAACACGAACTTCATTACCACTCGTACCTCGCGTCACAAATCGTTATGAAAGAGCCGACACACGACATTCGACGAGCATTCCAGCATCAAGTACCCGACTTGTAAGCTATAAATCAATGCATCGTCACAATCTTGAAAGCTGCATTGTGTTAATCATTGTACTATTTTTAAAATCTCTATGTCACAGGTTTACGTATACCTGCAGCCATTTCTCGTTCGTAATCATTATTCAAACGATTATCATCACTTTAGATAATTATATCTTATCGAATCAATTTTACGTGTGTTATTTGTTTAATTGTAAATCAAAGTGCAAGATATTCATGCGATTAAGAGGAAAAACTTGACTCTCCAGATGGTGAGACAATTATAATTACAATTCAAACAAAACAGTTAAAATTGAATTAATTAAATTGAACCAATTGAAATAATTAAAATAAGTAATTAAAGTTAATATTATTAATACGTGTATTCTGCAAGCTAAAGTCAAGTCTTAATTTTAGCTATCGTGTCACATTCGGGATTTTTATTAAAATAAAAAGAGAAATAAAATATAGGAGATTGATATATGAACGTTGTAAAAAATTTCAGGTTGGTTTATCGTTCAGTTTTAAACACAAACCCAACCATTTGCATTTTTAAATATTAACTTTAAGCAATCTGTAATTTGCATCCGATTTTAGGATAGAATTCTATATATAATTTTATACGCCGTGTTTGTATGAACGTGCACACATATATACGCGTATAATTCTGATTTTCGTATTACACGGCACGTAAAATTACAAATAAAATTGTGTCCTGAATTCTCATGCGAGTTATAAATCATGTAAATTGAGATCGATATGACCATGTCATTATTACGAGATAATTATGTTAATCGTCACATCATTTTTCTCCGCAGCAATAAGTTCAAGAATCCTTGAACTTATAATCGCGCAGCTTTAATAGTTCATCAGGTTTCTGTGTGTTAAATCGTATAGCGATCTACCGGTTTAAAGCGACATATGATACTTTTACAGTCAATCGCTGTTACACGGCGAAAGTAGTCAATTCCCTGCTATTAAATGTGAAAGTGTCTGATTGCAGTCGCGGTTACCTCTTTTCCCGGAACTTTAAGATCTTGAATATACAACAGATTTTAATAAAACACGGAAAATGTTATTGGCGAGTGTCGGGTCCATCGTGAGTCCATTGCACGAAAATTACAAAAATAATAAAACTGCTCTTAATAATGCAGATACAAATATGTGTTTTCGTGAAATAAAAGTATATGAAAGGCAAGATGCAAAATATATTTTTAAAACATATCTGGGAAATGTACGTAAGGTAATGACATTCGTGTCAAATAATGTAATTAAGCTTTAAAATAAAAATATCAAGGAATATAAATTTTGTGTGCGTCGCCGCAAGAACATACACTTATCGGAGGGCTCGTGTTATTTACAAAGACGTTGAATAAATCATGTTTTTACTTTTCGCATATCGCAAAAAGTGCTAATGAGAAGTGCACCGTCGTAAATTCGATTTATACGCTTCACTTCCGTGTATTGCGAATGCACGCAAGAAGTGAAAATTGCCGCGCATGCAAATTCTTGCACGGCGCAAGGTAAAACTGACCTGAGACGTACTTTAGATTGCGGCGTAGTATAGTCTCTTTTTTTTTTAGCTATTCGAAGAAATGAGCTCTATTGTGCGTTGTGAGAATCGCAAAGATTGTCCGCGACTTAAAGATTTTGCACCTCATTATTTATCTTAGACCGAGCACTTTCAACAGAATGACCGAAAGCCTGCGATTGACTAACAAGTACATTAACGTATGAATAAATGGTATAAATACTTTAACATCTCGGACGCGTGACTTCCACGATAAAGGTTTGCGAAATCTCAGGATTACGACGATCAGCAGAATAACGGCTTAGATAAATTTCAATCGATTATTGCTGAACAATAATGGCTTTAGGACTCGTTTAAAAATTACGAAAAATTTAGTGAGAAATCAATTTACATGAGAATATCGTAATTAATTTGAATAATAATTATTATAAAGTCTTAAACGTGTTTTTAATGTAATTAATTATTAATATATATACAGTACCGATCAAAAGTATTGAATGGCTTATGGAAAGGGAAGTCGTTACTTTAATGAAGAAAAATGTACATAAACATTATAAAATTTTATTTTAGTACTGTTATTTTATACTTTGATTATAGAAATATTTTGAGGAAAAAAAACAAAGATTTTAATGATTTAGTTGACGATAAATAATTATTATTGACGACAAATGTTCAACGTCAATTAAATTATTAAGATCTTTATTTTTCTCAAAGTATTCCTATCAAAGTATAAAATAACAACACAAAAATAAAATTTTATAACATTTATGTACGTCTTTCTTTATATAAGTGCTTTATATATAAGTTCTTTAACACATTTTTTTTTCATTTCTACCCTGATTAACTCGATTCTTTAAAATTTTAATTTTTTTATCCCAGTTAAATTTAATTAATTCTAGTTAATTAAAGTTAATTCTAGTTTATAACCACCAATTAAAATGCAAAATGCTATTCAAAGCGCTGTCTTTTAGTTATGTGTTTTTAATAACTATTCTGATACACTTATTTAATTATATGAAGTAAGAAGTATATTCAACTACTTTTGTTTCAATTAATCGTATAAAACCTAATCATGTGCATGAAGAAAACGAAAAGATCTTTTTCTGATTCCTTAAACGTTTTTCAAAAACCCAATGCAATATAAACACAACAAATTTTGCTTGATACATACAGTTTTTTTTTGTTAAAAAGTAAAAAATCGTAAAGATCTTTTTTTATCGTTCGGTTCGTTTTAAGACTATTTTGGTCAAACCCCGATTAACTTAATGGTCAATTAACTTGTCTTCAATACTTATGCTATTTTGTCACATAGATAGAATCGAATTATTAATTTTTTATTGTTTAATAAAAATTCATACATCTAGGGCTTCATACATCTAGAACAAAGAAAAGTGATTTTTTACCATTTTATAGTAAAAATATTTTTATTAAACATTTTATTAAAAAATTATTATATACATCTTAAACTATATACTTTTATTTATTAAATTTGTAAATTTTATTTAAAAATTAATAAAATTAAAGATGTGGCAGTCATTTCCGTGAGGCGGTTTTTTCTAAACAGTTTCCACAGGAACTATAATATATCTTCATTTATGGTTTTTGTCTAAAACAAAAATAAAATTGTTTTCATTAAAAAGATGAAAAAACTAGGCCTTGACGTAACCGATTTTAATAATATCGATTTTTTACAAAACGGCGATATAGATGTATAGATGATTTTTTGCTAAACAAATCTATATTCAGATGGTCATTTTGCGAGAAATCAATATTATTAAAATCGGCTACGACCTACGTCAAGGACTAGTTTTTTCATGTTTTTTGAGAAAAAAAATTTTATTTTTGTTTCAGAGAAAAATCAAAAAGATATTCCGGTTATCGCGGAAGCTGTTTTAGAAAAAACCGCCTCACGGAAATGGCTGTCATATCCTTAATAATTTTTAAACAAAACTTACAGAATTTATAGATAAAAGTACCTATATAATTTAAGATGTATATAACGATTTTTCAATTAAAAAAAATTTTTTACTAAAGAAATGGTAAAAAAATTACCCTACTTTTTCTTGTCCTATAGATGTAACTGTATGTAGTCCCTTAATATATAGAAAAAAAGATTTTAGATTATAAATAAATTGTATAATTGAAAATTTTGCTGTAAAATATAATTTTGCCAGAGTTATAAAATTGATCGACGATTATAACTTACTTGTATTAACATGGATAAAATAATTAGTTTCTTACGATTTAATATCATATAGAAAAAAAATTATTATGGTACATATATAAACAACATAAAATTAACAATTTTAACTATTAATAAAATAAATCGCGTATTATTTGGTAAATTAATCATCCGATTAATTTAATCGGAGTTTGTGATCGAAGTCCTATAACATCTATTTCTATACCAACGTAGATTTTACTTTAATCTCGGTTTAACTTACTTTTTATCTTTTTTTTCCAATTCTTGTAACTAGAAAGAGATAAAAAAGTAAGTTAAACCGAGATTAAAGCATATAATCTGCATTGAAAGAAATAGACGTGAATGAAAAATAAAAGCTCTTGAACTAATGATTTCTCTGTGTTTCCCGCTCCATGCGCGAAGGCGCGGGCGCAGATTGCAGCGTGGCACGTCGACTGGACTGGCTGGAGCCCACCACTCCTGCCAGCCTGGACTAGTTGGAAAGTTGGAGTCGTTCACCGGAGTCGCGGCGCAGAGCAGTCGACGCGTAACGGCATTGGCATAACCGATTCTCGTGTTGTTTGTATCGCTCGCGGGGCCACTCGCTGCTTCTCGTTCGCTCCGAGTAGAGTGCGAGTGTTGAGCCGTTGAGTAAGTTGAGTTTTGGTTGAGTACAATCGAATCAAATCGAATCGTTCGCGCCTGACTGTGAAAAGCTGACTCCTCGTCGTCAACGGAATTACTCCTGCCGTGCTGGTTAATCAACGTGTGAAACCGTTAATGATGGCATCGCACGTAACGGACTTTTACAACGGTAAGAACGTATTTATCACCGGCGGCACCGGTTTCGTCGGCGTCTGCCTGATAGAGAAGCTCCTACGATGCTGCCCGGACATCAAGAACATTTACCTGCTGATGCGGCCGAAGAAGGGAAAGCAGATCGCGGAGAGATTGGAGGAATTGACGAAAAACTCAGTAAGTAGCGCACCACGAGACCTCGTCCGTAGAATGCGGTTCTCTTATATTCCCCCCCAGCCAAGGCTGTCGAGAACAGATTTCTACGAAATGTACGAACTTTGCAAAAAGGCTACGAAAAAGGGATATAGGGACGTACAAAATAAACAAACTGCAATATGTGACGACAGATTGGCAGCAGATTTTCTTCAGATATCGTAACATCCGGTCTCATCTGTGTCTGCATTAAACTCTGCCGATATAATTTGACAGCAGATTAATTGTTATTTCATAAATTTGTTATTTCACAAACATTTTAATAGAATACACTCTACAAAATAGTAGATTCTGCTCTGCAGTTTCTGCAGTCAATCTGCTGCCAATTTATGTTCGGTTAACAGATTCTGTTATATTTCTGACATTCTTGACAAAATTTGCAGTGGGCACTTTCAAAATCTGTTCGTGACTGTTTGGCTAGCCAAACTATTCTGCTGTTGGCAAAATGCTGACAGAAATATGACAGTTTGTCAATGAAATACAGATTGAATGAAATAACAGATTAATAGCAGATATTAAGCAGATTTTGATATATTTGTTACACAGGCTACATTCCGATATTCACTACCAGTGCTGAAAATCTATAGTATACGTTACAGATTTTCAAAACTGTGAATATCGAAACCCAGCCATAGTTTGACATTAGCAAAGCAGAATCTGTGTTTGACATTTCTGTCATCAATTTGCTGCCAAATTATATCAGCTGGCTTTGCCAGTGAAACATGAGCTTTTAGTACGAACCGAATTGATGCCAATTTACTAGCAATTTTTGATCAAAATTTCTATCTGTTGGCATATTGTGTACAATTTGCTTACTGAGTTATATTCGTTTTCACACAGGTCTTTAACAGATTAAAGGAGGAGAAGCAAACCGATTTATTCAAGAAACTGATCGCAGTTGCTGGGGACGTTGGGGAAGAAAATTTGGGATTGTCCTCGCAAGATCGAACAACCTTGATAAATAAAGTGGAAGTAGTTTTCCATTCCGCCGCTACGTTGGACTTTGAAGCTGATCTAAGAAGCACGACAAATATTAACTTGTTAGGAACTCGCAGGATTGTTCAGCTCTGTCGAGAGATCAAGGATCTCAAGGTAAACCGGTATTTTAAAGAGATAATTAATTTACGTAATTAACTTACCTCTGTATTTTTTATGCATATTTATTTATTTTTATGCACAATTATTTATTTTTATGTTACAATTTCTTTCGTTCAACTCGTTGTTTTTAAAGGCGTTGAATTGACGAGACCTGAATCGTTCGTATTTTGTGTCTCTTTATGTTTTCCAGACATTTCCATTGAATACAATAATTTTTCAACATTTGTCATTTTAGGCGCTAGTTCATGTCTCTAGTGCGTACGTTAATTCAGTGTTGCACGACGTCGATGAGATGGTGTATCCTGCGCCAGCGGACGTGAATTCATTTCTCAAGCTGATCGATAGTCTGGATGACGCTACTTTAAATTCCAAAACGCCAGAAATATTAAACAATCATCCAAATCCTTATACGTTCACCAAACATTTGGCCGAGCACGAAGTAGTAAATGGAGGCCTGCCATCGACTATCGTTCGTCCTTCGATGAGTGAGTTTACGTTTAATTATAACGACACAGTTTATCTGATCATTAGTATACATGTGACTATACTTCAAACAATTTTACATATTTAGTAATAGGAGCGTGGAAAGAGCCAGTTCCCGGATGGACAATATCGAAGAACGGACCGCAGGGTTTTATATTAGGCGCCAGTAAAGGCGTTGTAAGAAGGTTGCCAGTTGCAAAGCATCTCGTTTACGATTACATTCCAGTAGATATAGTAGTAAACAGTCTGATTGTCGCAGGTTACAATGTCGACCGTGACAGGTAATTTTGAAGATAAAAAAAAAAGAAATTTGATTCTATATTTTACTTTATAGAAAAACACACGCGCTTCCTTTGAATTATAATATTTATCTTTTCTGATATAATCTGTGATTTTAGCGACAAAGGATTAAAGGTGTACCACTGTACATCTAGCACGTGTAAAGCTTTCAAGTGGGAGCTCGTAGAAAAGGACATTAACATCTATTTACACAAGTATCCATTACGAAACGCCGTTTGGTATCCATATCTCAAGTTTCTACCGTCGCTCTTCTTATTTAGAATCTCGGCTATCTTTGTTCATTTTATTCCCGCTTACATTTTGGATGCAATCACAAGATTATGCGGAGGCCGTCCTATGTAGGGTCGAATATTTTATCTAAAACACTGATTTGCCACAAAGTTCCTCTTGAACAATTGAAATATTCTTTATTTTTTTTCAGTCTGGTTCGTTTGCATACAAACGTTAATAAATCGTTGGGGCGCCTTGAGAAATTTATCTTTCAAGAATGGAGATTTAACAATCCGCGTTTGCTGCAATTGCACGAATCGTTATCGCCAGAAGATCAAAAAATATTTATACTCGACATTAGATCGTTAGTCTGGAACGACTATTTTACAGATTTGATACAAGGTGTCAGAACGTATCTTCATAACGAATCTCCGAAATCTTTACCGAAAGCACGCTCCAAAGATAAAATGTACGTATATTTGTTTATGTGATTATATGAATAGTCGATGTTAATGACTTTGTTGTCATTGATATACATTTTTGTTCCAGACTTATGATTGCTCATCTGGGCTTGCAAGCTTCTCTGTTAGGTTTGATCTGGTGGTTGGTTAAAGTTTTATTCGCTACAACGTGGACAAAAACTGGTTTAGTGGTACCAATAACATATTTGCTTTTCAATCAATTATAAATGTAATACTTTATTTAAATCTGATAAATAATCTATAAACGTAATGCTACTTTTCTCAATTATTCATATACAGAATTTATACATAAAATTAATTTTTTATACGCAGATATATATGCACATACGTATGTCATATACTCTATATCTAGATTTTTTTATATTATAACGAAAATATGAAATACTTTTATAACTCATATTAAATAATTTGGATATGCTATAAGTATTCACGATTATAGTGCAGTTTAAGCATTTTAAAGCATCCTAAGGGTAATACATGATAGGTGTAATATAGTTTTACTTCAGTTAAAAAGATAATATGATTGGAATATGAATATTACAAAACACTGGTTTACTTTGCGTGTATGTGTGTAAATAAAATAATTGTAATACACACACACACACACACACACACACACATACTCGTAAAATCATGTCTTTAACTGATTCGCGATCTTTAACCAAATCAAGGACGGGTACTTCGTGCCTATGTATATATTTCAAGTTATACTATTAATATTTATAAAAATTTTTCCTACTATAAATATTGAATCTGAACTAATTGATCAACTGCGAACATCCATTTGCAGTTTGTTAAATAATAATAACAATGAAATTTTACAATGCAAAAATTAAGATTTCATCAAATTTCTAATATCAATAGATATTAGCGCACACATTTCGTTTCCGTCCCGTTGGAATTGCTAGGATTGGAGTACTTTTATTGGCCGTATCTCAATGCCATATAAATTTTTTATTGGAATTTTAATGGACTAGGTAATGGGTATGAATAATAATGAAGTTCAAACACTTCATTATTATAGTATTGTAAGATTTTATTACACAAGTCTGTTACAAGTTTATTATGCAAATACATTGTTAATAAAATTTATAATTAATGTGAGCGTTATTTTCTTATACTGTTACTCATAGTATCATATTTTTATATTCTTGCTTTGCTTCTTTGTTTTAAAAAATTGTAGAAGGATTACATTGATGATTACTTTGACGGTTTAATACGTATAAAATATGTGCAAACATTTCAATGATATATGTTTTGAATTATGTAGTAAATAAAGAATTGAGGAAGAAAGCAGGAAAGATTTTTTACTTTTTGCGATTTGATTGAAACAGGACACAGTTATGTAAATGAGACGATGAGAAAAATAAGGTTAATAGATAATTTAAGATAGAAAATAATGAAAATATGCGAAGAGAAAAAATTATAATCAAAATAGGAGACAGGAAATTTAGGAAGAATTTTGGATTGAAAAAGGGATCTGATGTGATGGAGGAAGAAATGAGGAATGAACATACAGGAGAAATAGTAATAGGTAAAAGAAAAATTTTGAACATTTACATATGCAAACGATGTGATTTTATTGGCAAAAAACGAATCAGAATTTAAGAAAGTAATGAGCAAAATACTTGGAAGGTAATATGTGAAAGGGAGAAGTTAGATAGAAAGGACCGTTGATTTATAAACATTTTTAAATGCCTACAATTTGTTTTTTTTTTTTTTCAGAAATTAATCAAAGAAAGTTGATGAAATTTTATCAGGAGACTTTTTATCAGGAACACAAGAACTACAACATATCACAAATTCAAGTAAATTGACCGAAAATGTTTTTCTTATAAGAATCGTGCGAGGTCCTTTAACAGCCAGATGTTATAGATGTAGAGATGAGACAAAAGGAAACCAAGAGAGAAGAGGGTGATAGATATTTAGAGTAAGGACTCACTAGAAAATATTTTACATGTATTAAACTATTAAAGGAATGTAAAATGATTAAAACTAATACACAAATACATGATTTTTTTATAGGTGTGAAGGAGAGAAATATAATTTAGAAGTAATTGAAAAAAAGAGAGAGGGAAAGTAGAGGAAAAAATATTGGGAATGTAAGGGGATAGATATGGAAGCACATATAATTAGAACGAGTTATCAAAGGACAGAGGTTTAAACCATTGCAAGCAGGGTGTGACGTAAAGTATTAGTAGAAAATGAAAAATGTAGTCTCTATACTCTAGTTATGTTGAGGCAGAGTTATAGAATTATGAAACTGCTAAGTTAAAGATGATATATGGTATGTAGTACGTATGTAAAAGTCGATGTTAAAGTTAATTTAATATATACTGTAAATTTTAAACAAGCCGAGGATCAGGAAATGAATAGAAAAAGAATGTAAATAAATATATATATTTATAAATATATATATTCTTGCTGTATCTGTAAGGAAAAGAATGTACGTAAATAGTAGCAATAGTTTAGATCGTTTAAAGAGATGGATATAATTGAATTCTTTACATAAACTGCAAATGTATTGCTGTATTTTTTTAATTTAAGCTTTCAACTATGAAGAAATTCGGGAAATCGCAAACAAATGTTTGTGGTTATTGCTCATTACAATGCTCTACATTTTTACATTTTTGAATGATTCTTTTCTTTTTTGAAAAGGCACTACAATTACTCACAAAATAGATTTTTTAAAGAAGAGTAGCATGATGTTGCTATGAACAAAATAAGTTTCCAGTAATATAAAGACAGAGTTATAAATATATAAATATCAAACTATCTGTTATAACCAGATAGACAATCTAAAGGAGAATCAAAGCCGGTTTGATTTTTTTTAATTTACGTTCAATTAGCGACGTTAGTATAATTTATTTGACAATTAAGGTAGCATTTATGATGCTCGCGCGTGAGCAAATTTTCTTCCCTCTGTGCTCTTATTAGTTCTTAAAAATTAACTTAATACTAACTGACCTTTATAAAAACTTTTTATTTAAAAAAGTTAAATTTAAATTTGAAATATTTCTAAATTCTGCTATTTAAAGATATCTTGGTATTGAATTCGATCGACGATCTGTTGAGATAACGTAACAAAAGGTGACAGAAATATTAAATACTTTAATTTACTTCGAACTTCAATAGCACGACCAAATTGACAAAACAAAGAAAATAAAATATTTACTATAATTTCAAAGAAAAGGTTAATTAAAATTCTTAAAAACTTTTATGAATCATAAGAAGTTTTGTTCATAAATTGTTTATAAACAAATGCAGAAAGTTGAAGCAAGATCTCAAATCTTATGTAATATTGAAAAGTTAGTATGATCAATCAAACACGCGCGCGCGCACTCACACACAAAGATATATATATGCAGCCTATATATATATATATATATATATATATATATATATATATATATATATATATATACATATATATAGGCTGCATTCCGATATTTACTGTCAGCAACTGTTAGTACTGAAAATCTATAGTATAAAATATAGAAAAATATAGATTTTCAGTACTGACAGTGAATATCGAAATGCAGCCATAGTATATACCATATATATATATGTCCGTATATATATATATATATATGGACATACTTTGTAAACTATGATTCATAAATATGTATTAAATCTGATTTATATATTTGAAACTTGCATATTTGAACGAGGTGTACAACAGTAAGGTCCATTAATTCGCTGAGTCGTAGTAGCAATTATCAGCTCTGGTCTTTCATAATCAACACGTATGCAGTTCATCGAAATATTAAACGAGAAGAATAAGAAGTAACTAGTTTTCTCTTTTCATTTCATTTCGCATTTTTTCACGCTGATAGTCATCAGGTATACTATGACCCATCAAATTATTGCACCTTACCTATACATTTAGCATATGTATCAGGGTTGATTAAAAACCAGATACGAGTTATAATAGAAATATTTAATAGCAATAATTGCCCAGTAAGTAAAATGCCCGCAATACAACAACAAGATTGGCAGCAGATTTTCTCAGATATTGCGAAAGATCCGGTATCATCTTTGTCCGCATTATAAACCTTGTGCCTTGTGCTGGCAATTTGCCAGTATAATCTGCCAGTATAATCTGATAGCAGATTGTCGGCAAAACTAAATAGAATTTGTCATTTTATAAACATTTAAATGAAAAATAAATCATTCAAATGGTTACGAAACAGCGGATTTGGCTCAATTTCTGCAGTCCATTTGCCATTGTCAGCAGATTTTGATATATTTTTGCTGGCATCTATCCACAAAATTTGTAGGAAATACTTTCAAAATCTGCTCTCGACAGATTCGACTATTCGACTTATCCGGAAATTTTCCGAATTTTTGAAATTTATTACAATGGGCCGATATCACAGTCTCCGATTAACGTGATTCTCCGATTAAACTCACTCTTCGTCTCTTTCTAGAAGGAGTTAGAAGAAGCAGTTAGAAAGAGACGCAGAGTGAGTTTAATCGGAGGATCACGTTAATCGGAGACTGTGATATCGGCCCAATGTTCCCCATTTACTGTAACTAATGTTTAAAAAATAAAGACAGCGTTCGTAAAAAAAATAGTCAACGTTACTGATTCAGTGATTACTTAAAGCACACAAATCTAAACCATCCCTGGGCTTTATTAGTACTAAACTAATTAGAATGCATGAGATTAGACTAGACAGTATAGACTACATTTAACTAAAACAAGCAATCTATTTGCTCATTCGATTCCTTAATGGACTATGCGCAGTCTTTGTAATAAAATAAACTCAAATTTAGCCTACTATTGTGCAGGCGTAAAGTGTAGCTGTAATTGTTGCGTTCTCATTTACAGATATATCTATATATAAGGCACAATCAATATAGTATATATTGAATTGTGGTGGTAAAGTTCGGACGAGATCAAGCAGCATTGCGATTGAGGACACTCGAGATCAAACGCGACGGAGATCAATGCATAATTGATCGATGTCAATAGTGGAATTGCTATTGATTCACATTGTTCTTTGTCCAGTTGGCATCGATACAGAGTTGGTTCAACCTCGAGTGAAATCAATCGCAACGAGGACAAGATCGGGGGCTAAAATGCCACGGCTTAAAGGTAAACGTCATAAAGGTAAACGTTTTCCTGATCGATATCAAACTATCGAATCCTTAGGCACAATATTCACAGTTCAATCTTATACTCAAGACCGTAAAAAGTGTGAGGCTATCGATCCCCCTCCCAATGAAATAAAATGCTCTTGTTAGAGCATTTTGGACGGTGGGAACGATCTTGGTAAATGTATATGAATACTTCGGATCCGAAGTATTCATATATGCCCTATCCTTATATAAGAATTGTACAAAAAACAACCACGATCGAGAATTAAAGAGGCTTTTGCATTATTATAATTTTATTTTTCTGAAATGAGGCTAATAGTGAAATTAAAATAATGAAACCTAATTAACATTGAAGAATTAAAATTATCCAATTATTTGCAAGATTTTCGATGAGAATATTTTAAATTCTAATATGAACGTAATGTAACTTTTGCAAATAATTAAACAATCACAAAGATACAAGGTGACAGGCATCAAACGGTCGATAACTGAACTAAAGTGCGTGACACTTATGAGCTGCATATCAGTTATATTCTGTTAGCAGATTTTGATATATTTTTGCTGGCATTCTATCGATAAAATTTACAATAAACACTTTCAAAATTTATTCTCGACAAATTTTTGGCTATTCGGAAATTTTTTTAATGTCTTGAATTTATTACAATGTTCCCTATTTACTGTAATTAATGTTAAAAAAATAAAGACATAGCTTTTGAAAAAAAAAAAAGTCAACGTTACTGGGTCAATGAGCATATACCTAAAGCACATAAACCTAAACCATCCTTGGGCTCCATTAGTCTTAAACTAATTGGACTGCATAAGACTAGACTAGACTACATTTAATTGGAACAAGCAAATTGTTTGCTCTTTCGATTCCTTGACTATGCGTAGTCTTTCAATAAAACAAACCCAAATTTATATTACATATAATATATAATATAGCTCATTGTGCAGGAGTAAAGTGTCGCTGTAAATGGTCTCATTCACATACCATAACGCACAATCAATATTGCAGTGATATAAAGTTCGGACGAGATCAAACACGACTGAGATCAATGCACAATTGATTGATGTCAACAGTAGAATTATGATCGAGTCACATTGTTCTCTCTGTCCAGTTGGCATCGATACAGAGTCGGTTCAACCTCGAATTGCAGTGATAGAGTTCAGACGAGATCAAGCAGCATTGTGATTGAGGACACTCGAGATCAAACACGACTGACATCAATGCACAATTGATTGATGTCAACAGTAGAATTATGATCGATTCACATTGTTCTCTGTCCAATTGGCATCGATACAGAGTCGGTTCCACCTCGTTTGAAATCAATCACGACGAAGACTATAGATCGTGCTATAAGAGTGGCAGGGCTTGATGTAAAGGTATTAAATACGCTTTCCAGACCAGTATCAGAGACTATCGGATCGCTTAGGCACAATATATATATATATATATATATATATATATATATATATTCACAGTTTGATCTTATATTCTCAAGACCGTAAAAATTGTGTTGCAGTCTTAAAGTGTCATCCCCTCTCCCAATGAAATAATGCTCTTATTGTTAGAGCATTTCTGACGTAGACGGAAACGATCTTGATAAATGCATACACCAGATCGAACTATGAACACTGTCTTAGGATCCAAAGTATCCATCTATGCCCTATCTTTATATTAGAATCATACCAAAAACAATCACTATCGAGAACTAGAAAGGCTTTTGCATTATTCATTTCATTTTTCCGAAATGGGGCTAACAATAAGTCAGAGTAAACTTAACAATAAATTCTACTTAACATTGAAGAATTAAAGTTATTTGCAAGATTTTTGATGAGAATATTATAAATTCTAATATATAAGTGTAATATGTAACTCTTGCAACTAACTTAAATAATCGTAAAGATACAAGGTGATAGGCACCAAGTGGCCGATGACTGAACTAAAGTGCCTGACACAATTTGTTTTTCAGTATAATATCACAACAGAGCAACTATATCATCTGTGTTCACGTTAAACTCGCGTTTTACCGGCAGAGTTTATATAATTAATCTAATAGCAGATTGTCGGCAGAAACCGAACAGAACTTGTTATTTCATTAAACATTTAAATGGTTATGAAACAGCAAATTCTGCATAGTTTTTATAGTCAATCTGTTATTATATTTTGTTAGACGATTTTGTTATAATAAACTCCACAAAAATTAGAGAAACACTTAATTTTTCTTAAAAAATAGGTAAAATTCAGGCAGCTGTAACTTCGTCAAAAATGAACGAAATTTAAGTCTAAAAAAAGGGTTTTAAAGCTTAAAATCTCTACTTTTAAAAAGTCACTTTTTTTAGTTTCTGTGAATTTCGTAATTTTTACATATAGAAAACTACGAGCTGGGCAAAATGGGAATCTTCAAGCTTTCAAATTAGGAAGTCGAAAATTTATGCAGACATTTTTTGGACACTTGACAGGCCCACGAAGTAAGAAAAAATTTCCCTATTTTGTTCAGTTCATAGTTTTCTATATGTAAAAAATTACCGAACTCACAGGTATTAAAAAAAAATAGTAACCTTTCGAAAATAGAGATTTTAAGTTTTAAAATCCTTTTTTTGGACGTCTTTCGTACGTCACCGCGTACAACTAAAATAATCAGATTTTAATCAGCTATCTGTTGGATTTTATGCGGTTTTATGCTTGATATTTCAGAAATAAATCGTACATTTTATTTCTTATTATAAATTTAAATTTTGCACGTAACTGGAACGTCGCAGACGTTACATAGAATAATGTTTTATAGTTGGTGATACTGATATTTCAGTTACGTTTACACCGTTATATATGTTATAATATTTAACGTTAGTTAAATAAACGTTAGTTAAATCCGATTTTATAGTACAAATGTAGGAGATTGCTACAGCGTACCTACATGATACAATAAGTTCAAGTATTTAATGTACATATGAAATGTAATTGTATATAATTATATATAGAACAATATATAATCTAATCGCAATTTTACTGTTTGTAAAAAACAATGCAAAAATTATTTAATTAAAAAAAATTTTTTTTAATTATTTTTCTTGTATACCTATAGAAACAAAGATTATACAGGAAAAAGAAAACATACATGAACAAATATGTCATTAGACTCTTGAAATGTCAATCATTCAATTAATAGACGGCTATAAGAGTCAGGCGCGGTACGTGGTGCGCAAGTACAGAAATTAATAATTACAAAGTAACATATTAAAATGTATATGATATACATATACATATATTCAAAACTAATAGACTGCGCGCCGATTATTGCGTTTTTCGCAATAAATTCTTTACAGTTTTTTAAGAATTAAATCGCGTAGATTTAATTCCGGGGAGGGAAGGGTATTAAAATTTCCAACGATAGCTGTGTTTCAAGTCCGACAAATAATTGGCGCGCAGTCTATTAGTTGGGAATATATGTATATATGTGTATATATATATATTATATACATTTTAATTTGTTACTCTGTAACTGTTAATTTCTGTACTTGCGCACCACGTACCGCGCCTGACTCTTATCGCCGTCTATTAATTGATATACATGAACAAATTTTATACATAAGTATATAAAAAAAAATTTGTTCCGGATTACAAATTTCAACTCGTCTGTCAAATGCCATTCAATATTGTAAGTTAAATCGTTTAAACATGTAGAGCGCGATACAGGTTCAATATATCATTCATAAACTGGTTTCTTCTCCTTCTTCCTTTTCTTGAGAACGCTTAAGGCGTCTTTGCTCCTCACTACAACATATTGGTTTGTGACGTCAGAAGAGAGAGATTATACGGGTTTTTTCCTTCACTGCAATGTACTACACATCGGAACAAGTTAATCTTTTTTTCATGCCACGACTGACGCTGGATGGCATAAATTGATGAAATAATCCTAGAAATATATACATGGAATTTTTTTCGATGTTAATTAAATAGCTTCAGAGTTCGTTCGATTAGGTGATTATTACGTTTATTTCCACAGGAAATGTAAAGTCGGGAATTCACTATGCGTCAGAATAAATTACTGTATTCCGGGCACGGAATACCTGCACTCTCATGCTCGTTAAATTGATAAGATATATTCTGTGAACCTTTTGATTTACGAACTAATTAAATAGCTTCAAAATTTAATCAACCGCGGTTATTCATAAGTTCCTTTTCGCTGGGAATGTAAAAACTAAATTAACTACTTTTACGTCCACCCCAGGATTAGGATAAGAAAAACTAGGAAGCGAAGGAAAGGCTAACCAGATGGGTATTAGGGGTAAGGAAGGACGCAATCAGATACTTACAAATGTCGTTCGCTGGTACACGCTCTGAGACGCGTGACGCGAGCCTCGCACTTTTAATGGGTCAGGAAGGGTCAACGTCCGTAAGGACGTTAGGACGCCTTCCGTGAGCGGTGCGATCGTCGGTCCTGTTTTGAGTCAGAGAATTTAATCTCTTTAACTCAAGATCGGACCTTGTGCGATTTCGAGAGGTGAATGAGTAGTGGGTGAGGTCTTAAGTTATAAATAAATGGAGATGGAAATTTATATTTAGCGTAAATAAAACATTTATTAAAAATATAAGTTAAGTAAACTATCGATATTACAATAAGTAAGAACCAGGCAAATTAAAACATTCAAGATAAATTTAAGTATAGAATGTATGTGTAATTTTGCCGTATATATATAACACTACATTTACATATATTTATATATATTTATTGAATTAAGAATAATTTAAAAAATATTATTTTGGCATGATCCATGGATGGATTTCATCGATCCATGTTATTAAAAAGAAGTTAGAAGTAATTAGAGATAAAAGTCATTAGAGCTCATGATCAGTTTATCTTCGAAGGAAGAGATTTTTTAACACGTTCAAGTATAAGATGCACGTTTCTTCATATCGTCGCAGAAATCATGTACTTGTTAAAAACTAATATATGCGGGGTGTGTCATTTTTTATTTAAATGCCCCAGGTAAATATTTCAAGAAAGATATGGAAGATATGAAAAAACGTTTTAGACAAAAGTTGTAGGATATCAAGGGGGACAAATAATGATAGAATCAATTTTTCCGAAAATTTACTATTATTTGTCCCTTTTGATATCCTATAACTTTTGTCTAAAATGTTTTTCTGTATCTTCCATATTTTTCTAGATATTTGCCTGGGGCATTTAAAATGGCACACCTTGTATATATCCTGGTGGAAAAATGTCGCAGAATTTTTCATATTATTAATCAGAATTTCTATTAATAAAAATTTTCAGACTCTCAGAATGTGCTCAGAATTTTTCAGATTTTTTATACGAATTGGAACGTTTTTCAGAAAAACAGACAAAATAAAAATAAAATATTACAGATTTTTCCTGCCAACATATCTTTGTAAAAATCTGAATAAGTATGAGAAAATCTATGCAATTTATCAGAAATTTTCACACATAAGGAATAAGGATACTGAAATATTCCGAAAATCCTCAACCAATTTTACTTCTGAAAGTATCTAAGAAATTTTATATATTTTTTCAGAATTTTTCATAAATCTTAATTCTTACAAAAATTTCTGAGAAAATAGGAGAAATTTATTTCACCAGAGTAGCAATATACGAATAACTTGTTTCTTTTTAAAGATGAGTATTGGTTGATATCGTTTGACAAATTACGTCCCAAATTGAT
Organism: Temnothorax rugatulus; assembly: GCA_035220575.1. Taxonomy (NCBI): domain Eukaryota; kingdom Metazoa; phylum Arthropoda; class Insecta; order Hymenoptera; family Formicidae; genus Temnothorax; species Temnothorax rugatulus. The sequence continues at coordinate 114,260 of JASTWL010000174.1, forward strand.
TTTTCTTGTATGAATACGTATACTGTTATTACGCGCTATATCTATTTAGAACAGTGATGTGTAGGTAAAAATCAGGTTTCAAAACCTTAAACTTTTTATGAATAAAACCGGTCGAGCAATAAAACTCAGCTAAAAATGAGTAACGAAAGAGTGACTGAAGAGATTACGGGTAATGCCACGTATACATATAATACATATATGCTTGAACCTGTTAGCGACGTCACGATGAACTTTAAGTCCCTGTATCGTTATATATTTATAACACGATAAAATTTAAATCAATACCTTAAGTTAAATAACATTGTTTTTATATAATTATCACGTGTGTCAAAATTTATTATTTTAATACATAACAGTATTATTTTAATACCATTGTTTTAGTTAAATTAACATTATTTTAGTTAAATTAACGACATATTGAGTAGGAACAGTGGCGACCTGTAGAGAATAGTTAAAAATGACTCAAATTGAACATAATTTGACACTACAAATTTAATAGTGTACAGACAATTTTCGACTTGTCAATTTACTTTATTTTAATACAAAATTATGTAAATTTTTTCTAGTCTGATAATCTTCCGAAAGATATGAGCTGATATTGCGTTCTTACTGTACCAAATTGTATAAATTTAAAGTGTTCAAATGTGTCTCGAATTTATTCAAACAATTCAGTCATACTCAATTATTCAAATCTTTCGTACGAATCAGAATCTACAGTATCGAAAAAGATTAGATTATTATTATTGTACACGATGAATGTATCAAATTTTCCCGGGATATACAGATTAATTAGAATGCAGCAGCACAAAACATTAATACACGTGTGATGATTTAAGGGGGGATTCTGGTTTATAAGGTCAAAATTTTCAATTTTTTTTTTTTTTTTTTTTTTTTGGCTTAATCGATAGTTAGACAATTCAAGAATATATTCCCAAAGTTTCAGAGCCCAATTCGAAGTATTTTAAAAGTTATAGAACACATGGTGAGTGAGAGTCGCGCAGATATACGAGCGCTCGACCGGAATGAGCCAACTTTAAACGCGTTTTTCTCGAAATGTCATTTTCGTACTTTCTTAAAATCTGCGGGAAAGATAGAGAAAAAACTAATTGATCAATCGACTTGATTCAAAGTGCGTCAGCTAAAGAATGAACAACCATTCTATGTGAACCACCATTATTGGTAAAAATATTAATTTAAATAATTGTTATTGCATAAAAACGGAGGATATTTTTTCTCAAAAATGTCATGTTTTTGTTCAAATGCTAAAAAAATTTTGTATTTTACAGTTTTTTAACCATATTGTTGGTTCACATAGAATAAAAATATATAAGAATTAATAATCTTTTTCGTTTTTTTGTCTCAGATCAAAATTGCGGGCTACATTTTTCCCGCAGATTGGCAACTCGGTTGGCGAGGCGCTCCGATTAGAGATACACCACGGCGCCATTTTGCAATTACTTTATAATATAAAATTTTTTTTTACCTCTTCAAATAAGCAGTAAAACATTGTAAAAGTTTTAGAAACTTCAACTGCATTATTGTCAATAAAAAAAATTCATAAAAATCTCCTTTTCTTTAGCCTCCTAAACCAGAATCCCCCCTTAACCGCACTTAATAAGACATTGCTATAAAAGCATGCATGCGTTTGCGACGCAAAACAGTCCAACGCGGAAGTTCATTTTATCAACAACCGTTCGCTGTCAGATCAGTATATAAAAATACAAGTATGTCAATAATGTTTTCATTACTTATACTCTTTGTATATTTTTACTTTTATTGCTTTTTTTATGTTGATAAAGCAGTTCTTATATAAATTTCACATTTTTATTATCGAATTTGTAAGTAAACAAAGATACTTTATATAAAATTGGCAAATACTTATAACAAGTTGTAACAACATTTCAATACGTGACATCTGTACATTGAATAAGATTAATCCGTCTTTAATCAAGCAAAAGATAGCTTATTAAACTCAAAAAGATACTATAAGTCTGATATATTTAATTTGGCAATAAAGTGTCATTATTTTGCTTCCTCATAGAGGAAGCTTTGTTTTCGTAAACCTCGTATATAGACCTTTGATCGGGTATAAAGGTGGATCTAATCAACCAAATCTTGAAGATTTATATGTGAAATAGGGGTAGGAAAAACTGAAGAATGTAATAAAATTAGAAAAATTGCCAATAGATAGAGAATTACTAATTCACTAATGCACTAATAAATTTCCATTTACAAGGTCATTCGTTGCTTGATGCATAAGTAAGGGAACGATAACTTATATAATACAGTAGTAAATATTAGTATGTAAATTTGTAGATCAATCATAGGCATTTATTATTTCTTTTGCACTTTATACTTACTGTTAATCTCTAATTGTCTCTATTAATCTTTTAGGCAGTATAACATAATTCATCTTATTTTACTTACACTTCATGCGCTTTCGAGCGTTTTTGTTTTTTTTTTTTTTCTCTTTTTAACATCTAAGGCCATAAGCAGATCTTATATTTAAAACCGTCTTTTAAGCACAGTCTCTTAAGATGTTATAAACCAATCACAAAGCTATATTAGCATCTTAAAACATTACTTAAGACGGTCTTGAAATAAGAACGGATTATGAATATATACGGGCCTAATATGCATCATATTGCATAATGCATCATATTGTTGTCTCTTTTCAAATATAGTAAGTGTTTAGGGAGTATAAGGGAGGGTAGGAAAAGTATAAGTAGAGAGAGAAAGGGAGTATAAAACACAGATCTATATATAGATAGTAAAAAAATTTCGAGTGGATTATATCATTCCCGCACAGTTTAATTAAGAGTTAAACGATGATGCCTATCTCACATTTTCTTCCTTCGTTCCTTTCGCATTTGTCATTTATTGTTTGACTCATTATACACACGAATTCTTTTCTCCTGAAGTGACATCTTCGCTGATTCTCAAGTATTAATTCAAATCAATTTATTTTTTCTCTCTTAACAAGCATAATAGTACTTTTTTAACGTAACACGTAATCCTATTAAATTAATATTTTCAAACTTTGACTCTTGTATATTCCTTCCACGATTATGAAATGACAAAGAATATAATTAATACGTCTGGTTAATTAATTTTATAAATATGACTATTGTCGTATTGACAGATTTTCCGAAAAATCTGAATACGCCATTAAATGCCATTAAAATCATAAAAGTTTTTTTTAAATATTTTTACATATCTCTTATCGTTTCGATGATATATATTTTAAATGTGTAAAAAATTGTTTGTTTTATTCCCTTAATGTTCGTACCGTTTGTAGGAGTACTTATAAAAAATACTTCGAAAAATGGTCTACATTACAATAACATATCTGAAACTTATCAAAATGGGAGGCGGGGGGCGGGGAAACAACTTGGGTCCTTCTTTAATGATATAAATCCAAGGAGTTATAGGATGTTATATAACGACATTTTATATAAGATAAATATATATTTCACACGTAATTTTTACCACAAAAATGATAGAGCGCGATCTTATATACGTAATCACCCGAGTCCGCTGCAAGGTCGCGGAATCATTGGGAAGCCCCGAGGTTCAATGGCTCCCTTTATGCCCGCGGCGATGTAGCGATATCGCGAATCTCGGGTAGAATCCAAATCACTTGTCCCCTGCATATGAATGAATATAAATATACGATACTGTGACGTCGCGGTAAGTTACGGACGGATCCGTCCGTGACTCGTGGGAATTATCGGTGAGACATGTAAATTTGCTACGTGAACGAAAATAAAATCGCGACGTAATGCGAGTGCGGCGAGCGGATCCGCTCGGTTCCATCGCTGCTGCATCTACCTGGGGGGGGGGGGGGGGGGGGAATAAGAGAGAATGCGAGAGACCTTGGCGACTCGCTACCGCCCTCGAGCCTTCGTTTACCGGACACTGGCACTGGACGAAGGCGAAGTCAAGAAAGGCTCGGGTATGACCGTGCGGTCAGCCGTGCAGGGATAAAGCCGTCGTTGATGGTGCATCTGCATTCAGTCCGTTCTGACAGTCCCTACGACATGGAACGATAAGACGCGAGATTTTTTTTTCAAGTGACTTCAAGTTTTGATTGCTAGTTTAGTGTACACGCTTTATTTCTCGTGCGAAGTGCAATATCCGTTCGAAACGCTCGTTGCATTTCCTGTATAATCTGATTTAAAAATTTATTGCAATTTTAAGGTATTTATTAAGTATGCAAAATACACATTATTATATTTTATATATAATATTATATAATATAATATATATTATATATTATAATGTTATATAATATAATATAGTTTAAAACACCTATTTTATATATACACATATATACACTCTCGCTTTTTCATTTTCAAAAATTACATATGCACGGCATAAATCCACATATACCCACACAAATAGTAACTGCAAGTTTTGCACCTGTATTTTTGTAACCTGTAGAACGAGAATCAGATGCCTTAATAGTATCTTACAAAGATGATTTCGTAATTCCTATACTCTTTTTCAATTTCGTTTCCTTCCTTTATTTTGTGTCCTGCAATAATTATGTTTTTTTTTACTTTAATTTTGTAATAAAATAACATATAATAATTAATATTCCGAGTGAAGAAATAGTTATCTTCGCGTATTTTTTTTTTTTGCATGTGTCCGGCCGTCCTATTCAATTACAAAAGCAAATCTTTTAAAGAACTAAATACTCAATAAAAGCAAAAAGGAACATCTATGAGAGAATACATGCTGCTATTATTATTAAAATATTAATATGAACTCTAACGAAGTATCCTTGTTTATATTTAATATCAAATTTTAAAACGTTTTCGGTGGTTATGTGTAGTTCGGTGCGGTCATGTGTAAATATGTAACGGCTTATAGAACAACAGGAAAAGGGATTAAATAAACTAGAATTATAAACACTAAAACCTCAAAGAAACGAGCCATTACAGTCTTATAGATTTTCTCTCTATTTTTCTTCTTAACAAATATTTTACTTATGTTCTGCAGTTTTTTCAAAAATGACCACAAAATCGATACCCGAATGGTTTGCCAACAAAAACGTTCTCATCACTGGAAGTACTGGCTTTATGGGAAAGGTTCTAGTCTCCAAATTACTATTAAGCTGTCCTGATATTGGAGAGATCTTCTTAATAATCAGAAAGAAGAAGGGCTATGATCCGCAAATAAGGTTGCAGCTCTTACTGCAAGTATGTAACAAGCTCAATTTTATTCTTCTGTGAAACAAATTCACAGAAATCAATTCAATAGATCACTATCTTGAAAATTTAAACGAAATAATGCTGCTTAATATTATTAAAAGCAAATTGCTATTATAGATATGTAGAATCTGATTGATTTGCGATCAATGTATTGAATAGTTATTACAGAATACAGTTGAAACAATTGTCTTACAATTAATCTATTAATTCGTTCTTAATAGCATTTTAATTAAATGTATATAATATTCAAGATATAAAATTCAATGGTTTTTGCACTATTGTAACAATCTTGTTATTTAAAAAAATGTAAATTATAAATATTATCTAGTTCTAATAAAACAATCGATTGAAATTGGTCAATTGAATTACAGATGTAAGATTTGTAATAGACGTTGTATCTTGTATTGATTTTTTCGCATAAATTTTTAGATAGTTGCAATAAAAGTTTCCGTACTTTAAAATACCAAGACGTTCAAACGATTAATAAATCAACTGATAAAAAAGGGGCTCAAAGCCACAACAGGATATTCGTGCGTTGCTATGTTTTATTAAAATTAAAATTTACAAACGTTTCGATCTATTATTAGACCATCTTTAGTATCATAAAAGTTATTTAACAATAGAAATACCGGTAAAAAAAGATATAAAGTTCGCAATAAACCACTCAAATTCACGCATAGCTCGCATTAAGTATTCATTGCAAACCACATAGCTCACACTAAGCACAAATCGTATTCTCACAACCTATGTTCCAACCGATTATTAATAACATTAGAAGTGACGGTTTCACAACATGGATTTCTATAGGAAATATTAAAAAGGACCTCGCACCATTTATATGAAAAAAACGTTTTTAGTCAGCTTTTTTGAATTTTTAATATGTTTTAATATGTTTTAATATGTTGTAGTACTTGTGTCCCTGATGAAAAGTTTCAAATTTCTTCAACTCTCTATGATTAAAATATGTCATTAGACTCTCGACAATGTCAATCAATCAATTAATAGACGGCTATAAGAGTCAGGCGCGGTACGTGGTGCGCGAGTACAGAAATTAATAGTTACAAAGTAACATATTAAAATGTATATGATATACATATACATATATTCCAAACTAATAGACTGCGCGCCGATTATTACGTTTTTCGCAATAAATTTTTTACAGTTTTTTCAATAATTAAATCGCGTAGATTTAATTCCGGGGAGGGAAGGGTATTAATTCTCCAACGATAGCTGTGTTTAAAGTCCGACAAATAATCGGCGCGCAGTCTATTAGTTGGGAATATATGTACATATAGATGTATATCATATACATTTTAATATGTTACTTTGTAACTATTAATTTCTGTACTTGCGCACCACGTACCGCGCCTGACTCTCATAGCCGTCTATTAATTGATTAATTTCTCTATGATTAGTTTCTGAGTTATTGACATTTGAAAGTAGCGTTCACTCTTCAGTGTTATTTTTGCAAAAATATAATTTTTTAAATCTAAAATTTCTCTTTAATTTTAAAAATCTAAATACATGATTACGGAGATCACTTAATCTTTTTTATAAAATATTTTTTCATATACCGCGCGGTATATGAAATCCATACTGAGGAAACACGATTCACGTTTAATGGAGCTACGTGGTTTTCGATGTGATTTGCGAATAATATGCGAGCTATGCACATTTGCGAACTTTATATCTTTTTTATCGGTTTCGATTGTTAAATAACTTTTTTATCACACTGAAGACGATCTAATGAAGATGAACTAATAACAGACCGATACGTTTGTAAATTTTAATTTTAATAGAATATGAGGACAAACCCTCTGAGTTTCTTGGCTAGTCTTTTTTTATCAATTGATTTATTTTCCGTATTTTTATAACGCTATAATAATAGACGTACAAATATAATTGTACCACTAAAATGTTCAACGAAAGATTTTATTTATGCATTCTGAACGTCAATGATAGTTAAAAATCTTGACGCGAAAATATATCGCAAATGATTATTATTAATGCAAAATTGAGTATTGTCATTAGTTAGAGTAATCGTCGATTACGCGAAGAGGATAATTGCACGTCAACGTGTACAGATTTATTCTAACAATTTTCACAATTGAGCTGATATCGATTTATATTGTTCAATTGATTTTACTCTTTTCTCGTTACGCTTGTTAGCAAATTTATTAAAAAACGTGTTTCATAAAAAAGTAATATATATATATATGAATTAAACAAAAAATGATTTTAAATAAAAGATATAAAAATTAAAAAATGTTTAACACATAATTTTATATCGGTTAAATATGACTTTTCTACAAAAGCAATAATGTAAAAAGATATATTAATTGGAAATAAAAACTATGCGCAATATTAAATTTAAACATTTCACATTACCGCGTTTCAACATCCTATAAAATAGCGATAGGACAATATATATATTGCTATACACTTTTAAATATTTGTGTGTATTTTAATCTTTTTGTGTATATTTTAATATGATTATGTGGAAGTGTATTTTCAGAGAAATTTTTCGAGGCGTGCCACGAACATATGTATGTATAAAAAAACGAGAATTAATTAAAACTAAAAAAAATTAATGCATATAAGAGCCACATAACAGTTTTTACCAAACTGTGTATTAAATAGTTGTAGTATGTTAAATAGTTGACAAAATATCTAGCATTATTTTTTTTATTATAGTAGTAGAGATGTTATTTTGATTTGACACAGCAAGTTTTTTCGCATTAAATTTTCTTTATTTTTAATTAATTCTGTTTTTTTATATTTATATAGAGGAAAGTACCCGATTATGAGATACCATATCTATTTTGTATGATTGCCGGAAGTCTATGGGCAGAATTGAAAAATATAGTAGGTCATTTTGAAGGGAATTTAATAAGCTTTAAGATGCTGAAATGTAAAATTTAATTTAAATATTGATTTTTCTGAAAATTAGAAAAACGTAAAAAATGAGCTTTCAAAAAAAAATCGAAAAAGTGTGCTCCTAATATGAGAGACCCCGGGAAATCGCTAATAAAGTGCAAAATACATCATATTGCAATTACAAAACTTTATTTAAAGTTTTTAAAAGACAAATGTACTGGAGAAGCATATTTGCAACAATCGTAAACTCCACTTATACTCAATATTGTACCTAATCTTCCCCCTCCACCCTTCCCCCTTAAATCAAGGTCAGCACAGTCTTATAAATTCGTATAAACCTTCCCTTAACGTTAATATAGTATTTTCTCTTCTTTTATTACTATACAATAACTTTCATACTCCAGCAACCCAGGAGTACCCTGAGTATCTCATGTTACGAGCACCACGCCTTGCGGTTTCGCGATCACCAAATCTAATCTCTACAATTGAGCAACTCAACATATCCCGTATTTTCCCATTAATACGACCTTACTCCATCGCTGCATGCAGAACTTATTGCCAAATATTTATTAATAAACAAGGTTTAAACGTTTAAAGACTCAGATTCATGACACTTGACAACATCCAATTTCACAATTTCTTTCTCTGCAACGACTACACGCACGATCAAACAATGAATTTTCCACTAAATAGGTTTTACTCCAAGGGCAATAAGTTCATGGTGGAACCAACAGATAGGGCCTATTAGTTTAGCAGAAACCTCGCTGTCGCATATTAGGAGCCTATCTCATAATAGGGGACTTTTCTCTACATATATTTTATTTATTGTACACTTTTAAAAATTAAATTAAAGTTATTAAAATTAAAAAGATTCTATGTCTAAAAATATGTATACCTTGTAAATTCTGCAATCGTATTAAAATACATATGCTATAAAATACGTAAATTTAATTTTGTACAATGCATAATTTTTTACTTCTTTATCACTATAATATAAATAATATAAGATATAAATAGAAATTCTTATATCTTTACTACTATAGCTTTACTACTACAACAAAAAGTTTTTATTAATAGTCAAATATTTGATTACCTATTTAAATTTTTTGGCATATACCATTTCTTTTTCTAAATCTATGTCAGTATTTTTCTAAACCCAGGAATTTAAATATAAAGATTCAAATATTGATGTTTATAACAAAGTTACATCATACATTATTGACGTTTGATGATAATAAACACATAAATATTATTTTAAAATTAGTTTTTTACACTAATGCAATTGTTACACTTTCTTATATTAGCATAGCACGGTAGTATGTGTATATATTAAATATATTTTTGGAAATTATACTAAATTATAAACTAATTAGTTCATTAATTAATTATGTAAAATCAATAAATAATGTTGAAAATTAGACGCAGCATTTAAAATATAAAGAAATTATATGACAATAATCAGACTTAATGTAAAAAAAAAAAACATTTGTGTTGATATTCAGAGTAATAATATCATCATATCGTATTAAAACTCTTGAATGTTTAACAGCTATATCATTAATCGATTATTATTAAAGTATACTCGATTATTCAATTATTAAAAAGGTATAATTATTCTGTTACTGAGATATTACACATTTTAAATTCTCTTACACCACTTTTACTCGTTAATTGGCTGATTTTGATGTAAAATACAAATAATAATGTAGTACATATTTCACGATATTACACTCAGGATATTAGGATATTACACTCAGGATCTTACCAGTAGAAAGTTTTAAAAGACGTCTTAAAGATATCACAAAAACTTTTAAAAGATGATATAATTTTCCCACACGTCCTTTAGACGTCTTTTAAGCGTTTTTAAGACTCTGTTAGAAGCTCTTGCTAGCTGGGATAGTACAGCGTATTATTCAAAATCAATAATTCTGAGGAAAAATATGCATTTGTATGTAAAGAAAGCGGTTCAGGCTTTCAAATTTAAATTCAATCTTGCGTTACAATATCTGCTTGCATTTACATAAAATGTAAAAATCCTTTCGTTACGTAATCCAAATCTCGTCTGTCAATGAAATCTAACCCAATCGGTTCGAGCGTTACGATGATTAATTATTTTTAGCCAGACGAGTCTGGTTAAATATAAGACGTATAAATTTGTCTTTTTTGTTTGTTGCAAGACTCAATACGAGACGCGAAAGATACTACCTCTTGATACCGCAGATTTACACAAATTATTATAAATCAAAATAGAATTTAAATTTTTGATTTGCACTCGTATATCTCAATTGTTAAATATGCAAAATTAGAATGTCCAAAATTTGATACTGCAAGTAGCATCCCAATAAACAATTTTTCATATAAAGAATATACATATATGTATATAAAATTACATAAAATATATTTTTTCTTGTTCGCATACACAAGAAAAATAATTAAAAAATAATTACAAAGATAATTTTGGTATGTTTTTTATAAAAAATAAAGTTTGAGGAAATGAGAAAAAAATTGTTCATATACAATATAGAATATTTTATAATTTAATCACAATTTTAATTTTTGTAAAAAATAAAACATCACAAGTTATTTAAAAAATTTTTTTTCAATTACTGTTTTTATTATTTTTTCTATATATACGGTCAGAAACGCAAAAAAAAGAAAGCATATGGAAAGGATATATAATTTTATATATAATTATATATTTTTTTATATAAAAATCTTAGATTCTAGAACAAATTCCCGTTAATCGAAAATTGTAAAAGTAGTTCTTTTTAAAACTTAGTTTACTCAAATAAATATTGCTTACTTAAATCTTAAGATATTTTCTCGGTGCGTCTTTATTAAGAGTTTTTAATAACAGATAATATGCACATTTATATAAGCGAGTCTTGCTGGCTTCTATGTAAGGATATCGTATGACACTATCGGCAAATATGTAAGTTGAAGAAAAATCTGTTGTTGCCGCACGTTGTTTTGCGGTCAGAAGATAATTTTATCGAACTGGACACACCTAGACACAGCTAGAAGCGGAAGCGGATTATTTTTTCGAATAATAAGACTCATGCACGTTCTATTATTATTCATTGCGTTTCACATTAAGTCTCTGAAAAAATTGCATTAAAATGTACAAGTCAATCCGAATTTAATTACAGTATGAAGACGCAAGTATAAAGACGTTCTATTTTTATCATCGTCGACTTATATCTTTGAGAAATGACTTTTAATTTTCTTTAAATTTTCTTTAAATTTCTTAATCCGCAAGCATTAAATGATTCTGTAACAGAGGAGAAATTAATTCAAGCTTTTTAATTATAGATTAATGGAATATATCCGAAGATATAGAATGATCGAAGATTCTAAGAAACAATTACTCTTCAGATGTTATAGGAAGTTAGTTGGTATACCGAAGTGAGGAATATTCGCGATCCGAGATCTTTCCTCGGCGTACATTATCTTTATTATCTATTATCCCGACGCGTCTTCGGCGAGGGATTTAATGGGCGATAATTCGAAAAGGATGGTCTTCCAAACAAATATTATGTAAATACTCACCGAGAAAAGAAATAAATAGCCGATTTATGTGCGGTGTATCTTATGCAAGTTCATAGCATGTAAATACAAGTTATCCGCTCGGGGTCAGGGTAGAGAAAGGGACAATTACCGCGGTATAAGTGAAGACATCTCGGCGCAGATATATGCGTCTAATGTCGAGGTGGATAACTGAACGGGCCAGCCGCGGCATCGCGATCTCTCTTCTCGAGCGTATGCACCTGAATGTCGTTAAAATAGCTTCGGCCGATCGGTGAAGCAACGTGGACGGTGCAACACAAGCGGCAACACACTTTTCCCGATCACACTATTCACACTTCGCGCCGCGATTATATTCTCACGAGAGAGAGAGAGAGAGAGAGAGAGAGAAAGATTTATTATAATTCTAATGCCTCTCATTGCGCGCGCGCGCGCGCGCGTAGCTTTTACTTTCGTAAGCTACTTATCGGCTTTTTAATGACAATTCGCGGCGCTTAAAGGCGCTGAAGGTTCAGCGATTGCGCCACGCGCGGCCGCAAACGCTGAACGCAATCGCTTCTCTAAACTTTAATGGACCTGCGCCGATTACGTGGAATAACGAAAGGCATTTACGTTACTGGCTTTACGTGTGGTAATCGGAGGAATGTTACTGTACGGCGGCTGCGAACGCGTCAACTTTTTAATCTCGCGTGAAGCAACGAACGCGCGTTGATCCCGAAGGTCTCTCTCGATCTCGCTTGTTATTATAAATTTCTTTTTGCGCGTCCTTCGCAGAGACGAGATAAAATACGTGATTTCCTGAGTCCCTAGGTTTACATAAATATTAAAATTAATCAGAACGTAACGGGACTTATGCGGAAGATCGATGAGATATAACGAGTGATGCGCGCACACGTAATTACACTATGTACCCGGTAGACCGAAATGAATCGTCGCAAATCACCTTGACATCGATCGTGCCGTCAGAAATTTTCAATTTATTTCGTCATCTTTCCCTGTTTCGAGTGTCCGTCATCGAAGTGTAAAAAAGAAGAGTTTGGTAAGAGCTTCGTATCCTTGAATCATGAGAGCCCGCGCGCGAAATCATTAAACGTTTTTTCTAACATCTCATTCGAATCTCCTTCAAATACTCTCTTTAAAAAGGAGTTTAAACAAAAACGCTTCTTAATCAATCAAATCGAATGTCATCATTATTCAGACGTTCTAAAGATGTTTGTGACCCTGAAAACCGATCTAAAGATGTCGATTGAAATATTTTATAGCACACGCTCAAAATGCAAGCTTTTCACTTACGCATACATATATTTGCACATATTTGGATATGGATAAGACTCATTTTACTTTCAATGATACCAGATAAAAAATGTTCTCTCTTTTATTAAGTCATACTCTAAATAATATTTAAATATTACTTGGATATATCTAAATATCATACATAATATGCAATAATCGTACACGGATAAAAATGATGTTGCATCAATAGCATCAGTTTAAGTTGAAATAAAATATATTGATGCCACATCAAAATATTAATGAATAAAAAATTAAATAATTATTTTAATAGTGTAAATATTTGGTTCAATAATATTCAATTGAGTTAACTATATGTTTGTGGCAGCCCGTGACGTTCAATTGAAGCAACTTAATTTTTTCAGTGTATTTAATCACAAATTACACTGCTCGAATTAGATTGGTTATGAATATCCTAGTACCGTCTGCTTGTTTGAGCTGATCGCCTTGATTAACAGTTACGGATTATGAAATTATCTCGAAGGGGTAAAGGCGAATTCATTCACTGAATGGAAATTGTATTTACAGCAAGAACCATTCAGGATCCTCAGAGAACAGTACCCGGAACGGCTAAAGAAACTGATAGTTATATTCGGTGATATAACCGTCGAGGAGCTCGCTTTATCCGTCGCGAATAAGGAACGCCTCACGAGCAGGGTTGCCGTCGTCTTTCATATGGCTGCTAGTGTCAGGTTCGATTTGCCATTGAAAACCGCCATCAAGATGAATACCATAAGCACTATAAACGTTATAGCATTGGCGAAACAGGTAAGAATGTTTGCTGTACACCGATCAAGAATAGAAATCGATGCAAAAAGTACCGATTATATGTCGTTCGATTTTATACATATAATAACCGAGATAAAAATTGACTGATATAAACACCAAAATAAAATGCACACATATGTAACCCGAAAAACAATTTTTCATACATAATTATAGTATATTATAAAATATATTTATATATATGTTTTTTCTTTCTCTTGTATAATTTCTGTTCGTACCTATATATAAGAAAAATATAGAATAATAAGAAGAATTTAAAAAATAATTAAAAGGTAATTTTCACATTGTTTTTTACAAAAAGTAAAGTTTGAAGAAATGAGAAAAATTGCTCATAATTATATATAATTGTAATAATCATATATGTATTAGTTTATTACATTTTTATAATTCTTATATTTTTTGTTAACTTTTCTATCATTTTTTATTAAAAAATATATTTAAATATATATACATATATTCTTAATATACATCAAGAATATAAACAGCACAAGAATTTGATCTTTAATAATATCTATTATATTCAATGATATAAATATAATAATACGATGATATAATTATAGCTAGGTATATTATTGAAAATTAAGTGAATATTAGTATTATGAAAATTTCAGTTGTACAGAGTATCCTAGAATTCGCGGAATGCACATTGTGATCACCTGTGTCAGAAAAAAAGCAACTTTTTTTCTCCCAGTAAAATTGCGTCCGAGCAGTAACTTTTTAATGAGTGCAATTTAAAGCTATAACAAATGAGCTCGAAATTACACGTGAATCAGAGACGCGCGTTGGACATGTATGTATGTACATTACGCTGTTTTACTGCATGCACTGTTTTTAATTATTTCTCTAAAGATTTCATAACAACTATGTATATATGACATACATATAGCTATTTTGAATACAAATAATTATAATTCAATAAGAGAAAAATTTTTTTAATTGATATCCCTGAAACGCAACGGTTGAAAGTAAAATATAGTGGATTCAATAATTAGAACAGATTCAAAATGTTATCTTAACTTCTAAAGATATTTGTAACTTTGTAAAGTCGATTTAAAGATGCCGATTAAAATATTTTGTAACATACACTCAAAATGCAAGCCTTTTATGGTTTGCGTTTCGATACTCACTGCTATAGTACTGAAAATTTATGTACGTGACGTATACGTGACGTAAACTATAAATTTTCAATACTGGCAGTGAACATCGAAACGCAGCCTATGTATACACATTTGCTTTGTAGATAACTCATTTATTCTCAATAATAGAAAGCTAAAAAATTTTCTTTTATTAAGTTTTATTCCAAATAATATTAAAATATTAAATATTAGTTAGATATTTAAATATATCACACAGATAATTGTCATGGAATCCTCAGAATATTAACAAAACGACACGTTCAGCGCGAGCCGCGTCCGATACACGCACAACATTATTCATTAGCTTTAAATTGCACTCATTATTAACTATTACTTATTACTCAAACGCAATTTTGCCAAAGGAAAAAGTTACCTTTTCTGTATTGCGTGAACGCGAATTCTAGAACGCCCTATACCGATATTTTTAACGTTCCTCGAATGTAATTAGTCAGATTTAATGTAATATAATTAGTGTTTTATTTCAGTTTTTAACACGGTTATTTCGCTATTCAGTTCCCGGCGGTGTAAGTGAAACTTGCAAACCGTAATTTGTTACAGTAAATTTTCGTCGTTGTTTATCGCAAAAAAATGTATCTACGATCTCTATAATTATACAAATAAAAACTTTGCTCGATATTAGAAGGGACAGCTTCACAGAGGTAAACGAAAGCGAGAGGGTAGATAACCAGCGCAATTATCTTTCAGCTGCCTCTACTCGAGTCGTTTATTCACATCTCGACGTCTTTTTGCCAATGCGGCGAAGCGGTGCTGGAGGAACGAGCTTACCATAGCAGAATCTCGCCAGACGACGTCATTCACATGGTCAATACGATGACGGATGACGCCCTGGAGGCAATGAGACTGAAATTATTGGGTGAACAACCAAACACGTACGCCTACAGCAAGGCACTCAGCGAGGAATTCGTGTCGAGATGCGAACTGCCTGTAGGAGTCATACGCCCGTCGATAGGTGAGAAAATTAAACGTTTTCATGTTTTCAATCCTCGCTCGTCACGTAAAACGATTATCGTTGAATAACGAAGCAAATAAAATCTTCTTTATATACGCATCTCCCTCTTCGGGAAAATCAACTTTATCAATTTTTATATTCAATATTTTCGGAAATATAGTTTTACATAGAAAGATTTATTCTATACTTATGTACGACATATTCTTCTTTTCTTATGGAATCTTCTCGATTGTATCATTAATAAAATGTTGACAATATATGATCTGATTTTAGTGACAGCATCTTTTAAAGAGCCCGTGCCCGGCTGGGTGGACAATATGAACGGCCCGACCGGATTAATGATCGGGGCGGGTAAAGGGGTAGTACGGTCCATGCTCTGCAACGCGGATTACGTGTCCGATATAATACCCTGCGACATGGCCGTGAACGCGACAATTGCTCTGGCTTGGCAGGTCGGAATGGAGAAGTCTACCAAGCCGTTGTTTCTAAACGCGACGGCGAACCACGAGAACCCGATTTCTTGGGGCGACGCTTTAGAAATCGGGAAGAAACACGTTCTCGCGAACCCCTTCTCGCGTAAGGCGATATTACAACACGAGTTTGCGGCAACAGATTGCAAAAATATATCTGTGAGATATATCTAACGTATGCAACGTTTGTTTTAGAGCCGCTCTGGTATCCCGGTGGAAGACTGACTTCCTCCAAGGTTCTACATTGGCTCGCTGTCATGTTCTTTCAAACTATACCCGCCTACCTGTTAGACATTCTACTTATCGTCACTGGAAATAAACCATTCCTGGTGCGAGTACAAAATAGAGTAAACGCCGGATTGGAATTGCTCCAATATTATACCATGAAGCAGTGGATTTTTCGGTAAGAAGTTAAATTCCTCTTAAATACACTGTCGATTCGATAGACTAATTATTCTAATTAATAATTTATTTTTTTTCCTGCTGAATTTAATTGCAGTGATGACAATCTGCGCGATCTGGAACATCGATTGTGTCCCTCCGATAAAGAGATATTTTTCACGAATACGAAGCTTATCAGTTGGAACGAATATCTGTTAGCGTATATCTTAGGTACGAGGCAATATTACCTGAAAGACGACCCCTCGACACTGCCGCGGGCAAGACGAGTCCTTACGTACCTATACTTCGCCGATTGCCTACTGAAATTAGTATTCGGGATTTTCCTCGTTTGGATAATTTACACGTGGACAATTTCCGCTAAGCCATTATAGCGATGCTAGTCCCGTCGACTGAATAAGTGTAGAATATAAAACTCGCTTAATCCTTTACGTATAGCGTAATTCTCCAAGTGCACGCGATATTGTAATTAAACTACATTTTTGGGATTTTCATAAATTCCTTCAAGTAACAGAAATTCTTTAATTAATGTTAGACCAGCCAAGCAGATGAAATTGAGAATGAAATATTTAAAATCCTCGCTTGTTCGCGAGAAATAGTTTGGATCGCAAAGGATTAAGTACTTGATTTATAAATTTGAACATAGTTGTGCAAAAAGAAATCAATTTTTGTACCTTTCGATGTCTGTATTGCAAAATGTTGCTAAATATAATATTCCTGGCAAAAAATAATTCTCATAATATTCTCGTAATATTCTTAACAACTTTTCATACTTTAAATTTATGAAAATTTTTATAATAAAATAACAAACTTCTTCAGACTTTTATAAATTTTCTTCGAAAATTATGACAATTTTAGAATATTTCAGAATTCGCATATAAAAAAAATTCTAGAAAAGATGTACATTTTCTCGACATTTCTGAAAAATGGTCAAATTTATAGAAAAAATCTGAGTTTTTAAAAATTAAAAATTGTAAAAGATTCTAAAAATTTATATAAAAATTCCAGAAAGTTGTGAATTCTAAAAAAATTTTTTTACAAGGAATATTATGCGCGAGGAGTAATCAAAAACTATTATTTACTATTTATTTTTAATTTTTAACATCGTGGAATTTTGTCAAAGTTCTTTTAAAGTAGATGAAATATAATATGTGAATATATATTATGTTTGGTTCGAAAAATTATCCACGGAGTAAGTTCTTTTTCTGCACATCTATGTCTAATTGATTTTATCTTATGTTGATAATATACGTTACATGAATAATAAGACAACCTCTTTCATGTATGATGGTATCTCTTTCACGTATAATTTATCAACGAAGAAACGTGCCAACGTTTGAGAACTTTATTATATATTGTACACGCTACGATAATGCTATCAAATACTCGCAACCATAATACATAGAATATCATAATAAAAGATCTTAAAGACTAGTAGTACATTTTGATATTGATTTTAATGAATCGATATCAATAAATTTGCATTTTGTTATACTTATTACAGCTTAATGCAAATTTATCAAAATACCTCGAAACAAATATTTCGAATAACATCGAAATGCAACGATTCGCTTTTCAGTCTGTTTTTAAATATAAGTATAATGGAATAAAGTATAATGAAATGTATGGGCTTTCAAAATATACGAAAGTAACACACACACACACACACACGTGCGCGCGCGCATATGTACGCGCTGATTTGCAATTAAATTGATTCTTGAGCTATTTTGAAATTACGTGTTGCAGACAACTGATGATTCACGTGTAGTAAGATTTTTTCAGGCAACACAGTAGTAAATAGCTCAAGATACAAGCTACGTTTGCCGTTGCGTATACTAAGATGGCCAAATCTATGGAGAACAAATTCTCCAAAATGTCCGCTACAAATTTTGTCGGTAGAAAGATTATATATTTGATACAGAATCTGATATATGCTATTGACAGAACGTTGACAGAAATATTGTTATCACGAAATGTGATAGCAGGATTGATTACAGAAATCCATTGATCTTTGACATACTTGCTATACAATTTGGCGTAGATTGACGGCAGAAATGGAGCAAAATCTGTATTCTCGGTTTCTGAACGGTCTACTAAACTGTTATCAGATTATGTCAGTAGATTCTGTCGATAAACATAATCCGCTTAATGCAGATCATGCAGATAAATTGATGCCAATTTGCTAGCAATTTCTGATCGAATTTGCTATTAATTTGATATCATACTGCTAACTGCAGACAATTTACTGTCAACGAGATCGTTATTGTGCTATATATAGATGCAGGTGACGTTAATATCTCTTTCACAGAACAATAGAATGAATCATAACTGATAAAAAAATACAGTGCTAAAAAAATAAGGGGTTTACTTTTTGTCAGTAAATTTTTGCTCATTTTTAAACTGTAATTACTCAGCGAATAATTAACGTAAAAAAAAATTTAAAAAAAGGTTTTACAGGGCAAACTCTCTACTATATAAGGGGCTTTTGTTCAATTTTCACTCAGGTTAATACTCAAAGGCGTGGTTAGCTTTGAATAAGGACATATTTAAGATATCCAAAATCTTGAAATTTGCAGTCTTCCACCGCCTAACAAAAAAATTGGCGAACATAATCATTAATACCATCTCAAAGTACGGACCCTGCCCTTTCAAATGAAAAAAAAAAACTTTGTCCTACGTCGATTATTTAGCGAGATATCGCAATTTAAAGTAAGAAGTGTTGTCACTCTTCGCCGTATTATCTCGCGCAATCTTGATCTCATATTGATGCATTTTTTTTACATCAGATTGAGAAATTGTATTCAAAATTTGACGCAGTGCCTCTTTAATCTGATGTAAAAAAATGCATCAATATGAGATCAAGATTGCGCGATGCGCATGATATGGCGAAAAAATGGCAACACTTCTTACTAAAAAAACCGCTACATGTACATACATGTACATATACACATCCATATACATATACATACATGATGTGCAAAATTTGACTGACAATGAGCAACATGCTTGGTGATGCACATCAGGTTACGCAAATGCCGGCGGTATCGTTCTAAAATCGTAAAAAAACGGGTTACTTTAAATTGCAATATCGCGCTAAATAATTGGCGTAGGACAAAGTTTTTTTTCATTTAAAAGGGCAAAGTCCGTACTTTGAGATGGTATCAATAATTATGTTCGCCAATTTTTGTTTGTTAGGCGGTGGAAGACTGCAAATTTCAAGATTTTGGATATCTCAAATACGTCCTTATTTAAAACTGACCACGCTTTTGAATATAAACCTGAGTGAAAATTAAACAAAAGCACCTTATAGTAGATCGAGTTTGCCTTGTAAAACCTTTTTTTAAACTTTTTTTACGTTAATTATTCGCTGAGTAATTACAGTTTAAAAATCGGCAAAAATTCACTAACAAAAAGTGATTCCCTAATTTTTTTGAGCAGTGTATAATAGTATCATTATGTATTTTTTATTATGTCACTTCAGAGAGAAAATTCAAAATAAAAGGAAACTATCTGCAAATCAAAGAAATGTTTATAAATTTCTATACAAAATTACACACATACACACAATGTATAAAATTAAAAATGTTAAAGACTATTTTCTCGATAGCTACTAGAAAAAGCAATAAAATTTTGTAAAGGTTAAATTTGCAAAACAAGATTTCCTAAGTTTTCTATTATTATCTTTAATAGTTCCCGATAGAAAACAAATTGCTTAACATTGCTTAATTTTTACATACACGTACAAATACAATTTTATATGTAAAATACATATGTATGTTTAGGTGTTATTTATTTTTGATTGATAACCATCATTAAAATTACTTTGTCGTAAGATCAAGATAAGTCGCAATAACTGGCAATAATGTAACGAAGATTTAACGAGCCTTATGGCTCAATCAAATACTTTCTCCAAGTTGGAACGAGCATTGAAAGAAAACATGCTCTTTACACGCGAATGTACGCACGTTTCGTCATTCGGTTAGCGGCTTACTTCGATCCGGATGTGAACTTCTTCTACAAATTTAGGCGATAAATTTACATAATACAATATATTATTTTACATTATATAATTATATAATTTTTGTACGACGGATGTTTTGTATTTTCTTATCTCTTCGTTTAATATACTGATACTAATATCAATTTTCTGACTTTCCTAAATAAAGCACTAAGTAAAAAGTATTCTTTCAACATAATTTTTTTATTTTCCCGTTTTACTTTTCTCATAATCTTTTAATCTTTAGAGACTAGCATAAATGTTGTCTCTAATTGTAAACTGTAAATAATTTTTTAACTTTTAACAGTCAGACGCAAAATTCAGTGTCTAATTGTAAGAATTTTTCTGAAATCTCTTACAAATCTGAGACTGAAATTGTAAGATTCAAAATAACGGATCCAAAGTATCAGCCATCAGCTATAATTAATTTTGATATGTGTGTGATCGGTCTACGCCAAATTTGATATTTTCAAATTTATATATTTATATTTATATTTATATTTATGTTTATTTTTATATTTATTTATTTATATTTATATTTATATTTATATTTATTATTATAAATTTTTTAAGTTGATTACAAATCGGAAGTTAAAATTTACAAATTATTAATCTAATATCTTCTCGATTGCTTCACGCAATATAATAGTGCTTTGTAAAAATCGTTTGCTCAAAAGACGATAGATAAAATAGCCCGATTTTTGCCTAAAAAGTGCAATAAAAATTATGCATGTAATCTCGTGTTTTTTGGGTCGGTATTAAATACGATGGTAATTAACATTTTTATCCGTCTAAACCCGTAGGAAAGTAGTCAAAATTCTTTAAAGGGGTTGAAATAAGTCACTTTCAATAGTACAATAATTCGGTTAACTTAACCCTTTCGGTACGGAGAGTGACTATAGCCCACTGTCCATTATACTGCTCGCTGCAGCCGAGCAGTGACTATATTATAGGCACTGTCCACATGCTGCTCACTGCGGCCGAACAACTTGAAATGTTAACTTGAAATGCTTTTGTTGAAAAAATTATTTTAATTGTTTTTGTTATTGAGTTTTATTACATATAATAAAATTGAAGGCGTTGAACGTCGAGTGCCTAGCTCTCTCGGCCGAATCGCGTATATCGGCGGATCGACGCTTCGGCCACTGGAGGGCCGTTCGCGTTCCAGTCGCTCCGTACCGAAAGGGTTAAGATTTGGTTGATCCAGCTTTATACGCGATTAAAGATCCATAATTTTTTTAGAAATGTCTGTGGTAACTCTAACTTCCGCAAATTTTTAGATATCGGGTTATTTCTAATTCTATTATATTCTTCAGTCTTTTCTACCCCTATTAATTCATGTACAATTCTTTAAGTTTTGGTTTGGTTAAAAGAGAATGGAGCCCGTAAAATTTTTGTGAGTTATATAAAAATAAAAAAAGTGCAAATTAGGAATTTGCACATTGTTTCCTCACTATTTTTAGGTGTGCAAATTAAGAATTTGCACATTGCTTTTTTTGCGCTCTTAAAGCTTCTTCTATGAGTAAGCCAAATTAATAAATATAGTAATAACTATACGCATCAAATAAAATACAAGTTTCTTTATAGAGAAAGATTTATGAGCGAAATAAAATAATGAAGCAATGTGCAAATTCTTAATTTGCGCACTTATATAAAAAATTAAAGGTGTGGCTTATTTCCCTTTAAAGCGAATTTTGACCACTTTCCCACTTGGTTTGGACGGATAAAAATGCTATCATCGTATTCAGCGACCCAAAAAAACATAAGCAGATTACATGCATAATTTTCGTTACACTTTTTAGACAGAAATCGGCCTATTTTACCAATCCTTTTGCAATATCTCAGTATCCCCACCAAAATTCTGTAATTTTATAATTCGTAATAGTCAATAACTCGCTAAAATCTATTTATATCAAGTACGTTATGTGAACCGGTGTATACGTGTAAAAATTACTTACCTGATAGTTATAGTCATTCTCGATTTCCTGTTTTGAATCTCATATCAATTTCAGGTTCATGATCACAAAAAATTATATATATATATGATTCGTGCGTGATTCGATAGAAAAAAATTCTATCCAAATATGTATATAGAATCGTGAGACGTTGTAATTTCTAGAAGTCAGTATCATATTTTATACACGAGTGAGTTATATGTTAAACATATTGTATATGTTTCCTAAAGTGAAATATTCATGATTTCAGCAGAAAACTCTCCTGCGGTTCTTCTTATTTCTCATGCAATATCGAGAAACGCTTTCAATTATGTATGCGTATGCATGCAAAAGAAGTACAAGTTTATTCCGTGACAATAGTTCTTCTTTACTAATCGAAACGAGAATCTATACTTACCTGTCATTTAAAGGTTCTGAGACTCAATCTGCATAATAGAAAGAGTTTGTGACCTGCATATTTATAGTAGCAACTTATTGAAACTTGCTATAGAATTCACTATATATAGGTGATCGTTTACGTTTTAAAAATTAATAAAGTATGGTAAGAATTTATATTACAAATTCGAAATAATAATATAACTTTGAATGAGGTTATAAATACCTATATAATATGTAATATACATATTTCCTTTTCTTTAATAAATCGTTTTTACAGATCTTTAAATATGCAATCCCATCAAAACCCGCAATATAAAAGCGTTTCATTAATTGATATCTTTCTTAAAAATATTTCTTAAAAATAATAACTGCTTAATGTGCTTCTTCCGTTTGTTTAATATTTTTTTATTTTTCCTTACTTTTTTCGGAAAATATCCCTGGTAGAAATGTCATGCATTTTTTTAGCAATTACTGGACAGTTATATTAACTTTTGTCTAATAACTGAGAAGTAAAACTACTTAGGATTCCAATCAAGATGTAACGCTTTTCCTTCAGTTACTGCGCACAAAAGATGCGCAAGATCTGAACTCATTTACTGAACAATAACAGGACAATAAATGAACAATTCAATTGATTAATAAACAAACCTACTGATCAAGAAATGGACAGTTTTGCCCTAGTAATATTTTATTGATAAATGTAAAATTTTGAGGTTAATGAGAGTCATAATGCAGGAACTCTATCAAGTTCTTGTCCATTTCCTACGCAGTATTGTTACACTAATGAGAATGTAGTAATACTAGACAGTAACTGGAAGGGTGTCTAGAAAAACTGCATACATTTCTACCAGGGTATTGAGTAAATCTATATACATAATGTCTTTAAATACTAATAAATTGTAGAACAATCAATAATATACAATATGTAATTAATAATATGACTTTTAATTGAAGCATAAAAATCACTCCAGGTGATCGTTTACACAAAAAAAAATCAGGTGGCTATCCGCGGGTTAAAAGAAGATATGTCAACTCCGGTCGTTCCATGAAATGTACGTATAATAATACAGTCCTCGTTTATGTTAATAATATAATTCGATGAGATATTGGAAAAAAGATTACTATGAATTGTTGTACATCCAAACCTCGAGATTTTATGGATTTCCGGGAAATGAAGAAAAGGCGACAAAAAACGGAGTATAGAAGGATATTGCAGACACTTTAGTCTCGCAGGCATATACGCCAATGGCGCGAGTCAAACGCACTTTTTTAGGACAACAGACAAGAATCAACGTTCTTAAAAGGTGGTTATGGATCTTGAGGACATACTGTAAAAGAAGAAAATGGTATGGAACTATAGAAAATAGACGAGGATAGTGCGCCATTGGAATAGAGTGTAAATTCTTTAAAGTTACGTACGGAAAATTTTATCCTAAAATTTTAGACGACGTAAGTTAGCTTAGAGTTTCGAACGAACACTCAGTTCCTAACGGAAATGTTTATGTTATCTCTTCATTGGATGGATGTTGACAGGCTGTGCCCAGCTAGGGTCCAAAACTGCGCTTCGAGAAAATCCTTCCCTTTTAAGACGCGTACGAAGTGAGAATCTCGCGCGGGGGATTCTGGCCACTTCGTATAAATAGGGTGGAAAAACGCTGCGAAGTGTCATTCGTTAAATCATTCCATTTCTGTCATTCGACCTTTTAACTATAATTTGATTCGACATTTGACTGAACTAAATGCTCAGTTATATATTCGTATATGAAATAAGGCTACGAGATAAGTCCCAGAATCGAAAGCGAATGCTTGGAATTATAGACAAAAGGTGGAGTGACAGAATGACTTAAACGCGTTGCTTACTTTTATATATCCGGAAAGTTTAAAGAATAAAGATGAGATAATTTTCGAGAAAAAAGCAAGTTTACGATTTAGGAATATCATCCCGTATCTGTCGAATTCTGCATTTATCAATAATAAATGTGTAGAGGCTCAATATATAAAAAATTCAAATTAATTCAGGCAATAAGAGCCGAGCATGATCTTTAGCCGCTAAAATTTATTTTACAAAGTTAATAATTACTAGTCAAAATACATAACGTACGTTTCGACCCTTTTTGGGGGTCATCTTCAGCGCATTGTCTTAATTAAAAACATTAAATTACATACACTTATATCTAAACGAGACCTTCTTTTTCCGCAAACCTCTTATCAAAACGTTATATTTAACATTTTGAAAAAACGAAAAGTAACGTATTTTTCAGCTGAATTGCGTGAATTAATAAATAATAAATGTGTAGAGAGGCTCAATATATAAAAATTTTAAATTAATTCAGGCAATAAGAGCCTAAAGATTACGCTCGGCTCTATACATTTATATATAACATTTATTGACTCCCCTCAGGGTTGCAAGGCGTTTTAAAGGGACGTTCCCAACCCTTTACACATTTGTACAAACTCTTAATCTACCTTAATACTAACCTTACCAACTGCATTGCCCTACCTATCTGTACAACACACACACACACACACGCTCGCGAATTCCCTAACCTATGGACTTCCGTTTCTGTTTACAGAGTTATCTTCTCACTCATACCCTCTCTCTCACTCACTCTCCCCCCTTTCCCTCCTTTCCCTCTCTCCTCCGTCACCCCCTTCCCCCTTACCTTCTCTAACTTCCTCAACCAACTCTCCCCTTCCCTCTCATCACCCAGTACCCGGTTTTTGCTGACAAAAAGTGTGGCAAACTGGTTCTTTTCACTGCCGAAGGACGTGGCGATTACAGGATTCCTGTAAAAAATTCCTGTAAAATTCGTAATTTATTGCATATCCCCGTAGGGTTCGCAAACTACTACCAATCCTATCCTTCTCTTCTCACTTTAACCCTTTGGACCAACGGCTTAACGTCTCTTTCCGAAAGACGGAGCCCAGTTTTCTCCGCACAAGAGCCTATCTTGCACGGAGGGGCGCAGCTATCGGAAAAACATTCCATACTTACATGGCTCTAGTGGACTCGAACCTGGTTCCTCAGATTACGAGTCTGGCGCTCTACCACTAGACCACACTGCCACCCGATTACAAGATTCATATTTTCGACATTTATAATAATCACTAATTATTCCCGAAAATAAATTTGGCCTTTACGCTAACAAAGAGTGTGGCAACTATAAAGTTTGTTTTCGAAAACCTAGACTGAATGACGAAAAAGGAAGGTAAATAGGTTCAAATTAAACGGATTAGATTCCAGATCAAACGAGCTATTATTTCAAATCAAGATCCTCTCCCCCTCCTCCAGAAACTTCAACAACTCGAAAACCAATCTGTAGCAGAAAATATCGAGGTATCATATACCAAATATAAGTTGATTCCTGTCGTATTTAAAGTCGATTATCCTAATTGTAATCAAATAAATAAAACTAATCCCCGTTACGAAACATATAAATTACGATATTGTTTCGGTCCCGAATAATAGTAATAATAATAACGATCACACAAACTTGTCCAAATCCCGGGTAAATTGCTTAAATGCATTGATCCAAAAACGGACGAACTTCTACAGACAGAACGTGGCAAAAGTTTTTAAATATTTTATTTTACTAATTTTTTAGTTAAACCATTCCGTCGATTTGATTGACGTTTTTCTAATAAGACATTATTAGAAATAGTTTATTTAATAAAAAATAGTTAACATATTTTAGCTGGTAACATATTTGCATTTTACTGATAATAAGATAAAAACTTGAAATCTTCAAGATAAAGTGAAAAAAAAAACACTACGAGTTTGGATGCCGACGTTAATCAGCCAACCTGAAGTAGCGAGAGGGTGGAAATGCTACGAGTTTGGATGAAAGAAGCTGAAGATCGTAGAGAGTAGAAATGAAAGAGGAGAAAAATGAGTAGTGAATAAAGGAAGCTTTCCAGCAAACGACACAAGTCGACACAAGTGTCGTTTTGTCTTTGTTACACATAGGCAAAAAAGAAAGATAGGATGACGTTTGTGTCGACTTGTGTCGCTTGCTGGAAAGCTCCTAAAGTCTAGAAATTCGAGAATCCGATGGCTCATTTGAAAAAAAGCTCTAAAAAGTATTTAAAAAATTTAAAAAAAATTGAAAAAAGCTTAAAAAAATATAAAATAATACTTTTAAGAATCCCTTTCAATTTTTTGAAATCGGTGCAAAATAAATAACACTTTTAAGAATTCCTTTCAATTTTTTAAGTCGGCGCCAAATTAATTTAGTAATTATTAATTTGGCGCCGACTTAAAAAATTGAAAGGAATTTTCTAGGTCAAAATGAACAAAAAAGTTTATATAAACAAATGTCCCAAACTGATTTATTAGCAAGATATTAAAGAATAAAAATTACGTTTAACAGTAAAACATTTAAAGTATGTTTTCGAAGTGGCTGCCATTTAATATCTTACTAATAAATAAGTTTGGGGCATATGTCTATATAAATCGTTTTGTTCATTTTGACCTAGAAAATACTTCCATAAAATAGCGCCGTGCAATTCTAAACATCCTGTATAAAGAACGTAATTCATTAATGTGCAAATCGGAATCTGCATCATAATTATAAATGAAATCGTCGCTTAATTACGATGCAGATGTTTTCGAATGCGAGCTGTTATTCCTCCCGTAACTTAATTATCATGAAATATAAAATTCTTTTCTTCGCCAGTGAAAATTAACAAGAGGAAATTATTTGACCAAACTGACGTTTAATATCGTAGTATTACATTAATTCGACGTTTCGACACTAGTTTTGTGTCCTTCTCAAGAGTTTACTAAAACAACGAAGTCATGTTACATAAAAAATATATCGCACAAGGAACAAAGAGCGTAGAGAAGAAAGATATATTATACCTTTCTCATACTAAAGATTAGCCGCATATAAATTTCTTGCAGTTTTAACACTTTCAATTTCAATGTGAAGGAGCCGCAATCCATCCTTAATTATCGTGCGATGTAGCACCGAATTAAGACATAACCGGAACAGAGACGTGTGAGAACAATCGTTCCGAGTCGAAGGGCGGCGTCAAACTAATTTGAAGATACAGAATACGCGAGTGGGTCACCGGAAGAAAAAACATACACACGAAGAGAAACCTATTATGTAGATCTTATAATTCGATCACATAACGGATTAAGATTTTCCGTGTCTTTTTTTAGATTGATCGTATTGTTGTGTTTTTTAATATGAAACATCTCCGCTATCTCTCTCTTCCTCACATTTCTCTCCCTATGCAAAACTTCAGCAGTGGACCATTTAAAATCATGCCCGTGCGTCAGTCGGTGCTTGCTAACTACGGAGCGCTTGCTCTCATCTTTTTTAATGTCACTAAGATGCTCCTTCACACGAGTTTCCAGGTGTCTTAGTGTTTGCCCTATATAGGACACATTACAGTCGTTACAGTCAATTTTATAAACTACACCTGTTTCCTTCATGTTGTCAAGTTTATCTTTGCCACGTTTTATAATTGAATCAAGCTTTTTGGGAATCGTGTGAAGGACATCCGAGCCACATCGGTTTAAGGTACGGCGAATGTTCTCGCTTAAACTCTTTACGTAAGGAAACACTAGATGTCTCCGGGCATCGAAAGTGTTGCTGGCATTACTGGAGTCGATGATGTCATTGCGATAATTTAACTCTTTTAACCTCTTGTTAATTTGCTTATCAATAACGTGTTCAGGGAAGCAGTTGTTTATAAGGATGTCCCTTACAGTTTCAATGTTGGAACTATGAAATTGTTTGTCCGAAAGTAAAATTGCGTGGTCAACTAAGCTTGTAATCGTGTTATTCTTGTACTTCAGTGGATGATTGGAAAAATAATTGACATATCGACCCGAAAACGTAGGTTTCCGGTGCCAATTGGTCAAAAGCCTGTTACCGTTTCTGATAATCAGAGTATCTAGAAAGGGGATGGCCCCGTTAACTTCTATTTCGTGTGTAAATTTTAGACGAGGGTGGTAGTTATTAAAAACTGTAAGAATATCGTTAATTTTGTCCTTGGGCATTATGGCAATAACATCATCGACATATCTGCGGAAAAACGACAAGCCAAAATTGAGCACGGCAAGGCGGTGAGTTTCCAGATCCTCCATTACAATATCAGCCAATACTGGTGATAGAGGAGATCCCATCGGGCTGCCAAAGATCTGTTCGTATGTGTTTCCGTTAAAACTGAAACTCGTAGATCTCAGTACCAACTCAATAGCATGCAAAAATTGCGGCAAACTGAGCTTTGTGATCTGAGAGATATCCTGCCAACGTTTCTCTATTGCCTTAAGAACTAACTCCTTAGGGATATTGGTGAAAAGAGCCGTTACATCAAGGGAAACGAGTACTTCGTCGGCCTTGATCTCGCTATCGTTAATTTCTCTCACAAAGGAAAATATACAAAATTTATATAGGCATTTTTAGTCTGCGTTGCTTTGTTTAACCGGTATAGAGTAAAAACGACAAAGGTGCAAAAATCGAAGTCAAAATTCCCGGGGCGGATTCGTGTCTTCATTCTCGGACTGGATTTTAAATAAAGATACATAATTTTGATTATAAAAAGTAATAGAATACACTTTATTCATTGTTTTTTAGTATAAAAATAATAATTTCATAAAGAAAGTCAATTTTCTTTTTCGCTATCAGTGTCACTGAAACAGTTAAAGCATTTAACCCTTTTAGGTCACACTGGGTAAAATACACCCCAGCGTTTTTTTGACTTCGAAAACGACCCAGTAAACCAATGGAAATGGGCCTTGTGCCGCCATGTACAGGTAGTTGGGACCTTCAAGTATCGATCCCCGTCGGTGGTATATTTTCCGGCCCGTTTGTTTTCTCTCGGCAGCCGTTCAAAGTGGGTGTCTCGAAGTTTTGGGGTGTATTTCACCCAGTGTGACTCATACGTAATAATTTGAGTTTTTGGAGTATTTTTTTTTTTCGTTTCTTGTTGTTCCAAAGTGAAGAGGCAAGTACACAGTTGTGTTTTTCGTTGCTTAGAATTTTTAAAAAAATTTTACTGTGTAATTATTCATGAAAAGTAGATGGCTTATAACTTGCGCTCCCGTACAATTCGCAAGGAATTGCTTGAAGAGTCCGAAGAAGAGCCAATTTTTGGCGGCGATGACTCTGATGGAGCCGAAGACCACGTGTCTATGTGTCCCACTTGCCTTCGACTGATGTGCGACAAGCATCGCGTATATTAATGCGTTGAATGTGCCTATGGCATCGAATAAAAAATTGTAACCTTTTATTTATTTAAAGTATGTAATTTGCAACGTAAATATATATTTTTCATATTTTTTAAACCATTTTTCATAAATATATTGCTATTTTTCCATAAAAATATCTCTTTCATTTTTCCGCAAAAAATCGCACCTTCATACCTCAAAATAAATATACTTTTTGGAACGGTCGCATAAACTGCAATAATCAGTGAAAAGTGCATCATCTGAGGATGAAAAAACCGTTTGAAAAATTAAAATATCTTAAAAATTGAAAAAGTTACATTAGTTTTTGTGAAAAAAGCCACTTTTCCGACTTTTTTTTTCCAATAATTTTTTTACATATGTTAAATTAATTTTTTGCAAATCAAGCCTATACAGTCTTTTTAAGGAAGACTTAAACTACAACAGGGCATATATATATATTTTTTTAAGGTCACCTACAATTTTTTATACACGTGCAAACACGCTGGGGTGTATTTCACCCAGTGTGACCGGTACGGGATTCTCGGGAAGTGTGACCTAAAAGGGTTAAAAACAGAGTCTGACGAGCGCACGCACTCGTTGTGTGCCTTACGCCTGCACGAAATGCGCTGTTTTTCATCGGCTCTGTCTATTATGTCCGAGCATACACAGCACATATTATTTACCTTTCTTGATTTTTTTCGCCCACTGCTCGTCGAAGGCTGCGGTTCTAATTGCGTGGCATTTTTTTTAGCCGGCCTCTCTTTCTCGGCGTAGTGGTCGATTTTGTTGTTGACTTCCTTGATTTCTCATCTTTCTTCCGCTTCGACTCCGCCTGCTCAGTCGCCAATTCCTTCATTTCAGGCGAGTCAGTAAGGACGGCGGTCGTTCTTCGTTTTCGTCCTTTACGAGTTGTCTGCCTCGGAGCGGCTTTAGGAAACGCTCGAATACTTTCAAGCGTCGCGCTCAAGTTCCGTGTATCATCACGACAGGACATGGAAGAATCCGTGAAATCGAATTCATTTTTATTCTGTTCGGCTGCGTCAGGTTCGGCTGATGTATCCGGATCGGTTGCGTTAAGATTGGCTTCTTCGGGACCAGCAGAAGTAGAAGGGTTCTCCCTATCCGTAACGCTACTCGGCAAAAATTCGTATTCCTGGAAAATGTCCGGGTTGAATGGAGAAATTCCAGTGCATTTAAATCCGGACACAATATTTTGATGCGTTACGGCAAGTGGCAGTGCCTTAGTCACGATTCCAGGGATGTCATATATCGTCATGGTCCTACCAGGATTCCACGTCATCCAGTTATCGCATTGTGTGTGTATACATTTCTTTAACGGGCCATAGACGGTTCGATCCAGTGACGCAATGGATGATCACCGTCATTGTGATACGATGACGCATTTGCAACGGAAAATAGAATGAAACCACCAGAGACCGAGTCCGCCCCGGTGGCTCGTGACCGATTTCGCCCCGAACACAAGTTTATTAGGTTTGGTCGCTTATAAAATAATAGAAATCAACGAAAATAAAGAAATTACACTGGATTCGTGTTCAGCATGCATTACTCTTTAGAATCACTTGCTTTGAGATTTGGAGAGACAATAATACTGAAGGTATTACAAACTTTCGACGCGGAAGAAATTTTACTTTCGGCCTGCGAAAACACGTTTGCTTCGATAACAATCACAACATAGCACGTAACCTCACTAAACTCCGTTAGTCACGTGGGCACCATAAGCTGCTTTTACACTGGCGAGTTCACACAACATACAGATTTAATTGAAGATACGAACACAGATTTAATTGAAAATTCCGCCCCGTGTCCGACTTCGCCCCGGTCTCCCCCTCTCCCCTATATAATATCTGCGCAATGCAAATATAACGATAACGGAATAACTATCGTTAACAGTTACAGAATAGACCCACAGAACTAGAAAGTAACGCGCTATTTGTTAACCGTTAGTTTTTCGATAGTTACTTTTTTCCTCTCAGTAACGTTAACGTCGTTATATTTTTACAGTAACGGTAACGAATTCATCCGTTACACTTTTATCGTTACTTTAATTACCCCTATTTTATAGATCGTGCGTTTATATAGTGTGCTGGTTGTGCACTGATAGCGCATATTAGATATTTTTGATTGTATAAAAATATTCCGTTCTAGCATCTTTTGCCGCATTACGCAGTTAACAAATCGATTTGGGCCCAGTGTGAATTATGGTCAAAGCCACACGATTTCCTTGACTCCTTGACAGTCAATCATGCGGAATGTCCATGACAGTCAATATCATGCGTCTTGATTAAAGCAGTTTTTAAGATCGAACAGTTTGGGAGTTAAATTAGTATTTTTAGGCGCAGGCTCCGTCTGCGGAGCCCCTTCCCCGCCTATTTGTTTACTGTATATACACACATATCAGCAAATTACTACAAAACTTTGACCAAGACGCTTGGCCGTTCGGCAGAATTGATTAGTCAATCCCAGGATTGCCCGCGTTTCGGGCTTTGACCATAACATATATGTAACATAAATTATAGATTTTTAATACTGCAGTGAATATTGAAATGCACGACATACATAACGACAAAACAATAAAAACTTTTGGTAAAATTTGGGTTTTTTAATTGCAGTCTAGATTCCTATAAAGATATAAGTATTAATATAAAATAAATAATTAGAAAAATTATTAGATTATATGTTTAATATAAAAAAGCCTGCTGTATATATAGAGACTAGTTTAGAGTTTGAATATGGATTATTAAACTTAATATATTGATTAATAAAAGAAATAAGATACCGCTCGATAATATTAAAGCTAACGTAGGATTAAATGGTCAATTTTCAAGCAAAAATTAATGTCGATATACAATTTTGATATACAATAAAATTTATTACAAAAATAAAGTTAAATAAGGCTGACATTTCGGCTTACTTTTAGCCATCTTCAGAATAATTAATTTGAATTTAAAAAATATATAAACCTAAAAACTTATAGCCCAGGTTCCTAATTACTGATTCGTGAGAATTTATCGCATTATATTTTATATAAGTTTGCGGACTATCGCTATAGTCCGCCGCAATCATTATATCATGACTGATTGATAGATAGCGATAGTCTGCAAATTTATGTAAAATAATGCGATAGATTCTCATGAATCATTAACTAGTAACTTAGGTTTATATATTTTTTAAATTCAAATTAATTGTGCTGAAGATGGCTAAGTAAGCCGAAACGTCAACCTTATTTAACTTTATTTTTGTAATAAATTTTATTGTTTATCAACATATTATACATCGACATTGATTTTTGCTCGAAAATTGGCCATTTAATCCTACTTTAGCTTTAATATTAATTATTAAATAATTTATAAATTTAAAGTAAAATATTTTATTTTAGTATTACAAAGTAGTAACAAAAAAGTAATGAATCGTTACTTTCTTAACGCATCAGTTCTTAAAATTAGTAACGGTAATGCGTTACTTGTATGAAGTAACGTTTCCAACTCTGCTAATATCTACAGATGCGAGTAACAGCATTAATGTTGGTTTAGAAAGAACGCGAGATGATTGCCGCGCAACCACTCAAGACTTCTGCAGCGTTTCGTTTACGGCGCGGTCCTAAAGGGCCAAATTTCCTTTTCAATTAGTCTTGTTGAATAACCGCGAGTATGAATGTGTGAGTGCATGAGACTGATATTTGTTTAGGTAAGTATCCAGGATTTCTTTAAAGATCTTTGACATTATGACAATCCCGAACTTATTGCCGCGGGCCTAGCAAATTAAGCAAATAAACTTTCCTATCTTGTCTGTTTAAATTTTGCCATCTGGAAGATTTCTTACGATCTCTCACGATTTCATCACATTTATGTAAAGTAAACATGTAGAAAAGTAAACGGAATAATGTCGAGATGATGGCCCGCTCGGCGATCAATAATCGTTGGTCCACGGTTTTTTTTCTTTTTTTTTTTCTTATCCGAAAAGTCTGTTAAGTTTCCCCGGGAAGAAAGAAAACGTAGAGTTTACATGGACGTAACAGAATCTTAGGAACGAATAGCGCGCGTTCGTGGCTCGGTCGCAGTCGAACGTGCGAAAAAGCCGATCGATGATTTCGACGCATTTCGTTTCCGATACCGACTTAGCTTAACACGTACGATTTTCACTTTTCGCACGTATTTATATGGCGGCGGGAAATTATATACAGGTCGCGGCATAAATAAATAGCATTTACTACGAATGACCGCTCGTAAAGAAACTTTCGTCACGGCTCCGCGTATACCTTTTCAGCGGGAAAGGGAAAGCAGAGAGAGAGAGAGAGAGAGAGAGAGAGAGAGAGAGAGAGAGAGAGAGAGATGCAGTTACGAAAGGAAATCTGTCGTGTGTTTGAATATCTTTAATACGATCCCGTCTGTGAGCAGTACCTAACTATAAACAATGCAGGGGGAGGGAGGAAAGAAAAAAATAAGAGAGTGAGAGAAAAAGAGAGAAGAAAAGAAAGGGAAGGAGATATTGGTTCTGCGTTCTGCGGTGACATAACTTGAGGAAAGCCTTCAACTCGTGGCACTATTTCTCGCGCTCGGCGAAATTCAATCTGTTATTCCGCGTGCTCGCCATTACAATATTTGGAACACGTTTCTCGCGATCTCCCCCTTTCTCACGTGCGCAAATTGGAGCGTGCGGTTCCAAGAACCTGTTGGGATCTGTTCCATTGATTACACTGTTCAACAAGAAAATGCACGAGAACGAGAATAATCGTTTCCCATAATTTTTTCAATGCTAAATACGATCCCCATTCCCAAATTGTATCACAGTTTTGAGAAATAGTTAAAGTTATAAAAACGACTATTTTAATGTGAATCTTGGCATATCATAACTATACAATATGTGACGTGTTGGAGATTAATTGCAATCAAAATTAAGTATGTCATTAGGACTCAATCGAGTATTTTTGATGTCGAATTTAATCGAATCAAATTTAATTTCTATTTTCGAATTTAAATCGAATTAAATTGATAAAATTTCATCGAAATCGAATGAAATCGAATCGAAAATCATTGAAATATAATTTATAACAATATAACCAATATAAGATTTAACAATATAATTATTATTAGATTGAATTTTAACATGTAGATAATAAGAGAATATTTTTATGAGCAAAAATCATATTGATTATAAAATATAAATTATTTTTAAAACAAAAAACATATTTAAATATTAATATAAAACTAATAAAATATGCTTTATTTAATGTCGCGGTAACTAAAACAATTAGACATTATAGATAAATTATTATTAAGTACTCTACTATCGTATCCAATAACATTATCCAATTACATATGGAGGGGTTAAAGTCATATTGGTGTAAGTCAATTTTTTGACCACTTATTTTCTTCTTTTTTCAACATATCTGTATGTGTAGACTGCATCTATGAACTTAACTCGATAAGTTAAAAAAAGTGACTTACACCACTATGGCTTTAACCCCTCCATATATAGAAATTAAAATAAAATAATATATAAATAATATAGTTTATTTTATTATCAATAGGGGAGACCGGGGCGAAGTCGTCACTATTTCTTCGATGCCGATTTTTAACAACAAAACAAATAATTTTAGTAAAATGTGGTATACCGTTGTAAAGAGTGAACCCTTGGCTACAAAATTTATACGGACATTTTTAGTCTACGTCGTTTTGTTCAACTGATATAGAGTGAAAACGACAAAGGTGCAAAAATTGAAATGTCAAAATTGCCGGTGCGGAATCATCATTTCATTCTCGGACTGAATTTTAAATGAAAATTCATAATTCCGATCATGAAAAATGATAGGATACATTTGATTAATTATTTTTTAATAGAAAAATGGAAACATTAATTAAAAACACGATGGCGGAAAATAATTACAAGAAAAGCGCACACACTTATGTGCCCTACGCTCGCACGTTTCTCGTCAGCTCTATTCTGTCATTTCTGAGCACACGCAGCACATATTATCCAAGTCCTCGCCGGAATCCGACCACTGCTGCTTCTTTGACTTTGACTTTCGCCGGAAGCCTCCATAATATGGCTTGGTGACGACTTTGCCCCGGACACCAAGTTTCAAGTTTGGTCGCTCATAAAATATTAGAAATCAATGAAAATAAAAAAACTTCACTGGATTCATGTTCAGCATGCATTACTCTTTAGAATCACTTACTTTGAGATTCGGAGACACAATAATATTTAAGATATTACAAATTTTCGACGCGCAAAAAATTTTACTTTTGACCTCCGAAAACACGTTTGCCTCGATAAGAATTACAACATGGCACACAACCTCACTAAACTCCGTTGGTCACGTGGGCACCATAAGCCGCGTTTACAGTATTAATGGCGAGTTCACACAATATACAGATTTCGAGATAATTGCAATGATGACTCCGCCCCGGTGACGACTTTGCCCCGGCCTCCCCTACTTATAGCTTACTACTTTTTACGTATATTCAAATTTTTGCTTCCAATTTGATAGGGTCACAGGGCATATCAAAAATTAGAAATAAACTTTTTGACTGCTCTGCTTACAATTAAATCGTTGATTTGTGAGTGGTTGTAATACTGAATGCACTCTCTAAATAGACCTATTAACATGACTGTTTTACTTATTAGCAAGAAATATGATTTTATAAAATTAACAATATATATGATTCGTATTCGAACCATCTGGATTCGAAATTTTCGAATAGTTCAGATTCGGATCATAGAAATTTGAATTCGATCGAATCGAATCGATTCGATTCGTTTCGTGTTCGAACAGTTCGCACATCTCTATGTTCAGCCCTCCAAAGGAATTTGCTGTGTCGATTAAAAGAATATTTATGATTGATATAGGATCCGTTGTGAATATTGTGCCTTACATATGCCATTTAAGGATCTGTACCAAATATGGTTCAATATATTATTCAAATTTAAGGGGTTTTCAAGTCGTTGAATACTAATCTGATGTAAAAGTTGTTAAATTAAAAATGACGAAACCAAAATTTTAAAAAATGTTTAAATTTTTGGAATGGGTAATTCATATATAGAAGTTTTTCATAAAATTTAAGTTATGTTTGAATAACATAATTTAAAAATTTGATATAGATTCTTGATAGCCTATACAATAAGTCACAATAGACTCTATACAAATTAACTACAAATATCTAAGTCAAAATACGTTAAAATTCTTTTTGCAGCTTTATAATTGTAAATTTCTGAAAATTATAACGTGATAGAAGAATTTGGTGAGAGTATAAAAAATTACGAAAAAAAATTATTCTCATTCTTGTACTCGAAAAAAAGTAATTTTTTGTTGAACATCAAGGTTATCAATATTTGCTGCAATATTTATTGGAAGTTCTTGGCAAAAGTGTCGAAAGTTCCTGTTTTCCTTGTTCTTCGAAACGTATATCATGGCCAAAATCATGAAATTAATTGGGTCAAGTGCGCGTGAGAGTCACCTTGACACAAAGGGCCTCTAAGCCTTTTCATGCGATAACACTTTATCGTAATACGCGAGATCGTACGATATTGACCTGCTTTTGAGTGCAAAAACCGTCAGGAAACGCCTTTTTCTTCTTTCTCTGCGCATAAAGAGAGACTGTACCATAGCATAACTGTGTATCTTTCGTAATCTCGTGCCATGAGAGAGAATGCGCGCAACGTGGAACAGGTCGAAAAGTACAAGAATGAAAACGAGATCAGCCGCGAGATTCATCCTCTTGTTCTCCGTCGCGCCGGACGACATCGGAGAATCCGCGCAGCTGCCGCTCGCTGGAGCGTTGATCTCGACGTCGCTCGCGGGCTGCGATAATTAAACTGGATCGACGAACCGGCGCTGGTCGGTCTTTTTTTTTCATCCTTTTCGAGGACGCGCTTGGAAATAAACGACATCCTGTTTGTAAGGCTGTACAGCCGAGAGTGCCGAGACGCGCGCGATATTCGCATACGTGCGCGTTGCGCAAGATTGTCGGTCTACGGGTAAAACCGCGTGCGTGTCGGGCGTGTGGGCGTGCGTGTGCGTGTGCGCGTACGTGTGCGTGTGCGCGATTTGCTATGAAAATAAATGCGAAAACATCAAGTTGGATCAGCGTGGTACTTTCCCGGTCTACGACGACCGGTTCGCACCACCCCGAGCGAGCATGGCCGCCGAATCCGAGGCCGAGCACACGGCTGAAACAGTTCCAGCCGCGGACTCGCGTCGCATTCGTCCGCCGACCGTTTCTTCTCGCGGTGAGTGCAGCGAGCACGACACAACGTACGATATAATCCCCGGGGTCTTCGATCCGATTTGTTAACGTACGCCTCAACTCAGCCGACTCGGCTGAGTCTCTCTCTTTCTCTCTGGATCTCCTCGATCGCGGGTGAGTGCGTGTACTTACGGCCGCTGACGTGCGTATACAATTTGGAGAACGTTAACGGTAAGGAGTGTTAGCGGCGAACGGCGCGCGTGTAAAAGTTTGCCGAATTCGTGAGCGAGCCGCGCGGAGTCGAGGGGACTCGTTTAAAATAGGCATTTCCCCTCGAGTTATTTCTGCGGGGCACGCGAGTAGCTTAACATTCCGTTGTTAATTAACGCTGTAAACAGCTGCAGTCGCGATAACGACATCTGAGCTGCTTAATAACGACCAGGAAATCACTTTTCTCATACTTTCTAAATGAGATCGCGCGCGCTTTCACGTTAAGATTCGAGTGAAAATAAACGCGGGTCGTTTACGATGCCTATGTTAAATGAAGTTTGCGCGTTCTTTATAAATAAATGTTACGTCCAGATACACGTTCAAGAACATATCGACGCTTCAATGCTCTACGCGTGCGTAAGATTAAAAAAAAAATATCCATATTACTCGGAAACAGATTACGTATAGTTACGATGTATTGTGTACATAGTATATCGCTCGCAGTGTGTACACTATTTATGACGCAAGCTATAGAAGAAGTCAAATAATCACAACTTTTTTTATATGTTGCGAGAAGACGCGACTGATCGATATTCGCGCTATTCTAGTTCTACGTAATAGTTTAAGTCATATACGATATACGTCATATACAATAAGTTTAAGTCATATACTTTCGATAAAAATATGATTTCACAAATAATCGAATTATTATTTTAATTTTATTTTTTCACCAATATTATTATTGTCGATATTTTTATGCTAATTTTTCTTCATAGGCAATTTACAAAAATATCCTGACGTCTTTAATTGGAGCCAACCATTATTTTTAATTTATTAAAAAATACATAGTATTCCGAATTATTATTTTTTAATTAAAGATTATTGAATTAAATTTCTCTAATTAAAGATA
This sequence comes from Temnothorax rugatulus, assembly GCA_035220575.1. Lineage (NCBI taxonomy): Eukaryota > Metazoa > Arthropoda > Insecta > Hymenoptera > Formicidae > Temnothorax > Temnothorax rugatulus. The sequence continues at coordinate 153,766 of JASTWL010000174.1, forward strand.
TTATATCTTTAATTAAAATTCTCATGTTTTTAATGGAATAAGATTTCCTGATACTACTTTGTTGATCCAGTTCGGATTTATTTTTTGCGCATTTGAGCAGTAATTCTTATGTAGCTGGTATTTCTTAATCGATCCGCGCCGATAAAAATGTTTCTGTAAAAAAGCTGTATTGCCTACTGGATGGAAATGTTTCTGCGATATTTGTGCGTAGCAGATACATCTATTTAGACGAACCGTCTAATAATTTCTCGACAGGAGTCCTACTTTTTTGAAAATATCCAAGACGAATAGAGCAAAATAAAATAATTGCAAGAGGAAATTAGATGTTTTACTTTTCGGAGTACTATATAACACTGAACATTTCTTTTCTTCTATCAAAATCGTTAAAAAAATATATTTACCTATTTTTCTTATTTCTATAATTTTCAGTTTATCGACAACTCGATCCTCTTCCTAATAGAAAATTCGCAGTTCGATAAACGCAGGCTCGCCTCTTCGCGAAGTAAACTTTGCGTACAATATAAATACATTATCATTCAATATCGCCCGGAAAAAGACCCTCCTCTATTATTTCTGCTACTTGCCATGGAGGTCACTATTGTTCATTTGCCAGGCCATAAATATTCAATGCAGCGCAGAAACTAGTTGCGAAAATGCATAATGCGATTCACTTTCGATAACTACTCGATACTTCTCCCAACTTGAATTGTGTGCAGTCGCGCAATACCTAATTACCCTGTATAGCAAAACGAGCGCGCGTCCGTCGTTCGTATACGGCCGCTATACGTGTTAATTATGCATCGCGCAATACGCTCTAGATAGCTTTCCATTCCGTAAATAAAAGTGAATATAATCATCTCTCTTTCACCCAACTGCACTCGCCAACAATCGCGTCTCTCAATTATTACGATCATTCGATGCTCACTTGAGCTTTCTCATATCGTATATATATCGTAGGGAAGTCTTCGAAAGGATCGTTCTTCTCGGCCGCGAGAATGGAGCAGAGCAAAACGGATGACGTAGTGCCGGACAGGATAGCCGAGACTCTTGCCGGCCAGAAAATACTGGTGACCGGTGGGACGGGATTCTTGGGGAAAGTGTTGATCGAGAAGTTCCTGCGGTGCCTGCCCGACATCGCGCACATCTACATGCTCATCAGAACGAAGAAGGGCAAGGATCCGAAGCATCGGCTGGACGAAATATTTAGTTCTCCGGTAAGTTTCGGCCCCGTTTCTTGCTTTCGAAAAAAAAATCTGCTTGATACTTTCTAAAAGAAATACCGCGAAATACCGCGTTAAAAAGAATTACAATTAGGATCCGGAGCATCGGCTGGACGAAATATTTTTAGTTCTCCGGTAAGTTTCGACTCCGTTTTGCTTTCGAAAGGAAACTTGCTTATTGATACTTTCTAAAAGAAATACCGCGAAATACCGCGTAAAAAAGAATTACAATTAGTAATCTGACCGACTAATTGTACGGCAAGTACACGGATATATACGTAAGTGATATCATCGTGATATATCTTGCCTCGTCTGGTACCCGGAAAGATTTCACGTTCCACCTTGGGGTCTCTCTCTCTATCTCTGTTTCTCCTGTAAGACAGCACCAAAAAGAGAAAGTGCGTGACTATGACTTTGCTATTGCGTTGCTGGTTGCATCATTGTTGCCTTACGACGATGGCGCGTGGTGCAGCTGAGAGGCTTGTAAAACGCGCGTTTCCTCTCGCGCTCACGCGCTCACACGCGCGCTTTGGATATTTCTCAAATAAAATTCACCAGTGAAAGTGTAGTAAACCGGACCATCAGCCACCGCCACCGTCGTCATAACAGCCAAGCCATCTATGTGACGAAAGAAAACCGGGTCAAGGCCCTCTCCGTCGAACAAGCGAGAGAAAAGATGGTGATTATTAGTATCGCGCTCTTGCCGATCTCGGTGAAAGTGCGGATTGCACGTTTCGCGGCGCACGTTATGTCACGTCTTTCGAATTTTAACGCAATACCGTAAACACGCGCCTTACGTACGCGCGTGCGCGCCCGCGCGCGTACGTGCATGTTAAATTCCGACAAATTAGGCGTCATTAGAATTACATACAATTTTCCTGCTTGTACCTGTTTCACCTCGGGAGAAAACGATTGTTGCGAAAATCTTTAACTTAATTCAATTCATCCGCGCGTCTCGTTAGCTTACAATTAACTTCAATCGGCGATGCGAGCGCGACCGACTATACTTCATTACAACCGTACAATTCATTACGCGACTATATACTTCATTACAACTATACTTCATTACTACTATGTTTCATTTGACTAACGGCGACGCTCTATATCGCTTTTTTCGATACTCTACTGCTGGATCTATTGAATAATCCACTTATGGCAGTATCGCACGACACAATTACCGTGGCAAATTGATGAGATAATGTACAACTTTCAATTATGCACAAAGTGTATAGGATCACGCTATTCATTCGCGATTGTGATATTATTAATATGAAACATCGACAAACACGTCATCAACATATGTCAACGTAATACGAGATGATTATTAATTATATCAATAAATTAATAAACAGCTATACGAGTCAGGCGCGGTACGTGGTGCGCAAGTAAAGAAATTAATACTTACAGAAATAACGAATTACAATGTATATAATATACATATACATATATTCCAACTTAATAAACTGCGCGCCGATTATTTGTCGGACTTATTAATTATATAATGTATTGCTTGGGGTGTAAATCTAGAATTTAAATACATGCTCGTTAAAGAACAGTGCTAATTGGGGATGGATTTTATTTTATGACATCCCCCTCGCTAAGCGAGAGATAAAAGGAAAAAAAATGGTTCGAGACTTTCCGACTCGCTTTTGATTAAGGAACAGCAGTACGTACGCATTAGTCGCGAATTATAAGGCATCCTATATACACATACGCACGCGTTTCTTTTCAAGCGCTTTTTCAAAGCGCGAGCTCAAAGTTCGCCAATGAGTTGAGCACAATAAAAAATATTGTGAACGTAATATATATAATATACGTAATATAATATACATACATAATACTTTGCTTTACATAACTTGAATTCCTCTGATTCCTGTGCATGTATAAAAGTATTAAAATGGAATCATCGAAAAATTAGTATCTCACGAGACATCCCATACTTTATTCTAAAATAAATTAATCCTTTAATTTGATCAGTGGGACACATACGTCTTACCTACTTTAAAAAATCACATCTTCCATAAAAATCAACACATCGACTTTGTTAAGATCTCATTTTAAAGAGGAAGGTAGGCTCTGAATACAAAAAAAATTGCTGAACCTGAAGGTAGCAATCCTCCAGCTACACACCTTGTCAAAAAGTGCCAAAATCACGAAAAAATGAAAAATGAGCAGAAAGTGCGTTTAGGCAAAATTTTTGTTTACCTTCAGTTTATGTATACGTTTCGAAATGAAGTCAAAATTATGTACAAAAAAGGGCCGCAAGAAAAATTACCCTTAACAGTGATAATACGCCAAAAAACTCTTTATGGGCGAATAGTCATTCTATTATTTTTCTCAAAGGGGTAATTTAGGAGTGGCTAACCTTCAATGGGATAGCTTGGAGGTGGTTTCCATGTCCTAGTAAAAATTTTTTCATTTAAAAATGATGTAAGCCAGATTTTCGACTTGTAATGTTTCTGAAGTACGGGATGTTTTCTTCAATGTAGGGGTGGTTTATAAGCGTAGTAATGGTCTGTAAGTTTTTTTACAATATACCTGCATGTTCTGGAGTCTTTTTTCTACAATCAGGATAAAGTAACAGAAAATTAGATGTACAACGTCTTTACGTTAAGGATGGCTTTTGCATGAAGGGGTAGAAAAATTGTGAAATAGTTATATGTGTAACAAGTGCGAGAAGTTGAAAATTGGTCACGAGTGCGGAGTGGACGCACGAGCCGAAGGCGAGTGCAATCACCCGACGCGTGTCCAATTTTCAACCCGCACGTGTTACACACACTATTTTATATTACAAGTGCGTGGAAAGTGGCCCATTACGCGCGTGTTTTTTGTGCGACAAATAGCCAATTCTACACACGAGAAATTTTCCACTCGAAACAGTGCGGTATGAGATATTACCACACTGTTTCGAGTGGAAAATTTCTCGTGTGTGGAATTGGCTATTTGTCGCACAAAAAACACGCGCGTAATGGGCCACTTTCCACGCACGTGTGATATAATAGTTATTTGTGCAACAAGTGCTGGAAGATGAAAATTCACGAGTGCGGAGTTGACGCACGAGCCGAAGGCGAGTGCGGTCACCGCACCCGGGAATTTTCAACTTCACGCACGTGTTGCACACCGTATTTTATGTTGCAAGTGCGTGGAAAGTGGTCCATCCCGCACGCGTCGCGTGCGGAATGTGCCACTTTCCATGCACGTGTGACATAAATAATTTTTTTTTACATATTTGATATCTTCAATCCACTTCAATGAGTCGAGTGTTAAACTCTTGCAAAAAAGTCAGCCGTTAAGTTATATATCATATATAACTAACTAACTAGATTTTTTCTTGTCGCCAAAAGTATAAAATACTTCTTGGAATATTTATTTATCGATTATCTTAATACTTATATCTATTTTTATTATTATTTTAATACTTCTAAGCACAGTTTAATCGATTAATATAAGAAAAATGCATAGTCATATTTTTCACAACAATTTACAACGAAACATTGCGCAATATTGACCATTAAATTTTACGTAATTTTTATGTATCTCTGTATACGAGATACATCGTGTAAAAAAAAAATGAACACGTGGTCGCCACGCGCGTTAGAAGTAAAACTTCTGAAGGCAAGGGCTTTGCCATAACTTTTCGTTTCCCAAAATTCATGTCGCTTTTCCGTGTCGCAAAATCGAACTTACTACCATGCCAAAAGAATGAGCCGTCTCGTCAATGCCGTACGCCTATTGGTCGAATTTTCGTTACACTTTTCGTTTCCCAAAATTTGTGTTGCAAAATTCGTGTCGCTTTTTCGTGTCGCGAATCGAACTTACTACCGTGCCAAAAGAAGGAGCCGTCTCGCCAACGTCGTACGCCTATTGGTCAAATTTTCGTTACACTTTTCGTGTCGCGAAATTCGTGTCACTTTTCCGTGTCGCATAATCGAACTTACTACCGTGCCAGAAGAAGGACCGTCTCGCCAACGCCGTACACCTATTGGTCGAATTTTCGTTACACTTTTCGTGTCGCGAAATTCGTGATTTCGTGTCGCGAATCGAACTCACTACCGTGCCTAAAGAAGTTTCACTTCAAAAATCATATATATAGCATTTGTTTTGAGCTTTTTTATACCAAGATCTCATTACATATTAATCGATTGCTTGTAACATAATCGAAAAAAATATTCAAGGATCAACTTGATTGCGAATCCATTGCAGCGGCATACTTAACGGATAATAATAATGATATAGATCTACATAGTAGTGATATAACAATGACAGTGTTTACGACTCACGTCCTCTAGGATTTTTTTATAATTCCTTGGTCGGACTGTATCGCAATTAATTACTTCGCTCTTACCTTCGCTCTTGTATAATAATACAATTGTGTGACCCTCGTAATATTATATGTGAGCTCCGCCCCCTCCATATTGGCAAGTAATGAGCGATTCATTTGAAATAAAAATTACAGCTCTTCGAGAAAGTGAAGACTCAAAGAGGACTGCCGGCGCTTGAAAAAACGGTAACGGCCATTAGCGGTGATGTGTCAATGCTGGGACTTGGAATGTCCCCGGAAGACAGGAAGATGCTTATTGAGAACGTTACCATCGTGATTCACGGAGCAGCTACCGTCAGGTAATCGATAACGAAAAGGGATACGCTGTAACGCTGCCTCTAATCTGATGCTCAAGTATTTTTAGCGAGATTCGGAGACACTATAGGTTTAAACGTTTAAAGCATCGTTTTTTAATGAAAATCAGCAATCTGTCAAATATTCAATAAGTAAAATGTTAGCGAAATGGCTTGCCAACAGATTCGAGCATCGCGGAGAGATCTGCAACTCGGTTCTAGCAAATATTATAATCTGACGGCGAAAACCGAATCTGTCATTTCGTAATCATTTAAATGGAATATGTCATGTAAATGGTTACGAAACGATAAATCCAACTCGATAGAGTTCTACAGTCAACCTGCCATCTCATTCTATTAGTTAGATTTCATTTTATTTCCGCTGACGTTCTACTTCAATATCTATTCTTGAAAGATCTACTCATACGTAATCTTGTTCGCTTGCCTTATATAATTATTTATAAATCTCACAATTGTATAAATTATGAAAATATCTTGGAAAATCCCACCATCTGAATATATTATATCCTGGAAAAAAAAATTCTCGTATCTCATGATATTTTTAACAATTTTAAATTTATGAAGATTTCTAAAAAATTTCTTCAGATTTTATAAGTCTTCTCCGAAAATTTATAGAATGTGTGTGAGAAATCTTATAATTTCAGAATTTATATGTATATATAAAGAATTTTATTAAAAAATGTAGACTTTCTGAAGTGCTTCAATTTGTATATAAAAAATCTGAAAAATTTTTCTAAAAAGTTATAATATTTATTAGAAATTCAGAAAAATTATGTGAAAAATTCCAAGATTTTTCACCGAGACAATATTGTCTTATAGTCAAATCAACCAGATATATATGACCTGTGAATACGATTCTCTCGATGACTAATGAACTTTCCATACAGCACAGATTATTTCAGAAAGCTTCCTGGAAGCTTCATTAATCTTTTTACAGATTCGATGAGCTGTTAAAGAGAGCGGTACTGCTAAATACACGTGGCACGAAGCAGATGGTAGAGCTGGCCAAAGAAATGAAGCATTTAATTCTGTTCGTTCATATCAGCACGGCCTATTGCCATCTCGAAGAAAAAGTCAGTATAATTTCTGGACATTTGCATGTCTGAATGTTCAGAGGAAATACTAAATAAGAACGGGCCCCGACAGGTTTTGGGCGAGAGAACGTATCCCCCGCCCGCGGATCCTCATCAAGTGATCAAATGCATCGAATGGATGGACGATGACGTGGTTGAAGCTATGACAGACAAGATCCTGGGAAAATTGCCTAATACGTACGCTTTCACGAAGGCCTTATCAGAGAGCATCGTCGAAGAATCTATGCAGCATATTCCATCGATAATTTTGAGGTATCGACGAGAGCGTCTCGTCCAAAATTAATTCGTAGATACTAGATCGTTAAATGCTTTCATTACACAATTTCATCGTCCATCAAGAAAGGAATTGCATTAGTCACTACGTATAGATAAATGTGTTGATACCAAGGATTGATTTATAGGCCGGTATTCATAGTCGGATCTTATATTTAAGATCATCTTAAGTATAATTTTAAGATGTCATAAACCAATCACAACAGAGCCGTATTAGCATTTTAAAGACATTACTTAAGACGGTCTCGAAATAAAATTCGGCTGTGAATACCGGCTATAGATTAAGATAGAAATAAGAGAGAAATATTAAGCAAAATGATAGTAGTCTGTCGGCAGATTGGTAACAAATTTGATCAGGCATGTCAGCAGACTGACATCAACTGCGTCCGCATTCAGCTTGTTATGCCAGCAGAGTCTGCTCATAATCAGAAAGCAGATTAGCAGCAGAAACTGAACGATTCCAGCAGAATCTGCTCGATTTCTGCCACTAATTTGCGGTCTGATTATGTTAGCAGATTCTGTTATACTTCTGTTGGCGTTCTGCCGACATCATGTGATATATCAGAACCAGCATCAAATCTGTAATCTTTCTGCCGACACAAAATTTGTAGCAGATACTTGGAGATATGCTTTTGACAGACTTAGCTGCCTGGGATTGGATAGAATATGGAATGATTAACTGGATAGTGTAAAAGAGAACATGTTGAGGAAATGATGAAAAGAGAAAGAGACTATTAGAGTAAGAAAGAATAGGTAGTATTAAGTACGATGGTTGCGTGGATGGCATGAGTGTGTTAAGTAAATATTGTAGTAACCAAGTCCACCTCTTGGTAAGCTGAAGTTAATAATTATTATTAATTTCATCATCCGTTAGGCCGAGTGTAGTTATTCCCATCTGGAAGGAGCCGATACCCGGTTGGACAGACAATATCAACGGGCCGACCGGTCTTCTGATCGGTGCTGGAAAGGGAGTGATCAGGACAATGTATTGCAATGAAAACGGCTACGCCGATTATCTGCCCGTCGATATCGCCGTCAATGGTATTCTCCTTACCGCGTGGAATTTTATTTATTTCAAGGATCACGAGAAACGTGTTTATAATATGACGAGTAGTAGCGAGTTCAAGGTAGATAGAAAATAATAGGTGCCTGGTGTACGTATCTTTTAGCAGCATCAAAATGATATTTTCACCCTTGTCCACAGGTTACCTGGGCGGAAATAATAACACGCGGCCGAAAGATAACGGAAAAAATACCTCTGAACGGAGTCGTCTGGTATCCAGGTGGTAGTTTGAAGAAATCGCGACTTATGCACAACATTTGTATATTACTCTTCCACATGATTCCGGCCTACATCATCGACGCGCTCCTCTTTCTGGCAGGGTATAAACCGATGTAAGTCAACAGCGAGACCATAGACCTTAGATCGATACGCAAAGAGCATTTACACGCGCTTGTTCATTTCATTTGTATCACAGTATGTGCCATGTACAACGCCGTATAACCAAGGGATTTGAAGTTTTCGAATATTACGCCAATAATCAGTGGGACTTCGAAAACACGTATGTCGAGGATATAAGGGCAAAGCTCAACAGCACGGAATATAAAAACTATCAAGTGCACGGCGAGGACTTGGACATAGATGCATACTTCGAGGATTGCATTCGAGCTGCCAGAATTTACATCTTAAAAGAATCTCCAGAAACACTGCCGGCCGCTCGTCGACATTTGAGAGTGTAAGTTTGAGAATCGCCGGAGGGAAAGAAAATGCGCGTTTCTCTATGCAAATCAATCTAATAATATATTTTCTTTGTCGCAGTATGTACTGGGTGGATGTAATAACAAAGATACTTTTCTTCCTGCTTATCATCTATCTGCTAGCGTCCTGGAGTGAAAGTTTTAGAACGTTACTCACAACCGGCGTGACGTACGTTACAAAATTAATTAATAATTTGTAATTTAATCAAATTAGGATTGTTTTAATTCGATCCAATTATCGATCGTTCTATCATTTAATCTCAAGGACACGATGGGGGTTAAGTATATAGCGGTACCTTGTAGTGCACGCTACAACCTATAATATGCACTAGATACGGATAAAAAAACATGTAAATAAAAGTGTTATTTACACAATCGTTTGGCTTTTATTGTTATGAAAGATTTAAAACACCCATCCTTAAACAGACTCTTGTACTGGTGGTTCGTAACCTTCCGGTCTATCTATTTTGGAACCACTTTCGCCGGCCTCCTCGCTCTTGTTACCGCCCCCATCTCCGTGCAACTCCAATAATTTGCTGAGTTCGAAACGCGGCTTTTTCAATACTTTCACCTGAAATAAAATTACATTCTGTTGTTTACTGGCACTCTTAACGTTCTATTAAGTTAGTAAAAATACCAGCATTAAACAATCATTTGCCTCCAATTATGTCTACATTATATTGTTACTCACCTTACGAATGTAAACATCGTGCAGAGGATAAATGCCTTGCGAGGCCTTCTCAATGTCCTTAGCAGTTGCATCCGGAAGCAGTTTACTAACTACACCTTTCAAATCAGTTTTAGTAACGTCCTCTGTAATGGTTTCAACCATCTTCTGCCTGATTTTTTTAACCTAAATTATAAGCCATATATATTATAAAATAAGAAGTTAAACAAAAAAGACAATAGAAAATATCTAGCCAAACATAACTAAAGATATCTAGCCAAACATAAATAAAGAAAAAATTAATATTATATTATATTATGTAAATTGTGTCATTAAAATGCAATTGATTCAGAAATATTTTTGTCTAGTTAAATCGAATAACTTAAAATTTGTCATTTTACTTAAAGGACTATATATATAAATATACCTCAGTAAAAAAAATATCCTTTGATTATTTGTAAATGTTCATAATTAAACAACAAGCAATCTATATAATATATTATAATGTAGTATATATATATATATATATATATATATATATATATATATATGTGTATGTAGCATGTTCCTATATCACTACTTACTAAAAATGAAAGTAGTGTGGTAAGCGACTGCATTAATCTACGCAATCTCTCCTGCCACTCAACCATTGAGAAGATTAAAATGGATAACGGAGTTGCGTATAATGTACGACGAATAATTCAATGGAATACGGACCTGAGCGTGCTGGGCGTAACATGTCTTCCTCGTGCTCAGCTGGTCTTTATTTGTGAAACCGATGCAGAAAACTCGAAGCAAATAGCCATCCGTAGTCTTCACGTCCACGTTGGCTTCGATCAAAGTTTGCCACTTTTTCACCATTGATCGAAGTTTGTCGGTTGTCAAATCCATTCCGTGGAAATTGGTCAATACATTACGACCTTGAACATCCTCAGCGATCAGTCTAAATTTTCGGAAAGACCTTTCCGCATCCTGATCGCTTTGCAAATCGGCTAGTGATACTTCAAATACGCGGAACTTCAGCCCCTCGGAAGCGATCTCTGCGGAATGAGACAAATACTTTGTAACAGAGATAAATACTTTGTAACATGTTCGCGCAGACATAACGATGGTCAGTGACAAACATTAAACTTCCTGTTTATGCTGTCACTAGCCAATGTTGCTAGAAACATGAAACGAGCTATGTGCAACACATAATTTAGCTAAAAGATATTCAGCTTTGAATAGGAAACTTTGATTAAGAAGAAAAGAAATCTTACTTGTCCCTTGAGTTCTATTAACCAAGGTTTTTCCAACCTGTCGGTTGGCAAACATAGAGGGTGCTTTGACATCATACCAATCTTTGCGAGTGAAGGGATCCACGCTGAAATAATAGCACTTGTGTGACAAAATGTAAGGTACAATATATTAATGGTGAGAATCTGTTATTTTATCTTTTTTAAATATTGTAACATTTCCTATCCAATAAAGTATTTTCTTTTAACACATCTACACTTTAATTTGTTAACTTTAAGTCTACTTTTATATAATCCTCCCAGTTCTCCGATAAATTTGTAAATAACTCTAAGAATCTATAACTCTAAGAATCTTTCTTTTTTTTTTAACTCCTGCCACGAACAATATAACTCGATCCTGTCACATCTAATTGTGTGTTAAATTATCTTCTTTTCTCATCACATAATCTACATTGAAATATTAAATGTCTTTGGATTCATATCCGCAGCTACATCGAGGAATGATTGTTCTTTTTTTTTAAGTGCCTCCCCAGTTAGCGAGAACTAAAGCGTCTTCTTTTTCTTTTTCAAAGGTTTGGGACCAAACCAGTCACGTGTCTCCAATCAATTTCTACTACAGTTTTTTGACACAAAATTCTTACATCTTGATCTGTAATTCTTGGACTCTAACTCTTTTGTGAGCTATAATATACTGTACGATATAATATACTATACTGTATAAACTATAATGTGCTATACGGTATAAACTATAACATATTATACTGCGTGAACAGTGAACTATAATATACTATACTGGAATGTGAATTCTACTCTAGAAGAAAACAGAATGAAAGAGAGGGACATTTATAACCAACTTGTCCTTTTCTATTGCTGTACTCTTTGAGAACAATAAAGAACCATTAACTATTCAAAAATTGCTAAATAGAGACAGAAGTGATCCTTAATTAACTTGGTTTCTTTCTTCTTGCTGCCTGAGCACTAAGCATGCAGTTCACGTTTCAATATAGCATATATCTATACATGTATATTTGTAGGTAAAGCATCGTATGTCCATTTTGAATATTTTGAGAAAACAAAGTTTAAAATTTTAAATAGGGAAATAATTTATTTTTAGATATTTTTAAATATTTTTTTTAGGTATAAAATAAAAGTAGCAACTTGATTTACTAAGTTTTTAATAAAGTAATTTAACTGACATGTTTAATAGTGCCACTGCCAATAACACACTGTACCTGGTTTAAAAATTGGCCACTATACAAATTTTCAATACAACTTTCTCTAAACATTGTATCTTAGGAACTAGTAATAATAGACGCTTTACAATTAGACCACTATACAATTTAAGCTCCTGTTATAATGAAAAATGTATTAACTCCATTTTGATAAAAACTGGAGATACGATCCTTTACCTCTAAGGTACAGATATATACATAGTTCACTGCACTTTTACTTGTACTATTTTTTCCCGAATTGTGTTATGTACAAGTGTATGTATAAGTGTCTGCAGTGGTAAACTCAAATACTCCGTAGGTTCATTAAGTCCAAAATTGTGCGGATTAATCTCCTTCCTGCAGGGAGAAGCGCCTTCATCAACTAGGTTATATAGCTCACATCTCACCCTATTCAATCCACTACATATATATCTATAGTCTTGTAAGATTATTTTTCATATTTTCTTAATAAAGCTGTATATTATGTTCAATTTAAATTAAAAGTTTCTCCATTTAATTAGCTCGAATACATTTCCTTCATTTCCAACATGATTGATACACCAGGTTGATTAGGTTAGATCTCATTTCGCGTAATCGCGAATCGCACGCGTCAGTTGATTTAGAGCAATTAATTTTTAACGCACGTGACAGTAGTCAAAGTACGCGAGAGATGCGATCGATAATCATATTATTGTACCGCGTTCAAAGGAGGATAATGCAGCGATGTGGCGTTAGCCCGTGACAACACGTATGCACCGGGCACACGAGGGATCCGACATAACCAAAGGCATCGCGCGAAACGACAAACCGACGAGAGATCCATCGCAAACGCGAAACAGCCGGTTACACGCGAGACGCAATATTCCTTACTTACATCTTCTTCTTCACTCCCTTCTTGCCTCCTTTTGAAAGTCCCTTATTCTTGCCCACCGCCATGATTCCGCGTTCCAGGCGAAAAGAAACGCTCCCGAAGCGGAAACCGGAAACTTGGAGCACGGCTGGCCGAGTGCGGCGGCGCGGCTCGCGGCTCGCGGGGCTGAGCGCCGAAAGCGGAAGTTACCACTCGAGTAGAAACTGGAAAGAGGTGTTTTGATTTTCTATCGACGCCGATTTGTGCTAACTCTCGCACGTGCGAGGCAGCCGATAATTCGAGCCACGTAAATTGCAATTTTAACTATGGATCACTGAAAAATATAATATATGCAACGAGAAATTACAGGTGCGACGAGATGCTATAAGCGGAGAGCAGTCTAGCTGCTTTATCGGTCTGAATGCGCACTTTAAATAAGCCTAGTGCCATCTGAAAAGTGGATGTAAAGTATTCATGCAGATATATATATATATATATATATATATATATATATATATATATATATATATATATTATTCACTTTTCTCAACATATCGTCGATATATTGCATGGTGCGTGTTTACGCTACAAATGTGAATTGCGTCCATATATCTTATACATATATCCTGGCCTATTTATATAATTTATATTATCCTATATTGTCTTATATATAATTATATTGTCATGTATTATTATTATTATTATTATTATTATTATTATTATTATTATTACTATTATTTATGCGCACATGAGTTTTCTTTTAAGGTAGCCAAAAGTATCAACATTAATATATACATATGATATTAAGAGAAATAAATAATAATGAATAATAAGAGAAATAAAAGAAAGAGTGTGTTAAACTGAATAGAAAATTTCTTTTGCGGATCTTCTTTCTCACTAATTAATGAGAAATTAATTAATATATTAATTAATATATACATTAATGAGAAATTAATTAATATATATAATTTGTATATATTAATTTCTCATTAATTAGTGAGATACCCACAAAAGAAATGTTCTATTTAGTTTAACCCACTCTTCCTATTTATTCGCGAGAGGTAGCACGGATATTACCACAGACACTCCAGTGTTTATTTATTTAGAAAGAATGATTCCCTCTATATGTAATAATATTCTAGGAATTGTAATATTATATATCATATGTGTGATAAAGAAAAAATAAGAAAATTAAAATATTAACGTAGCAAATATATATTATTTCATTCTTACAATGAATCCCTCGTATCTAAATTAAATTATATATAATTATATTATTATGTAATTATTATTATTATTGTGTAATGTTGTATCATTATTTCATTCTTTTTCGAGGTTTATAATTGCATCGGAATCCAAGTAGAACAGAAAGTCACAATGACGTCAAAATGGTAAAATGACCAAAAATCATTTTGACATCATCATTTTGACTTTATTATAACTTGCTGTTCTACCTAGGAAAATATATATATTTATTACACAATTAAATAACAAATTAAAGATGAGAATAAATCGATACTAACGTACATAAAAAATACCATCAAAACGCTATATATACAATCGTGCACGCGTGGAAATATTCTTACAACAATCATTAAAAAAAAAGAAACGGCAAAAGAAGCACCAAAAAGTTTTGGAGTTTCTTTTACGCAAGGAAACTGTTGTATATAAAAGACACATCATATTATTATTTAATTATTTTCAACATGACGAAAAGTTTAAAAATACAGCCAGGTAATTTAGAAATATTACAAGTATTTTGCTGTAAAAAAAAATATAATAAAAATCGAAGGATCCTCGTCAGCGCGTCAATTTTCCTGAAAATAAATCAAGTACACTTTCAGACCGATATACGCGTCCCGCCTCGCGTTCGCATAACAATGCGACGTAACCTGTTGCGCAGACAAACCTAACCTCACGTCGCTCGACCTAGCGGCGCCTGTCGCTCAAAACTCTCCGCCATTCGTCTCATCCACGTCTCGTCTTATTTCGGGTGACTGACGACTGACGAGACGACAACAGTGATCGACGCGAAATCCTCGATCGGAGGGGAGACCGTCGACCTCAAAACTTCAAAGTCGTTGCCGGTTGAATTTTCCCGCTCGAGCGCGGTCCGATTCCGACGCGTTCCGCCGCGTTCCGGAACAGAACGGGCCGGAACGCGACGGAACACGGAGCGTGTCCCCCGGCGATTTACAATCATAAACTGCGGTGTCGCGTATGTATGTTTCGTATGTATATGTATATACTTATCGCGAGAGCGTGGTTTTATTATGATTTTTGAGCGCCAGGTGGCCGCGTTTTTGTTGTCGATCCGCCGTCGGCGGCGCGGCGCGGCTTCCTCAGCGCCATTACATCGATAAATGTCATCGCGGCGGCCGCCAGCGTGAAACGTCGCCGTCGCCGCCGCCGCTGCCGCCGCCGTAGCACCGTCCACCTGGTCCTTGCCGCCCGCGTAAGAGGAGGAGGAGGAGGAGAAGGAGGAAGAAGAGACGAAGGTGGAGGAAGGAGGATCGCGCGACGCCTGCTTCAGACACGGCCACGCGTCCCGGTCGCGCGCACCGCGGCGATGTCCACCAAGCGGAAAAACGCGAGCGGCAAGGCGAAGAACCGTCCGCCCAAGTCGCGGAAGGTGGAGTACGACGAGGAGGACATCTCCAGCGAGCACGACTCGGAGGTCGACGATGCCGAGGCCGGCTCCAACGCCGACGGCGAGGACGCCGCAGCCGAGGACCCGCTCGCGGACGTCTCGAACATGCCCGAGCTACCGGCCCCGGAGGTGATACTCCTCGTTTCTCTCCCTCTCTCCCCCCCCTCATTTCCGCTCCCTCCCATCCCCTCCCACCCCCTCCCTCTGTCTGTGGTTAAGCGACGCGCCCGGTCCCACGACCCGCGACGCGACGCGACGGCCGACCGATTGTCCCGATCGTCCCGTAATTGACGTTATTGTCTTGCGTTCGGATATCGAAATGCGAATATTTACACGAATTAATACCAGGTACTTCAGGCTTATTGTTGACACTTGTGTATGTCCATTTCTACCAATGTAGATTAACTTACGGAGTGAATTTACAAAGAGGTAGAAAATCACTAATCGCGACAGTTAAAGCATAGTTTAATGTCCATTCTATTAATGTAGAACAACTTTAATCTCAGTTTAACTTGCTTCTCGTCTTTTTCTAGTCCTAAGAATTGGAAAAAGATGAAAAGTAAGTTAAACTTAAGATTAAATTTAATCTACATTAATAGAATGGACTATGTTTTAACTGTCGCGATTAGTGATTTTCCACCTCTTTGTAAATTCATTCCGTAAAGTATCATAGGATCTACAAAACGGACGGGAGAAAATTTGGTTTTTTGATCAGCATCTTGATACGATTACTTCTAGCTCTTGTTAAATTTTGTTTGTTCATGTAGAACTGTGTTGATCCATTTTAATCCATTCGGCCAGGGCTTGTTTCATACCTGCTGTGGACAAGGTACACCGTTTATGGCATTCAAACGATCAAGACTCAACCCAGCTAGCAGAAAGTTCTAAAAGACATCTTAAAGACGATATAATTTTTCAGATGTCCTTCAGAGTTCTTTTAAGCCTTTTTAAGACATCTTTTAGAAGCTTCTGCTAGCTGGGAACTTATTTAAATTACATAGAATCCGTCAATTTCAACTTGCTGTATATATATGTAAAAGAATCAGCGCACCATTGTATTACCGAGTTAAATTCATAGATGCGCTCAAGTCGCTGACCACGAGCCTAACTCGTTCCGCCGACCAAATGAGTTAACGCACTGAATGAAATGTATTAGTAACTGTGAAATCTGTTTTATATTAGGGCGGCTGGGGCAAGCCTGGAACATTGCTCATGTGTGGCCTTACTAATTGGGAAATGGCTGGTCGCAAGGCACCACCTAAGGGAGTGAAGGCGAACGTGGGACGTAGCCTGTGGACGCCGCACACCTTTAAAAATTTGAACAACGCTAGAGTACGACTAATCGCATCCGGTCCCGCTGCATCCCACAGCATTATCGTTACTGAGGATGATAGATGCTTGGCTTTTGGTAGAAACGATAAAGGTGAGCGATAACGCGTCTGTGTGCGATAACTGTAATAGTTATCGTTTTCCTTTCTTATAAAAAAAAGGGTTCCCAAAGTGGACCATTATTCATATCATATTCCTTCGATCGCAAACCTCCAATCGACCTGTTGTAAAACCAGAACATGCATGCGAAAAGGGCTGGGATTGAATCTACCAGCGAGTTGACCGCTTTCATGCGAAGCCATCAACCCGTTATCACAGTTATCATTTTATTTGCTATTAAAAATTGACGCTTACAAGTCTGTATAGATTTCACGCTAGCACAGGGCAACGTCTCGATAAACTTTTATATTCAGTGTCCTAGAAGCATTAATTTAAGCTTGATCAATACATATCAGCATCTAATTGTATTTAAATTTGCACGTATTGCGTTATTAGTTTTATTCAGACAATACTATTGCTGAGACCGCACGATTTGCATAGGTCAATTGGGTGTCGGAGACACGAAGCGTCGCGACGAGCCCACCGAGGTCGAAGCTTTAAAGGGACACACGGTTATAGGGGCGTCGTGCGGACGCAACCACACCTTATTTTTAACGAGCCGCGGTATAGTTTTTGCTGCTGGCGACAATAAACTGGGCCAATGCGGGGTCGGCAAAAATGACCCTTGTATCGTGACTGCCACCAAAGTTAAGTATTCCGGACCGCCGATAGTGAAAGTGGGATGCGGCGCAGAATTCTCGATGATCCTGGACATCAAGGGTGGTCTACACTCGTTCGGATGCCCGGAGTACGGCGCTCTGGGCCACAACACCGACGGCAAATACTTCATCACGAATACGAAAATGGCATTTCATTATGAGAAAGTGCCTAAGCGAATCGTTTTGTACGTCGAGAGAGGTAAGGACGGCCACGCGACGCCGTTGGATCGCGTTGAGATCACGGACTTTAGCTGCGGTCACTATCACACCGTCGCGATCGACAGCAAGAACCGGGCGTTCTCCTGGGGATTCGGTGGGATTGGCCGTCTGGGTCACAACGAGCAGCGCGACGAGTTGGTACCACGTCTGATCAAGTTTCTGGAGCCGCCCAGCCGCGGTGTCCGTGCGGTGTATTGCGGCAGCACGTACAGCATCGCGATTAACGTGCACGGCTCCGCCCTGATGTTCGGTCAGACTAAGCGCACCGGCGAGGCCAACATGTACCCCAAGCCTATTCAGGATCTATCCGGTTGGGAAATTCGATGCGTCGGTTGTTCACAAACGAGCGTGGTGGTCGCGGCCGATGACTCCGTTATTGCATGGGGCGCTAGTCCTACGTTCGGAGAATTGGTAAGATAGGATTACCTTAAAGGTTTTCTTACATGGACTTTGCTTGCCTCATTAATTTCATTAATTGCAATGTTTGTGGAAAGGAGATGTAAAGCCCCTTGCACAATGCCAGGCAACAGGCAATAGGAACAGGGAATAGAAATCAGAAATCATGTATAAATGCAGAATAAACAGTGACACAGGCAATAGACACAGAGTTTCCGTCACGTTGGAAATTCTATTTGCCTATTGCCTGTTGCCAACCAATCATAGCATTCGAATTTTTTAGGTTGTAATTAACGATTTTTTTGTTATTTCCTGTTCCTATTGCCTGTTGCCTGGCATTGTGCAAGGGGCTTAAGCCCCTTTATTCAATCTCCATTTTAAAAGATGGAGTTATTTTAAAGCTTATTTATTGTTATTTGGAAGTTTCTATCTTCCAAAAGACAGCGCAGTACTGTGATTAGTTTATCTCCGGTTATTTTGAGAAGTTCATGTCTCGGGTACTGGTTTTATAACAGTGGAATATTTTCTCACACAAAACTCCTATTAACCCTTACACTACACCCTGGGTCAAAATGACCCAGTAAAAAAATTGTGTCGCATTATCTATCATTGAAATGCTGAAGTCGGGATCTGTCGCGCCATATCTTGGTACTTTTAAACTCTCTCTTATAGCGGTACAGTCGCTGTAAGTCAGCAGGCGTCCGGCTGTGTCTGGCTGCCGTCCGCGTCAAACGTTCCGAAACACATGGGTCATTTTGACCCGTAATAAGGGTGTAGTTTAAGGGTTAATATAAAGCATACGGAATGGTGATTCCAGGAATCAAAACCAGATCTTTTGCTTAATAAAGAACTGTATCTAGTATCGACCTTTCCAGCACCCCAAAATCATAGAATCAAATATACCCTACTCGATTGATTCTAAATGATTCCCTAAGATATACCTTACAATTTATTTTCTCTTAGGGTTTTGGTGAAATGCGAAAGTCGTCGACGACTCCAATGGAGGTGAAAGCCTTGGAAGGTTTATACATTACTGCCGTTACATGTGGTCTGTCTCATACACTTATGATCTGCCGAGACGATACCGAGGAGGAAAGGGCCAAGATTAATAAGCTCCAGGTGTACTCTGTTTAAAGTATATTCTTCGATTGCGTAAACGGGTCTCCATTGCGTCGCTATGCGGATGATCGAATCAGAAGGAAAAAAGTTCCTTCGATCATTCACAGCTAGGTTCCAACGAGTTTTAACAAAGTATCCGAGAAAGATAACAAGTAGATTGCCACGAAACGTCCAGAAAAGAGATATAGGATTAGATATTATTCTACTTTGTACTTCCAGTTTTTACTTAACGCGCGAATGAAAGTCGATCTGTGTGAAACATTTGAAACCCATTCTGTTAGCAGCTCAGGTTAATAGACCAAACAAGATAGATGCAAAAAAATATATTTTGATACGTTGCTATTTTATTGAAGTTTGCTGCAATTTTCATCGGAATGGAGATAATTATTCGTACGGAGAAGCTGAAGAACTGCAAAGAGAACTGGTAGAACTCAGAAGTAATTGCCTTTATTTTTATCGCTTTCTTTATCGATTTACCTATTCAAATAGTTTATATCATTGATTCATCACAATAGTACCTGAATCATTACATCTGCAGGAATCGTTTTTTACAATGCATATATACAGGGATAATCCCTGAATAGGATTAACGCGAGTGAGCATTCAACTAGGTAATATTTTAACGGTTGTACATGAATTAAATTTCGCGATATGTGTTTTATTAAATTCATAGGAAGATAATTTAACAATTTTTTTTTAAATGTAAAATGTCGTTTACATGGAAAGCGATTATATATTTAATTTTATTTTTAATAATATATTTTAATATACGTATGTAAAATTAATTTCAATTAATATTATACATTTCAAAGTGATAAAAAAAGAACTGGAGAAGTCACAAATTGTTCTTTTTTTAATTATAATTAGGAGAGAATCCATCAAATTCAGGCGGTTGATGATACGTATTTCACATTTTAAGGTCTTTCTTTCAAGATAAATCATATTACACACGTTTCTCGTATACCATTATCGTAGATGCATTAAAAATGTTTGGTCGAGTACACAATAAAAAAACAGAATGAACCAGAAAGTGCGTCTAGTACCTCGTGTACTAATAAACTTATAACTCCGATCACTGCCAGGATGTATTATCAACATCTTTTATTGTGATGTTCAGATATTCATTCCATTCCGTTCCACGTAATACTCGTGCGTTTTCTGCACCGAAATATTCTTCTGATAAACTTGCGATGAATGTACAAGTCCAAATAATGAAATAAACGAATTTTTTAAGAAACTTCCGTCGAAAGCTTTTGTCCTATTTAACAACTTTTAAGAGAAGTGTTCGTTTCAATTTTTAACACACAATTTTCAATAAATTTTATATTTTCCACCATTCAGTGCAATGTTGCTTCTTTTTGCGGATTCAATTTGCTTGTATTAAGTGCCGATATTGGCACTTTTATACATTTCCAGTAACACTCTTTGATACGATACAATTTTTGCCGTTCTGAATATAAGTTGCAAGCAACATCTCTTACGACAGCTTTATTTAAACATTTATTAACGGCGTTTTTTACTTCGCGTTTTTGCTAGTTGATAAAATTACATAGTTTATAAACCATATGAACTAAAAATAAATCAATATAATGCTTTATATATTAGTCAAATTTCACATTTTACTAATATACTTCCTTTCTAAAGAATGCCAGATGTATTTTTTTTACCATAAGTGTTTGATCTAGTGTAGTCGCAACAGAAGCGATGAATTGTCGAGCACTATGCATTTCCTTTTGTGAAACATTTCCATATTTCCAACGTAGCAATTGGTGTGCTATGTAATGATTCGGATCTGTCGGCTGATATCTCAAAGCTCTACTTATCGCCCACGATAGTGGTACCATCACATTTTGTCTATGTATTATATACACAATTTATTACATGTTATCGTACTTATTTCATGCAAATTCAACACAGCACATTTATAAAACGCCATAAAATACCTCAAATAATCGTTTCTCTTCAAAGTTTCGCCAGCTTGTTCTTTCGGCAACGAATTCAAATAACAAATGCACGTGGCAAGGTTTGTTACGATAGAAATATCTGAAAAAGCCGTTTTACTTGAACTGCAAGAACAAGATGTCTTTAATGAATTGTCGGATACCGTGTCAGACGTTTTCCCCTCCAGGAAAGTAGAGTGTGATTCCAATACAGTTAAACTGCATTCATATAATATTTCCTGTCAATTATTTCAATTTCAAAGTAGATTATTTATTGTTTTATATAATGTGCGTTTTTATCTAATGTCCTTTGAAATCAATTAAAACACCTCAGTTATTCCTAAAGCTTCCTTCTTTCTGTATTCGTTATACCCAAGATCAATTAAAATATTTTCAACTTCATCATCGATACCGTTCTCTCCTACATAATTACAGGTGTCCTCATCCATCCCGAGTCTTTTCAGAAAACGGATTATGGTTGGCGAAGCCGGCTTGGCTTTCCCCTGCCAATTCAGAATTCCTGGGACGTCGATGCCGCTCGATAAAAGCCGATACAATATGCTTTCATCTTGAGACACCAATCCGTACATGACAATGGTCCAGCATTGATTTTCAGTTAATCCAGTAGCAGCCAGATTCCAGATCAATCTACCATCAAGTTTCTTCGTCCATGTATCTACGTCTATTTCTGCCCCAAAACCGTAGAAATATTTCAGTTCCTCGGAAGTGAGACCGAGGAGACCATGCTTCATTGCTTTCATGATACTTCGTAACGACATGCCTAAAATTTACTATTCAATGTAATAAAACGACAAGTAACAAGACGGATGTGTACAGAAATCTCCATACGAAAAAGTCTTAATACCTTTTCCTTCTAGTTCCAGTAAAATACATTCATTATACATTCCACTATGGATAATAAAATGTAATGATTTATCACATAACGCATCACATGATACATCGGTGCACGCGGATAAAGATTTAATGTATCGCACAAGTTTGTCCTTTAACAAACTGAGCAATTTCTCGTTACTCCATTCACCATAAACGAGCATTCCTTCATTTGTAAATTTTATATGTAGCTTCGTTTCACGTAATGCCTCTTCGTCTGTTACATTTTGTGCATCTAACATTTTCAGGATAGATGTAAATTGTAAGCCACACGATTAAAGATAGAGGCAATATTAAGTAATTCTACGAAGCTATTACAGATGTCAAAATACAAGCTAATTATTTAGGCAATTGTTATGGATTGGTTATCGTTCATCACATGGCATTTTTTTACATTAAAATAATATCGCACATCCAGGAAGTGTTTTTTTTTATTTACAAATGAATAAATTATAATACATAATTTATCTCAGAATTCGCGCTTACAATATGCTAGTCTCTAGCTAGTGTTAAAAGAAGCAACTTTTTTTCCTTTAGTAAAATGGTCTTTTAGTCGTAATTTTTAAATGAGCAATGCTATGAATAAGCGTTCTAAATTACGCCTATGAATCATGATAATGCACGCTAAACGTACCTATACAGTTTCACTATTACTTTCACTTATTATACTCTAAAGATTTCATAACAATTAACTGATGCATAACATTTAAATATCGCTTAACTCATTACTGGAAGTAAAATAAATCTTATTCAAAGAGTAAATACATATATGCATACAAAAGAAAGGCCTGCATTGCGAGCATATGCTTCAAAATATTTAATTAAGGTTTTTATCCGTATCTTTAGAAAGCTTGGAACAACATATTTTGGATCTAATCTACTTATTTTGCTTTCAATTATTGCTTCAGTATCAATACCCATGTTGATGCACGAGAAATATTTCATACTCCAATGCATTTGGAAACATGTATTCAAAACATATAATAGTGTTCAACATAAAAATTTTTAAAAGATAAAAAATGAATTTAGAATAAACTTACACGTTTGCATCATAAATGTGTACAGCATCCAATATTTTATTAGAAGTTAATCGATTGAGTTTACTGGTTCTAATTCATCCTAAATGTTTTCAAATTTAAATTCTGAATCTAATCCCCTTTGTTATTTCTTATTTATATAATTTCTATATTGTTGTAAAAAAATGAATTATTAAAATTATAATGACAATTTTAAGAGTGAAAAAGAGAAAGGAAGAAAGTGAGAACAAAAATGAGAGGGGGGAGAGAGAGAGAAAGAGAGAGAATTAGAAAATTTTCAATATTTCTTATTAAATAAATCGTATTATAAATAGCGATATTTAAATATCACGTAAAGTTGCTATAAAACTTTTAGAGAAATAATAAAACTGCACGTACAGCGCACGTCGTCGCCTCGATTCATCCGTAACTTGGAGCGCTTATTCGTTAGCTTCAAATTGCTCGAATGTATTTTTGCCCGAGAAAAAAGTTGCCTCTTCTGGCAGAGGATCGCATTACGCACGTATATGCGTACACGAATTCTAGGATATACTATATATCACTACCATACAGTTGTATTGAAATCTCCGTAAAATATATACTCTGCGATTTCTCGACACAGTATATATTCATTAATAAGAGATATTATATTATAGGACCTAGAAATTAGTACGTAATCAACAAAGTAACAACAATGAAACAACATCCTTAGATACATTTTTACAGTATAATACATGCTTTTTTCAAATGTACAACGATATGCGTCAAGCGCACGTATTGTGCAAAATATAAAACGACAAACACAATCGAAAAAGACTATACAAATATTTGAATTCACTTGTACAAAAATGCGATCGACAGATACTACCGACTATGATCCATACAAATGTCTTATTGAGTGTTTCTTTAGTGTTTGTAAAATCATGTATTTACACAAACACAAAATTTTGCTTCACACCGTAGATTTCAATGCCAGATTCAATCTAGTCTCTAACGACAGTTTGTACGTTTAGATGTGTACGTGATATAAGCAAATACATGCCTTTTTTCAGATAACTTTCGTACGATCTGAATATATAGCATGTGTAAAATGGTGACCTATTACGTTTGACCCTTTCCATGTTACACACACTCAATGTCTTTCGAAATCTACTTCTCACGCAAGATCTTCAAATTTAACACATTCATATACACTATCGTTGCGAGCACATGTACTTTTTCACAGTCCATTACAGCAAACTGCAATAACAATTTGAGTACGCATCCTGCTGTTGATGATCATTGGTCAACTGCATTCCTCGTTTTCCCATTCGATGTCTCGCGCCACCCACGGTACCATTGTCGTACAATCGCAAAGAATGAGTATCCCAAAGACCAGGTGTTTGTATTATCTATTATACACAACATATCTTACAAAGCGTCATAAATAAGCAAAGATACCAGTTATAAATGGCATAATCTTGGACAATCATAAATAATATAGTTATAATTTATCCTGAAACATGTATCCATATAAAATTGTAGTATAAATTCTATATATCTACCTTTTGTACGAGTTCCTCAAAGCAACACTTTACACCGTCCGCCGTTTTTGCGCTGCTCTCGATATACAAGGTCTGATGCCTCCTGGCAAACTGTAGGCCCTCCTCGGTACTCACTTCTCTATTCGGCAGGTCTATCTTATTGCCCACTACCATCTTGACGATGTCTGTTTTATTACAGTACGTATTTAACTCGTTGAGCCACGTTTCCAATTTCACAAAGGTATTCCGATCCGTAACGTCGTACATTAAGATAGCACCCTGGCCGTCTCTGTAATAACTCGGCGTTAAAGTGCGAAATCGCTCCTGGCCAGCGGTGTCCTGTAAACAGCACGCTTCGATAAAGCTGTAATGTAATATGTCGCGTAGATTACATTATTTTGTCGTCGCGAACAAAATTACGATTACAAACCCAAATCGCGAGTTTCACCACATTGCCGTCGATGTTGATCTGCTTGGTCTTGTAGTCCATGCCGACAGTACTCTGCATGTTCTCGTAGAACTCATCCTCGGTAAACCTCAGAAGTATGCTGAAAACAATGTAATAAACAGATTAGTGTTTCGAGCGTCATCGACAAATGGGGAATGAATTGCACATTGCGAGTTACCTCGATTTCCCTACATTGGATTCGCCTATCATGAGGATCTTTAGTATCGTCAGAACGTCTTCTTGATCCATAGTGATTCGGCTGCACCTCGTGATGTATCAACCGATATTAGTCTAGTAGTGCTGAAAAGAAAAGTCACCGTCTCGCACTCTCGCTTTCCTCGTAACGTCGCCAAGTTGCGTATCGTGACTAATCGTGACGTTAAACGGTTAAACAACACTACCCGCCAGTCCCGCCACCTGCCACCGTGCCTATGCCGCGCTGGTATACATACAGGGGCTGCGTTCCACTTAGGTCTATAGGTGCCATTTCACGTTGACGCTCGACGCTCATTTTCAGCGAGAAAAAATCTTCAAATATAATATATTATATATATATATATATATATATATATATATATATATATATATATATATTTATTTATTTATATAATATAAATAATTAAAAAATATTATTTCTAGGGTCACGTGGTTTCGCTTTGACGCTTAGCGTCAAGAAATAAAGCTGAATTTATTCAACATCCAGCGTTGACGCTGAATCGTTGTTGATCGTCTCAGTACAATCAAAAATAGGCTTCGAAATACGTAAAATATTAATTATTTTCAAGTAATATCTTCAAGTAATAATATTTTACGAATATATATATATAAATAAAAATATTATTTCTGAAGATTTTTGCTCACTGAAAATGAGCGTCGAGCCGATCGAGCGTCAACGTGAAAAGGCACCTTTAAACTCCATATATGCAGTGAGCTTCGGCAAATGCTGCGGTGACCAATCAGGAGTCAGGCGCAGGCCGAGCTCCGGTATAAAAACCATATGTTATTGGCTATCGCGTCGCTCCTTGCCGCGCGGCACAGTGGGCCAGGAATCACAAAAAGTGGCCAAAAGTCAAGATTTTATCAGATTTGTATGAAACTTAGTATCTTAAGAGGGGTTTTGGGGCTGCCGATTTTGAATGTAATGTCAAAAGTTGAAAATTTAAAATGGCGGATCCAATACGGCGACAATAATTTCAAAATTCTTACATATTTGCACAAAACTTGGTACAAGAGGATTTTCGAGGTCACTAATTTCGAATATAATGTAAAAATTTGAAAATTTAAAATGGCGAATTCAGTATAACCGCCGTAATTTCAAAATTCTTACATATTTTCACGAAAATTTTAAAAATTTTAAATGGAATGGGACGATTACGATAACTGTGGCCCCTTGATCTGACGATGGTTTCTGGTAGTATTTTTTACGCTGAACAAAAAATTATATAGGTCTTATAGGGCTCTAGTTTTTGAGATATACTTGTTAAAGTTAAAAATAAAAGCTAGGACAATTACGATAACTTTGGCCCATTGAAATGTGTGGTTTTTGGAAGCATTTTTGACGAGGAACACGGGAAAAATAGTAAAAAAATTCTATGATCAATATTTGTCTCTATTTCCAAATTTTATTTCAAAGTTTTTAGAAATAGGCTTGGAGTTAGATTATAGTTTTTTATGCGGGGGAAGGGCTTCGCCGCAGACGGACTACGATTTACGTTCAAAAAACGTAAACAACGCAAGAATTAGGGTGAGATCCACCCCACCCCACCCTGGCTTGCCTATAGGGCGAAACAAGGTTCATTATTGTACGGTTCGGGTTTCCAACTTTCCATGCGAACCGAGGTCCACCCACACCCCTGCGGGGGAGGGGCGGTAGCCCACTTACATGTATACTGTCTATACACACAATTGAAGTATAATTTAGAAATTCATATTATATTTATTTTTAACTTTAACACTGTGTATATCTCGAAAACTAGAGCAGTTAGCCCTATATAAGACCTATATAATTTTTTTGTTTAACGTAAAAAATACTACCAGAGAAACCATCATCAAATCAAGGAGCCATAGTTATCGTAATCGTGCCGGCGGAACCAATATAGTGGTGATCATAATAATAATGATAATGATAATGATAATAATAATTGATAGAGAATTTTCTTCGCCAGTGAATAAATATCAATATACAAAAACTTTTGACTGGCAAATTTATTAATAATTACACGACGTTTCAGTCATATTATAGCACAAGTACAGAGCGAATAATAAGAAAATTGCACGCACGACAAAATAGGTTGTCAACATATGTCACAGTAGAGGACAGAATTCTCCATTGGACAGTTTTCTTATTTTTACCGCTACGCTACGTCGTCACCGTCAACGCAGAGTTCTCGGCTCAGGGACCAGGATCAGAGGCGGGATTCTGTAAGGGCCTGAGCAGAATAACTGACTTATAATTTTAAGACAATGTTTTATGCTTAAGTAAATCTTTAATTGTTTTTAGCAACGCACAATATACTGTTTTGTGTCTCAAGTCTTAAACGAGTATACGAAGTGTCAACATTAATTTGTAAGACATGAGACACAAAGACAGTATTGTGCGTTGCTAAAAACAAAGATTTAAAACATAAAACATTAAAATTATTAATCAGCCATTCTGCTTAGGCCCTAACTCCTTAAAGACAGTTTCGATATCGTTGCACAGCTTTTTTACTATATATATAATATATATTTGCGCAATGATACCGAAACTGTCGTTAAGAAACTGTAAAAATCACAGTAGAATGTGAGGAGAATATATAATATTCAACTCTGTATATATATATATATATATATATATATATATATATATATATATATATATATATATATATACGGATATATAACTATATATATATATATATATATATATATATATATATATATATATAACTATATATCCGTAAAATATTACTACTTGAAGATATTACTTGAAAATAATTAATATTTTACGTATTTCGAAGTCCATTTTTTATTGTACTGGGATGATTAACGACAATTCGTCAACGCTGTATGTTGAATAAATTCAACTTATAAGGCTCCTGCATAGTGTAGGGGGCCCCGGATGGTATCATTGCGTTTCCCGGGGCCCCCTCGTAGTACGTCAGGTAAGGAACTCATGGTGTTTTTTAGTCGGTAAAAATCTGACACTCCCCCGTCTTTTCCAGGAGGCGGGGGGTCTTCCCTCCAACTAGGGGGCTGCTGGGACTTAGTCCCGGCAGTAGAAGATTTTCACCACGTAAAAAAAAAAAAAAAAAAAAAGGCTCCTACATAGTGTAACGGGATTCTGTAACTCCTTAGTACTGGTGGTCTACAACCTTGCTTTAAGGGTATTTAAGCTCTAAGCCGTAAGAAATTGATATATATATATATATATATATATATATATATATATATATATATAATATTATTATTCGAATAAAAAATATTATTTCTCGAAGATTTTTGCTTGCTGAAAATGAGCGTCGAGCCGGTCGAACGTCAACGTGAAAAGGCACCTTTACGCTCCAAATTAAAATTCTATCGAAACAAGCTCTCATCAGCTGAAATTAATCCAAAATCAACTGGAGCAGGTAGCTTAATTTTTTACGCCACATAGCTCGCTCAAGCTCGCTTCTCGCGAGCATATAATCTCTTCCTTTGACCAAAATCAACTGACGGAAAAGTCATTGGTCGAGACTCGAGGGAGCTGTCATCGGAACCGGAAGGAGTATCCGGAGTACGCGATGCCCGGGACACCCTGTAGATTTGATCAAAGCTCGATTCGACCCGGAAGAACGCGGCTGACTTCAGGTGCGCGAGCACCACGCGGTTTCGCGGTGCGCTCGCGACCTGTCGGATAAAAACGGCGGCGCGACATCTCTGATCGCGCGACGTACGTGGTACGTGCCCTCCGCACGCACGCACGCACGTACTCACGGCAGTCACGGCACTCACGCATTCACGCAACGCGACGCAACGCAACGCTACGCTACGCATTCACGAACGCGCGCGCGCGCGCGCTACGACAACGGTGAGCGACAACAGGCGACAACGGTGCGGACGGCGCGGTTACAACACTCGAGATTGTGTTGGTGATTAATCAAAAAAAGGCCGTTCGCGAAAATGGCCGATGGACGCGAGCCACGGTTGTTTTCCACGCGGAGCCTGTACCAGTTGTGCGTGTCCGCGGTGGTCGACAGGTTTCGCACTTACAAACCGTGTCTCCCCGATCTGCCCAAGAGCGTGCGCTTCGATCTCTACTATCAGGTAAAAGGACGTCAAGCTGTCGTCGTCGTCTCCGGCGGCGCAGTGACGGATACGGGAGGCGAGGGGGAGACGATCGCGACAACCGCGCGCGCGATGACAGTCACGCTTGTTTTTGCATCTCGCCTCGCCACCCTCGAACGGGACGAGACGGCATTGTTCTCGGTCGCGCCCCGACGTTTCCGACGACGACGACGACGAGTTCACGCGAGTCGCGCCGAGGATCTGACCGTCCACGGCACGAGCGAACTCGACGCTCCGTTTTCGCGATTTCTCCGGGACGGCCGATCTCGATCGACTCCGATTGATATCGCCCCGCACGCGCTTAACGGTAACAGCCTTCCGTTGACCTTCATGGGTTTGATCTCTTTCAGTTGTACAGAGAGAGGAGATTATGTATACTGGGGGCGGAATTAAGCGATCTGGAGACTTTCTCCAAGATGCTCAAGGTCACCAATCGGCGATTACACCTCCTGAGAATATTTCAGGTGAGCATGTCACGTAGGAATCCTCAAGAGTTACTTGGACCAGATCAACTTAATCGGCGATTAATCCGGCTGGAACTGCCTAAAGTAAAATTTCAATTTGCTATTTCTAACCCGGTCTTCTTTTCCATATGTTAAACAAGAAATCAGTTCTATTCATATTAAGTACAAGTATTATTTGACAAGTTTAAACACCGATGTTAATCGGAGTTTGGTTGATGACATGTTGACGGCTGTCACCCATCATACTTTTCCTCTGACGTCAGAAAATATTTTGCATTTTTTGTATTTTCGTGACCGAAGGCACCGATGGACCATAAGATAGGGATAGCGGGACAACTGGTTCTCCATTATGGCAGGGTATGCTGCTCAAGCAATTTGTCTGCTCCCTCTCCACCAGACAAACTGATAAATCTAGGTTTGAGACTCGGTGGATTTCTCAGCGACGCCGGCTGGTATTCGGAAAGTAAAGATGTGCTGACAACCTGCAAGGATTTGTGTGTGAAATACAATGACACCCCCAAGGATTGGTGCAGAACATTGGATTGTTGTCACAAGTATGTGAGCGTCGACATATATTAGTTTTAATTAATGTCTGCGAGTATAATGTAACATCGTATTTCGCGACAAGCTCGTGCGCATGTGTATCTAGTTGACAGATCTTTAGATTATCAATTTTTTGTACCGAGCAAGTTTCCAGCAGGCTTAATCGATTAGAAGAATTGTATATCTTGTCGATACATTTTAGGCTGTTACATGCACAAGCGGCATACTGCGACTTTGAGAACGCTGCAAAGACTCATCAAATTGCCATGAAAATGATAGAAAAGTTAAAGAGCGAGCAGTACAATAATAGCAATCATGCTGCCCTTTTTGCAGAGTTCAGTGTACTATTCTATATACGCAGTGAATACGACGAAGCTTACAGGTGCTTACCTAATACGTATTATTATATTTTCCCGAAAATGAATTAAAATTGCCAGAAACTTCTGACTTGTTAATCGATCTCTTGTAAACCAATATGGAATGAGGGTCGAAATCGAATTCGACTGCGAGTTGATCCTCATTTATGTCCATTTCTAGTTCTAAGAATTAGAAAAAGATGAAAGTAAGTTAAATCGAGATTAAAGTTAATTTACATTGACAGAAATGGACATAATATTTGTTTTACATAATTTTTACTCTTGACGTTATATGTATATGTACTAATACTACCCACCATCCAGATGGAGTATAGAAGCGTTAAAACAATTGAAACCATCGCTTCCCGCGGGAATCATCGTCGACGTTCTGAGACAAGCAGCGAAGTCATGCGTGGTGAAGCGAGAGTTCCAAAAAGCCGGTTTGCTGATTAAGGAGGCCGTATACCTCGCGAGAGAAGTATTCGATACGGATCATCCAAAGTATAGCGACGTTCTCATCGATTACGGATTTTTCTTACTAAACTTCGATAGCATCAGCAATAGTGTAACTATATACAAGGTATTTATCTCCAAACATCTTCAAATCACCGCGAATCACCGTAATCTGTGCAGACGATTATAAAAACCGTTCTTGTATTTTAGACTGCGTTAGATATTAGAAAAACGATTTTTGGCAGGACTAATCTTCATGTTGCCTTAGCACACGAAGACTTAGCTTACGCTCTCTACGTACACGAATACAGCTCGGGCAGATTTGACGATGCAAGGTAATCAATTGGAATTACATCTGGCTTATCGTATATATTGTACGGTACGATTAACTCCCATTTTACAGTGATCATGCTGGAATAGCTATAGATATCATGGAAAAACATTTACCCGCGAATCATTTGATGCTCGCGAGTGCTAGGAGAATAAAGGCGCTTATTCTCGAAGAGATAGCTATAGATAACGCGTCCACACCGTTGTCGGAACAGAATCTCTTACTCAAGTCCGAGTGTCTCCATTTGTCTGCTTTAGAAATGTCGAAAACTGCGTTTGGCGAAAGAAACGTACAAACGGCGAAACATTACGGAAACTTGGGCCGCTTATACCAGAGTATGAGGAAGTTTCAGGTATCTCGATGCATAGATTAAAGACTGATATAGTATGTATATACACGCTGCATATTTAATTATTTCGTTGTACGTTCAATGTGTTCCAGGAAGCGGAAGCGATGCATCTGAAAGCTATTGGTATTAAAGAAGAATTATTAGGACCCGATGATTATGAAGTAGGTTTGAGTATAGGGCATTTAGCTTCGTTATACAATTTCCATATGAACCGGTACAGAGACGCCGAAAAGCTTTACCATCGTAGTATCTCGATCAGTAAGTATATATGTGTTTTGAATTGCGTTTATCATGACACAAAACGCTATTACATTTCGCAAAATTTTGTTTCAGGCTTAAAGTTATTCGGAAAAGGTTATAGTGGTTTAGAATACGATTATCGAGGACTTTTACACGTGTATAATAAGTTAGACGATTATGAAAAGATATTGGAGTACACGGACATATTGAATCATTGGAAGGAGCTTAGAGATAAACACGCTCAATCTGAGGAACCACCGATTGATGTACAAAAACGTCCACAGCCAATCGCAAACGTAATGAATGTGTTCTTTTCCATGTGATATATCAATAAGTGTGTCTAATTCAAATTTTATGTCATTGTATATCATCGAGCAACTTACTGGTCCGTTGCGTTTACATTTTTGGGCCAAAGTAGGGAAAAGAAAAAAAGTTATTGAGTCGCAGAAATTAGAAATTTGTAAAGCATTGATCTGATCGTAAGAGTAATACAGGTGACTCTTGAATAACACGGTATTTGAACTGCACGGAGTCTCGAGTAGCACGGCAAAAAATTGTGGCAACCCTTGAACAACACGGTACTTGAGTGAAGTTGGAATAACACGGTCATTCAATTAAGGCTCCTAGTCCCTGAGCCGAAAACTCCGCGTTGACGGTGACGACGTAGTCGTAGCGGTCGTAGCAGTAGAAATAGGGTCATTTCTCGCCTCGATAGCAAGAACTTGATATGACCGCGATGACTACCCAGGGGGTCGATTGTGTATTATATATATGGGGATATTACATGAATCACCATTTAAGAAATCATTCGAATGCAGAATTTATAAGAGATATCAAACTCTCTTCAGCAATCAAGGAGTAATCACATTGCACGAGTTTTTCTGTGCTTCCTGTAAGTATTCGGAGAAGTCTATTTCTCGTACTAATATTTATGAAAATGTATTTGGAGATAACGTATGTAGTTGTCGTGGCTGAGAGGAGTGTATGGTTGAAACGAGTTGAAAATTACAAAAGTGAACAGATTTACTTCGATAAATAAAATCGTAGATACTCTAGTGAATTTCCTCATTTTTGTAATTTTCACCTCGTTTCAAGATACGCAATCGAGCCCCAGGAACCTTAAAAAAATGCAAGATCTTGGTCTAATAGTTTATACTCGCAACCCGTCGCGTCGCGTAAAAGAGTCACGATCGGTCTCGCTCCGCTTTGCACTTGACGCGAGACACTACCGTGTCTCTTGATATATATATATATATATATATATATATATATATATATATATATATATATATATATATATAATCCCTTAAAATCACATGCCCAATTTTATATGGATCTGGAATCTTGACTTGCAGGTTTTCAATAACACGGAACTAATTAATCGTGTTATTTGAGGGTTACCTAATAATTCTGTCTGTCTTATGTCGATATTTTATAAAATTTATCACATAAATAAATTAAGTAATTGTGCGATATTAATTCAAATTTATGCAATGTTGAAAATGTTAATTTAATTTATAAATTATAAATTATTTGAAGGGTACAGAGGAAAAATGATCAATGTCCTGGGTAATTTCGAGAAAGACGCAATTTTAAGTTTTAAGACATCAGAATATCTTAGGCAGCTATTGAAAAAAGTACTGGCAGTAAATACTAAGTATCGGAATGCATAGTTTATTTAGTATTTACATTATATGTTGGATTCTGATGGATTCTTCCGCACAAACACGTGGATTATGATCGTTTTTCCCCAGCACGATATATTTAGCGTTTCTTCGAAAGTTCCCCAAGATAGCATGATCAGATCAATTTCGACAAAACATTGGCTTTCCCCTTGTTTCGTTTTTCATCGGGATCGTTTTTCCCTTGTACCTTTCATTTTTATTAGTCACGATACTGCAATGTAAACATTGGGGGCTTCTTTTTTTTAGTTTGAGTTGCTGTGCTTGTGTTGAATTATATTAGACTCGATGTTTATCTACGTTTTATCTCGATGTATTGAGAATTTTTGCGCATAAAAATATATCTTTTTTAAATATTTTGTATTTACATACGTCATTTTAATATAAATTTGCCAATGTTTTAATTTGATTTGTATATATATTTTATACTTTACGATTCGCTATTCGTTGACAGTTTTAATTTTTAAAGAGAGTTGCTCAGGTATAAAATATTTTCGTATAAAATATTTTTTTGTTACGATTGCTTATCAAACGCATTTATAATACGTTTAATTCATTGTTCATCTCAAGATTACAATGATCGTAGGTTTTCACGCATCGCATAATTTTTAAGTAACACAAAAATATTTGAAATACATGCTCCTGTGTTTATAATAGTAATGTAGATGAAGAGATAGGTATTAAAGCTATTAAAACTCGGTGAACAATTTGTTGAACAGATGCTTTGCTGTATGAAGTTACCTTTTCACCTCATAAAAAATTTGACATTTAAAAATACATCCTATATATATATACACACACACACACAACTACTTAAAAGTATTTGCCACCTTAAAGAAATTTGATCAGGGATGAGTTTATTAATGAAATTTTAATGGAAAAGCCAATAATTTGCTACATGTCTTTATTGCATAGATAGTTACATGTTATTTAAACAATAATTTGACAAGAAAATAACACTATTTTAAATTTTTGCCTCATCAATATGTCCGTTTTTTTATTACAGTTTACATTACACAATTTTGGCATATTGATTAATTTTGTAATTTGTTTTTTTTTACTTCTAGATACATCAACGTGATGATTTCGGAAAATGTATTTATTATTTGAGATTTTCCGTACGCAAAATAATTACATGAAATTAGAAAGTAAGGGATATAACATTAGTTGTGTGTTCTTACTATTTATTATCTTTAATAAATACATGTAACAATAATCTCCACTTTAAATTAAGTTTACTGCAAAAAATTAGAATTTTTTCTAGGGTGGCAAATACTTTTGAGCGGTAGTGTATATCCTAAAATTTTTGTTAAGCATTTTGTTCTTGTATGAATATTGTAATATATGAATATAGATAACTAAAAATTATAAACGCGTGCATGTCCTTGGACTGTTCTAGAGATATCTTGAAATAATTAATTTTTCAAACTCTCGCCAATTATTTACAAGTATTTTTTGCAGATTTGTATCATTTCAACCTTAAAAATTCATTCAGGCACTTTGGATGGATATCGAACGATAGTATTCACCCACTGTAAACTTGTATAATTTAATAGATAGTAAAGCCTCTTTGATAATTCAGACACTACAAGGGTAGCAGACGTAGTTGACAATGTAATAATCTATTTAGTGGTATTGTACAAATTTAAATTGATTGCTGGGGATTTAAATAGATTACACACTATCAACTGCACCTTAAGTTCTTATTGCCCTCGCATTGTCATTACATTATTAACGATTGTATTAAAGCTAGCGGTTATAAGATAACAAATAATTGTACATTCTATTTTGTTTAATCAACAATTAAAAGTATCAATTCAATTGCTATTTTTTATTTTAAAAAAAGATATGCAGGAAAAAATTAACCCTGCAATCGTACACTCTTTTTCGGCACCTATTAACGGTATATGTGGGTCGTCCGCAGCCATATTTAAACAACCTAAAACTTTACCAAAAATTCTGTAAAAATTCATAACTTTTCAACAAGGTGTTCCTTGAGATCTTAACTATAAGTTTAAACAATAATATTATAAAATTAATTTTGCAATTTAATCCTTGAAAAAAAGCATTTTAAAAACGCACCGTAATGTTTAAAAATTCATAACTTTTAATAATTAATTTATTAAGAAAAATCCTTCTAGGTATCTTTACTTGAGGTTAGGTACTTTCAGAAAAAAAATATAAGAAACTTCGGGAATTAAAAAAGGGTATTTATTTGAAAGATTAAAAGTCGCTAATTCTGTATGGCGACTTATAAGAGGATAAAACTGAAATAAAAAATAAAATATCGATGGTTAAACTACAAAACTTCGTAAGTAAGCCCAAAAATATCCAAATTTATTTTAAGTAAATATAATACAGTAAAAAATTTTTTTTACGGAGCAATTGCCTGATGTCATCACCGTTTTTAATTGCCATTTTACATTAGCAATTGAGCAATAATTGAGTCAAAACTTTTGTAAAAATTTATATTTTGAGTAAAAAAAGGAAGAAATTATAGAAAATAAGGATTTTTGAAAAGTTGAATTTTACCTATGTATAATATAAACCGTATATGTGGGTCGTTGGTGTCCTCAATAAAAGTTTACTACTCGTAGTCACAAGTAAACTAACGGATTCCGGCGGGCCTGTGGCCTCACACTTTCTCCACCCCAACTTTTTTTAGAGACCGTTACGAACGCGCTAAGTAAACAAACCTTTGGAAAATATCACATAGTCAAAATGCCCAGGACGCAAACGATCCACATGTACGGTTGCAGGGTTAAGTAAACAAAAAATATTTCCATCAAAAAGAGTTAGCTGTCTGTTTCTCTTTCATAGACTTACAAAACTTTTAATTGAATATCTGAGAGATCCGTAATTAAATAAAGACAAGATAATGTAATATAAATACTCACGATTCTCCTGAACAACTCACATACATTCAAAAGCTTTAATCTGTTTAAATTACAGTAACCATTAGGTAGTACATAACTTTATATTTACACGATATCTGTTGTATCACTCCGGTTTTCAGGTAATAGGAATCTTATCTAAATCCCATTTTTACGCTATCAACATTTCTAACTCTCTCTCTTTCTCTCTCTCTTTTTCTCTCTCTCTCTCTACAAAGGAGAGTCATTTTAGGCCGGTATTTATAGTCGGTTCTTATATTTAAGACCATCTTAAGTACAATCTTAAGATGTCATTAACCAATCACAGAGCCGTATTAGCATCTTAAGATATTACTTAAGACGATCTTGAAATAAGATCTGATTATGAATACCGGCCTTAGTCACCTTAGATCGGTATACTTTTGAGACATACTAATCCGTATATTACCGGACTGATATTGCATGTCTCATTAAACTGTGTTAGAATCCCGTAACTTTAGAACATTTAGTCAGGTGTATGTGGAGGCTCTTGGCTGAAGTATGGTGCGGTATCTTGCACTAATAAAGTATGACAAACATCACAGACTCTGGATGGTCTTTGTTTCGGCCCACTGTTCACAACGTGTGAGAGGCAAGATTGACAAAATATATGGCCACAGTGACGACAATGTACCTGCATGATGTTAAGCCTCTTTAATTCTGTTCTATATGTATATATACAGGCCATAATAATTTAACTCGCACTTCTTCAACTTACCTTCTTTTTTGTGACTGAGAATGTGGTGTGACAACTAGGACACTCTTCGACATCCTCTTCATGTTGCCATCTTACTTCGCTACCTGCCTGTCTAATCCTTTCCAGTTGTACCTGTGTGATCGTCAAAATAATGTTATTTTATAGGTATATCACAGTTCTACTTGTAGTTTAATACAGTTAGTTATCTTTTATCTACAAATTTTTTCGACAATCTTTAGTCAACTTTGTATCTCGACAATTCTGAATTCATTGTTTATATTATTTCCATTACCTGTAATGATTGTGATAATCGAACAAAGTCTTTCTGTACTGCCTCGCTGGTATCTAATTCTTGCTGTAGACTCATAACTCTTTGTCGTAATTCAGTTGTAACCGAGTCTGCATCCTTCTTCTCTTTCTGAATTTCCTGCAGCTGTTTTTCCAACCGATCAAGTTTCTCTTCTTTATCGGCGAGTGTACGATGATCTCTTATATATTTATCTAATTGCGCTCTGTAAAATGTGGAACGGAGAAAGTTTTGTGCTAACAATCATGGTATCAAGCAATCGTAATTTATAATAATTTTATTGTCGTATATATAGTCAATGTATAGCCTTACCTCAACCCACTTATTTCATTCTTTAATACAGCATTGTCTTGTTCCTTAACCCTACTCTCCTGCTCCATTTGTTCTCTCAGTAAAGTAACTTCGTATCGCAATGTTTCTTCCTTCTCCTGTGCAACTTCTTGAGCTACTTTGGCTGTAATTAAATCTTCGCGCATTTTTAAAAGGCTCATATGCAGTTCCTCAACAGTGTTTGGCATGTTGATACTCTCACTTTGAAGTTGTTGCGAATGTTTACTATGTTTACCCACAAGATTTTCATTCTCCATCTGAAGTCTGAAAAGTTTGAATAAAGCTTTATTAATAATACACCATAATATCATCTACCTCTCATTTTTACATATAATTTAACTTTGTGTGTGTGTGTGTGTGTGTGTGTGTGTGGTTATTTTTAGTAGTATTACACGCACACACACACGCGCGCTCACGCACACACACACACACACACACACACACACACACAAACTAAAAATAACTTTTTGATAGAAAGATTATCTTACGCAGTAAGATGTCTCTGTACTTCTTCTCTGCCTCGTGTCAATTTACAAAGTTCCTCCGATACACTCCTTTGAATTTGTTCAAAAGTTTTCTTTAACTCTAGTAAATTTTGCTGCGCCGTCTGCGAGGTAACGGTGAGCTCCGCAACTTTGATTTTATGCTCCTCTTTCTTCTCATTCCACTTTTCCTCCATCTCCTTTCGAAATTCGACTTCCTTAGCTAGATCCTCCTTTTGAGCTTGCAGCATACGTTGAGAGTCCAACAACTGCTTCTCCAAATCCGTGGCAGTCGCTTCTACTTTGACTAATTGCGCTTCGTAGTTGACGCACATATCACACGACGGCTCGAAGGAACCAGGTTCTTGCTGCCGTCTCTTTAATAGAACTTCTTTATATTTTTGTAATTCGTCATCGGTTGACCTCAGTTTCTCCTTTAAAGCTTTTATCTCCTCCTCAAGTGGAACAACCAATGAACGTAAAACTTCCGCATCTTCTTGCGCCTATAAAATTACAGTTTTTATCGATATCGCGGCAAATATTACAAATATTATTGCTGTAAGACAAGCGTTTGTTTTAACGTATTTAAAGAGAGATGTTAGAGATCACTTAAATATATTGCAAAAGATATATATGCATTTATCAGCAAGCGATTACACAAAGGGTTAAATGTACCATGCAATTTTAGATTTACGTACATATTTTTTTACCTTCCGCATGCTTTCTTCTAAATTGTCAGGGCCTAAAGATAAGGAATCTGCGCCTAATTGCGATACCACTTTTCTAGCTAATGTCTTAGTTACTGTAGACAACGAGATTTGCGGCCCGTCTGTCGGCGGGTCGCGCGGCAATTGCGTTTTCAGCAGCGCATTCTCTTCTTGAAGCTTAGAAAGAGCCAGTTGTAATTTCGACACTTCGCTGACAAGCTGCTTCCTAGAGCAGGAGGACTCCTCCACTGTTTCGTGTATAACCTGTTGCAAAGATGCTATCTCCTCCTGGGCCTTCCTCTTCTCTATCATTATATCATTCTGTATTTTAAGATCCGCGACGACTAGTTGGCTCTTTGCTTCGTCCAGCTCATTCTTCAGTCTCAAATTTTCCTTCTGCAGGCCCATATTTTCTTCTAGCCTCCGTTTTAATTCCTCTACAAAAATACATTGCTTCTAGGTATAACTGCCGAAGAGCTACTTGTAGTCCAGAGTATAAAATCGCGCATGTTACGTACCCTCTTTCTGAAGGAACAACTCCTTCATCTTGGCCCTTTGTACATTAAACTCCTCTCGCATCTTAACGTTCTCCGACTCCAATCGGTTGATCTTCGTCTGTGGATCCTCTGAATCGTAACAGACTCTCTTAATGAAATTAAATCGCATCGCGAGCGGCCTCGACATTAACAAACACGCGCGCGACGTCTCGAAAAAAGCCTGACAAGCGGATAGAGCTTTGCTTTCCTAATCACTGCGCTTAAATATCTCGTTTCTTTTTTTCGTATTTTTTTTCTCTCAGCGTGTCGCGACGACGACACCGACAAAGATCTAAAGCAAGGACTACCGCTCGGTGACGTACCGTTTCCGTTCGCTCTGACCGTCCGATCGTCCTGGTTCTCCATCGTTCGATCACTTCACACGGACGAGGGTGACAATTTTGCCGGGGCGGGTCACTGCCACGGACGCGAATTCGGAGAGCATATCTCGGAGCTCAGCCAGGACTGGTGGCCGCCTCTCGACGACGACGACGACAACGACGACGATGATGACGACGACGATGACGACGACGACGACGATGATGATGATGATGACGATGACAACGACGACGACGATGATGATGATGACAACGACGACGACATGCCGCTGGCAGTGGCCAGTTGTGTCACTGGCTCATAGCGACTCGAGCGAGATCCGGTCCAGTCGTCCAGTACGCGAACAGGGACTCGCTCGAGAATGAAGATCACGGATCACGCAAGCGAACTCGGAAACCGGAATTGACCTCGCTCGGCCATCCAACAATTTCGCTAACAACAACAACGATGCAATTCGCTGACGATGCGTGTCCACCACTTATATGTAATCAGCGAAATCTCTGTTTCTCCCGGCTACACCTCTCGCATTCGCGATCCTCCGTTCTTCTCCCTTCTCCCTTCGGGGGTTCGGGGGCGCGAATTACACCCGGACAGCCCGGACCATAGACTTGGGAAGAGATAGACCAATATTTTCAACCAGTAGCCACGTCCACGCCACGTCCATTTTCCGACACTGCCGATAAAACATCATTCTGGGGTAATGTTCAGTATAACGCTCTCCCCTCCGATTTTTTTGAAATTTTGTAAAATAGTTTATTTTTGTGTATAAAATACATTCTGAGAAGGAAAATCGTCGCTCATGTCTCGTTTTTTTTTTTTATTTAATTTCAAAGTTTTATGATGTCGGTAAGTAGGAAAATGATAATTTACGTTTTAAAAATACTGCGCAACTTCATTTGTTACTATATTCACAAATTAAGTTGTCCGCATACTCATTAACGGTGCCATTTAGGTTAAAATTTTATGGTTGTGAAATACTGTACACCGTCAATGATTCCTTTCCTGAGCGTCTCTAAGCCCGGTGTCCACGATGCAAGAACTTGGTCCAAGTTTCGGTTTAAGCCAATCAGCTCTGTAAGAGCTGCAAGTTGATTGGCTTAAACCGAAACTTGGACCAAGTTCTTGCATCGGGACACCGGTGTCCACTATGCCGGTGTCCACGAGCAAACTTGGTCCAAGTTTCGGTTTAAGCCAATCAGCTCTGTAAGAGCTGCAGTGATTGGTTAAACGAAACTTGGACCA
This sequence comes from Temnothorax rugatulus, assembly GCA_035220575.1. NCBI lineage: Eukaryota > Metazoa > Arthropoda > Insecta > Hymenoptera > Formicidae > Temnothorax > Temnothorax rugatulus. Next base: position 195,270 of record JASTWL010000174.1, read on the forward strand.
AGTTCTTGCATCGTGGACACGGCATAGCCGGGTACTCTGAGACTGGCAAGTTTTGGGTTAAGCCCATGCAAACTTGGCAGTTCTTGCAGAGCAAGAACTGAGCGTTTCAGAACTGGCAGTTATGGCTTAAACCAAAACTTGGACCAAGTTCTTGCATCGTGGACACCGGGCATTATAAGCCGGTGTCCACGATGCAAGAACTTGTGTCCAAGTTTCGTTTAAGCAATCAACTGCAGCTCTTACAGTAAAAGCAGCAAGTATTGGCTTAAACCGAAATTGGACCAAGTTCTTGCATCGGGACACGGGCCTAATAAGAGCTGCAAGTTGATTGGCTTAAACCGAAACTTGGACCAAGTTCTTGCATCGTGGACACCGGGCATTATAGACCTCTTATGTTCCCCCTTTACTTCAGGAAAGAAATCATTGACGGGCAGTCGGCAGTGTACATGCTCATTAATGTTATTATTTACGAATTGAGTTGTCCGCATACTTATTAATGCATTTTATAAATTGAAAAATGGGATATTCAGTTGAGCAACTTAATGATAATCCCTGGCTTGCTGTTCAAGACGTAGTTGGTGATGCTAATTTGTGGCCAAAATTGATAAATTGATAAAATGATAAATTGTGATAAAGTATTTTACAACCATAAAATTTTAACCTAAATGGCACCGTTAATGAGTATGCGGACAACTTAATTTGTGAATATAGTAACAAATGAAGTTGCGCAGTATTTTAAAAACGTAAATTATCATTTTACTACTTACCGACATCATGAAACTTTGAAATTAAATAAGAAAAAAACGAGACATAAGCGACGATTTTCCTTCTCAGAATGTATTTTACACACAAAAATAAACTATTTTAAAAAATTTCAAGAAAATCGGAGGGGAGAGCGTTATACTGAACATTTACCGCGTGGATGTTTTTATCGGCAGTGTCGGAAAATGGTTGTGGCTACGTAGTACCAATTTCTAAAATGGATGTATTGGCGGTAGTGTAACAGGGGTTTCCGACGATCCCACGGAACGGGATACGGGATGGCCTCTCTCAGTCTCAGGCTTCTCCAGGCTTCTCTGCTTCTCTCTACTAATGAACAACAGCGATTCAAGTGTGATTTGCGTTTCTTTCAAGGGAGTTCGTGTACGTTATGAGTACGTTGTGGAAACCCTGGATTGAAACCTTGAAAGTGGAACCGACGGATTCAGCGATCATGAAGAGCCTGGACAGCAGCCTGGACAATGATTTCGACAAGCTACCTGAGTTCAGTCCCAAGCTGTTCATCGCGGAAAAGAATCCCCCGGTGAACTGTACAAAGTGCCATAATAACAATAACAAGAGTTTCTTGTTACTCAATGGATGGGGGAACCTGCAGGTCCTCAATGCGGAAGAGTTTCTGAGGAAGTTAAACTGCGCGGAGAACGACAAAGTCAAAATCGTGTCGATTTTCGGAAACACGGGCGACGGGAAGAGCCACACTATGAATCAGGTGTTTTTCAAGGGCGAGGAGGTGTTCCAAACGTCAAACCAGCAGAACTGTTGTACGTTGGGCGTTTGGGCGGCGTTTGATCCAATTCTCAATGTTATTTGCTTGGACACGGAAGGTTTACAAGGTAGAATATATTCTGGCTTGTCATTCTCAGATTTTATATGTATAGGTTAATTGTGCGTGCTAGATTCAACAAGTTTACATTGTTTGCCTAGCTGTTACGAGCTGTGAAAATGAACGGGCAAAATTACTACTCAAAGTACTTGCGGTTTCCGATATTGTGGTTTATGGAATCCATTCCGAGAGGCTAAACAGGGATCTGTTCACGTTCCTGGGTACTGCGTCGCGCTCTTACAGCCATCACTTTAAAGCTGCCTTACAAGCGATTGGGCAGAAAGAAGGAATCTCTACCTCGTTGAGCACGCTCGGACCGAGTATTATAGTGCTGCACGAAACTAGGCACACCATACCTTTGATCAACAGTACATATTGCTACTCTCTCAGGATGACAGTAATTTCAAACTGAGAACTTTATTACGGCTGATAATCGCTTCTGTAACGTGACATATTGATTGGTTCTTTTATAGATGGGGCGGAAAGTGCGGAAGATATCCTGAGGAACAGATTTACACAGATGAGTCTTGAAATTGACGCTTTCAGCTCTATTAAATACATCGGTTTGCAATCGGTGAACGACACGACGGATTATGAACTGTTGCGATCCACCATTGAGAGCGAATTAAATAATACGACAGTACGCTCAGCCAGAAAACCACATCTGGTGTACTACACACTCAAGAGGCTGAATGATCAGTTGTCCAGCGAAAACGGAAACATTTCCAATTCTCTATTCCCAGACCAGTATTTTACTTGTCCCGTCAAATGTCTGAGTTGTTGTAATGGCTGTACCAACAGTATGGGACACCTTCGTGAAGGAAAACCACACAGTAGTAATACTAGGTTGGTACATAGATTTTTTATACGCTGTTTTAGTTGTACAGCTCCTTGAATTAATGATTGTTTGTTGCGATAGGTGCAAATTCCAGTGTCAGTACGAAAATTTGATATACATATGCAAAAGGTGTTATAAGAATGGAAAAGAAATTGAAGTAAGCAAGCGGTATTACGAGGAAAGTCAAAGCAACTGGTATAGTTTTGCTAAAAATGCCTGGTCGGGATACGTCATAGATTGCCCACACTGTGGAGAAATATACAAGAGCAGGCAGTACTGGTACGGCAATAATCCCGAGGATGTTGCCATACGCAAAAAGATCACGCACATATGGAATATGGTAAGTATTGAGAGTAAGAAGCTTCTTTTTATTTTCAATATTTTTTTGTCTATGTAATTCTAGTTCTTAATGAAGTAACTTCTCACCGTCCCTTTTCTCTTTCAGTCGAATCGTTCTATAGCTTCTCAGAATACGGCGCAACGGGTTATCGATAGTGTTTCGTATATCACTGAAGCTGTCACCAACGTTTCTCTGCAGCCAACGAAAGCGCTGAAAGCTTGGGCCGCGGATCAAGTGGCACCATCCTATTGGCGACCGAATAACGAGATAAAGCACTGCTATCAGTGCAAAATGCTATTTAGTCTAACAGATGACAAGCACCATTGCCGCGAATGTGGGGAGGGTTTTTGCGAGCAGTGCTCGTCGAAAACAAAATGCGTGCCCAACAGGAACTGGTACTCGCCGGTTCGGGTTTGCGACGCGTGCTACGAGAAAGATACAAATTGCTCCAGCGATGATTCTCTCGAACCTGTCGAGGACGTCGGCGTACGAAAAGTAACGGAGCACGTGGTGTCGACACTCAACGCTGTTGGAACGGTCTTTAGTTATTCCAAATGTAAGTAAAAGCGATCATTAGAATTCGTGTAATTCTCAGATAAATTCTAAATATCTTTTATTTGCACACAGCATTTATAAAAGATACTGTACGACCATCTTATTGGATACCCGACTCAGAGGTGGTTAATTGTTACGTCTGCGAACGGAAGTTTTCCTCGATGCTTCCTTTACATCACTGTAGAGCTTGCGGACATGGAGTGTGTCAAGAATGTTCGCAACACCGTAAGCCTGTACCTCACCGAGGATGGGATCATCCCGTCAGAGTATGCAACGCTTGCGTTTGAAATTATTTGAAGGCGTGCGTCTTAAAGGAAACGGAGCCCAAAAATTATAGAGACCTCGGAAAGAAAAAGGAAATATTCACTTGAAACACACACACACACACACACACACACACACACACACACACACGAAACACATTTATTTATTTTACGTAATTGCTTTTGTAAGATAAACAGAAGTATTGTACCGACTTAATCGTGAGCGTAGACTGTCTTAGATTTGTATGGCCAAATCGCGCAATTGACTGTAGCTTTTTGAAAAGACTTTTTATGTATAAACTAGAATTTTGATTTTTTTAAATTCTAAATAAAATTTTTAATTCAATATTTTTTATTTCCAACATTATCTCTATCTAAGGTAACGATGCGAATTATTTTATACGACACGCGAAAGCTTTGTGATAAAATATCTGAGGGATACAATTTTATTACTTACATATTTTTAATATTAAATTATATAAATATATCTTACTTATATATTTCATCAAGTGAAAACTTTAAGTACATTTTTACGATTGGAGATCGGGAGATCGTCAAAATTTTTCAAGAATATAGAATTGTACCGAAAGTTGTTTGAAACTTGTACTTTGTTTAACTTGGTTTTTATAATTAGAAAATAATTTTGTGACTATATAAATGTACATAAATGTATGAGTGTGCCATAGTTATGATCATTACTGTTTGAAAGTAACTTCCTGAAATGTATTAAAGACATACGTTACTTTTAACGTATAATTTTATTCTCTCAAAGGTACAGATCGACGTTGCGCTTAAAAATTGTTCGGTGGAGAGTTGGTTAAAGATTTATGTTAACGATAGGACATCCCTATATGATACAGCGTTGACGTTTGTACATATGTACAGTTCTCTGATCTTCTCTGGTAACAATGACCGCGCAACAGTTGCAGGAAGAAAACCGTTTACAAGAAATGTAACTCATGGCTGTGACAATTGTTAATATCGGCATATGGCATTTGCAGATGCATATTCAGATAGGACGACCCGATGACGCGTCTTCGAAAGTGGAAACTGTTACTTTTATTTCGTTCTGTATATCATAATAAGCAGCTTGAAATAAAGTTTCGAATTCTCAGAGTAAGTCGCTGCCTTATTTTACCTTTATTTCAAGATATCAACCACTTTTTACAGATGATACGTGCGTACATCGTCAAAAACAGAGTCTAACAATAATTTCAAGAGGTTGAGAAAGAAGCGTGAAAATTCCTAAAGAGCCACGGTGCACAAATGCCTATTTAAATAAATAATTTTCTAAATTACATATAAGTTATATAAAAAGGAAAAGTCACATGTTTACATGACTTTTCCATCCTCTTGTGAGTAGAATACTGTGCTAAAGTGTTTGACTACCTATTTCTGAAACATACTGTATACTGTGGTATCGATGGGATTAAAAAACGATCAACTCTGGAGAAAATATATATATGAAGATGGAGACAATCAATGAAACCCTGGAGACAATTGAAGATGTTATTGACTATGGAATTAAATTTTTAGATTACCAACATAAATATATGAATAATTAACTTAAATTTTAACACGGTATTAAATTTATGATTTATTATTGAAGATGTTTCTCAAATAAAAATGCACATTTACAATGTAATAAATATCGCAACCCGTCGCGTCGCGTAAAAGAGTCACGGTCGGTCTCGCTTCCGCGTATCCTTGACGCGAGACACTACCGTGTCTCTTGATATTCTGCCACAAAATTATGTTTTTTTCCTACAATTAATATTCGCATGAAGGCCACTTTTTCCAATTGTTAACACTAATTATTAACTCTAACCAATCGTTAAAATTTGTCGACAGAATTGCCATCATGAAGAATAAAATATTGTAATTGAAGGAGAAAAAATTTATCTTATTATTTATAATTAATATGTACCCAGTTGTGCTTACTCAATTTGTTAAGATTGATATTTTCCCTAATCCCTTTTATCTTATCTAAAAGATTAGGGGCCGATATCACAGTCTCCGATTAACGTGATCCTCCGATTAAACTCACTCTTCGTCTCTTTCTAGGGGGACAGTTAGAGAGAGATGCAGAGTGAGTTTAATCGGAGGATCACGTTAATCGGAGACTGTGATATCGGCCCTAGGTTCGGATTGACGACATATATATTTAGTTACAAATTCCGAAGTTGGTTATTTTAAAAAGTCAATAGTCAACATTAACAGATGTTGGAAAAAGTGGCCCGGATAGCAATTAAATTATAGTTTTAAAATTAGAATCAAATATTATCGAATCTTATAAATATACTGCCAAATTTCAATAATTATCCGAATTTCCGTAAAATTTCGTCTTTAATAGTATTTTATCGAGTTCGAGTTTCGTTCTTCTCTTCCCGCTTCGAGTCGAAGAATCGCGCGCGCGATATATCGAATCGCGATAGATACGCGTGGATACCCCCGGCAGGGGCATCCACGTGATGACGTCAAAATATGGCGTCTCGATCAGCTGGATGTTGTGTAAAGTGTGCCTGCCTGCGATGCCCGTGATGGTGATGCCCGTCTCGCGAGAATTAACGGAGACCACCGTCTGCCCGCCGTGATACGTGAGTTTGTCCATCCGCGTTTGGCCGCGGTTGCGCGAGCGGCGACCGACCCGATCCCGTTCCCAATCCCGCTCCCACGGGCGATGCGGTGCGGTGCGGTGCGGTTTCCCGCGGGAGAGTCGCGGCCACGCGAGTGCGAGACGCGCGGAGACGCAAAAGTGGTACATACTCGCGGACGTTCGGGGGCTCGGGGGGGGGGGGGGGGGGGGGGCGACCGCACGACGCCGACGGCGACGAGGCTGTCGCCGTGAGACCCGTTGCGCTCGCAACGCGGAGACGGCGAGACGCGAATCCGCGACATCCCCGCGGATCCCCATGAGGTGTCCGCGGAGTGTGGCGCGACTCCGGGGAGCCGACGCCGAGAGTGGAGCAAAACCGGGCGCCTAACCCGCGTCCCGTCGCGCCCCTTTTCCCGTCGTCGTCGACTCGCGAAGGCGACGCTCGGTTTGTCTTATGTAATTCCCGCGAGTGCATCGCCGGGAGGCTCCGCGTCGTGCGTGCGTGCGTGCGTGTACGTGTGCGTGTGCGTGTGCGATGTCGTGGCCATTTTCGCGTTTGCCATCGCGTTTCGTAATCGTTATCAGCTCCATATTTGAATTCAACAAGTAATGCAGGTCGCCACGACCCGCCCGGCCGCCGCGGGGCCGCGACACTCTTCCGGTTCGCCGCGCTCCCATTTCCCGCGGGGACGGGGAGACGCGAACTCCTCGCGACGTCGCGAATCGCCTCGCGCGGAGCAGAGAATCGTCCTCACGTGCTCGTCGCGTCTGGAGGATTGTCCGGCCGCGCGATCGCGCCCGCCGATCTCTCCATCTCTCCCCGCGTGAGATCGCGGCTCGAAAGCTCGTTCACGGTGACCGCGAGACATCGGGAGAGTGTCTCGCCGATTCGTCATTAAATCGGTCGAGCGCGTCGCGAGAGGGACGCGAGAGCGCGGCGGGAGCACGTTGCCGGAGGTGTGCAACGCGGGTGGACGCCATTAGTTGCAAATTTAATTCCACGGGGCGGGTGGAGGGAAAGGGGGACATTCGGAACACGAGTGAGGCTGATGGCAGAGAACGTATGTACATACGTAAGCGTAAGCGTCGTGGACGTAAAGTAAGGCAGAGGAAAACCTAAACGTAAATGCATAACTATTTAAGCTGCGTTCGATTTGGGCGCTTTCGTGCTGAAAGCGTCAGTCTATCTTTACTGCTCATTACATGTTGAAAAAAGATGGAGTGATGCTTTCAGCACGAAAGCGTCCAAAGCGAACGCAGCCTTAGCCTCATCTTCACGTTTACGTGCTTCTCTGCTTTACTTTACGTCCACGTACTACGACGCTTACGTCGTTTACGTCTCGTTCTCTGCTATCAGCCTGATCGCGAGTATCGCGACGGCGACGCCGCGCGACGCCGCCGAAGATGACACTCGTTCGCGGCGTGTCCCATTTGAAATTCCGATGCGCGATTCCGCTTGATAGCGCCGGCCATTTTGTCGCTTATTAGTCGAGCGGATAAACAATCCCGTCCTCCGTCCGCGTGACGCTCGCTGGCCTCGACAGCTCGCGCGAGCGAGCGAGCGAGCGAGCGAGCGCGGCTCACATGCGCGGAGATTTCAATTCCGCGATACTCTTCCCGTTCTCTCTCTCTCTCTCTCTCTTTCTATCTCTATCCTCGGCGCCTCGGCCGCGCGGCACCCCAAAAATAGAAAAGCGTCCGGAGGCCCATTTTCTGCGGTTTCTTACCGCGTGGATTTTTATGTCGTAACGCGATATATTGCAGCGGCGGGAGATGATCCGCGAAACTTCCCTCGGCCAGGTGGTTCCACGGACAAGGGGCGATATCCGGCTCGAAGAGATTTATTTTTTAATCCGGAGATGGCGATAGATTTTCCCCAAGTCAACGAGTTTCCTTAATGTTGTAAAAACGTAAAGGGGGAGAGGAAACGTTTTACCCTCGGTTTTATCGTAAGCTGATATATGTACCAGGAAGGAAAAGATCCCATTCTGCACATTGTGTTTATCTTTCCACGAGAGATCGTCCCTTTTTTGGTTGCACCGTCTGTTTTGCAACACCCTGTACAATCTGGACTTTAAATACTTTATATTATACGGTTCAGGTGCAAGTTACTTTTTTTTCTTTTTTTTTATACAAAATATTATTCGCGGAAGCAGTAGTACTCTTTTAAGTTTCCGCAATGTTTTGTATACGGCGTGAAATATAATGTATAAATAATTTTGCTTGCAGTGACTAGAAGACTCTGTGCAACATGCCACCAGATAGGCCGGATGCATCGGGTATTGAAACTGACATAGAACTGAATTCATCTCAGGATTATAATTTCGGCGAGAACGCGTATGCGATGAACGACAAGGAGAAGGAGAACGCCAGCGTCCTGGCTGACACAAACTCGACCAACGAATGTCAAAGTGAAATTCCCAGATGGGACAAGTCGACGGAGAAGAACAATCAGTCGGACGACGAGCTGACGTCTCTCAGTTGGCTGCACCAGCAGAATTTACTTAAGGGTTTGGACATTTCGAACCCCTCCAAAGACATGAAACACGAGAACATGCTGAATAACAATATCTGCGACGATATAGCAGATTTTTCTGAAAACACCAATTCCGTATCAAGCTTGGATGATAGTTTCTGTCCAGGTAAGATGCGCGGCTCGAAATACATCCCGCACTGTGCTTGTGAGTGTCGAGTATTCTTTAGAATTTATTAGAATTTACGTTAACTTTATCCTTTCTTGTTTTTCTTTATGACGCTGCGTCGACAGAGACTAATGGAAAGGCCAGCGTGACGCTGAACGGAAACGGACAAAACTATCAGCATCCCGCCAAGAATTGTCAAAACCCCGCGCAAATATTTCAGGAATCTGTGAAAAGTCATTGCAATATTTCGCCAAGTAATCAAACGAAGATTTCTTTGAGCAACAATAATTTGCCAATGTCTAATCGCAACAAGCATCCTACCCATATACCATATGATCCTCATTTGCACAGAAATAGCAAACCACCGTATTCATTCTCCTGCCTCATATTTATGGCTATCGAAGATAGTCCCGTAAAGGCGTTGCCCGTGAAGGAGGTTTATGCGTGGATTCTGGAACACTTCCCATACTTTAGGAACGCCCCTACTGGATGGAAAAATTCTGTCAGACACAATTTGAGCCTGAATAAATGCTTTCGGAAGGTGGAGAAAGCTCCGGTGAGTGTACGAGGCAAATTTCTCTTCGAGAAAGCGCACCACGAGATTTATCGATGAGAGTCATCGCGTTAACGTCGCGTCACATCGAACGTTTATATAACTTTCTGTTATTATACACCGTTGACCTAAAAATCGGTGTTTCCATCTTAGTATTATTCATCTTAAGATGTGTTATTACGAAGAATATTACCACATGCCTCGGTGGTCGAATTGGTACGACGCCCTACACGGAATGAGGGAAGTTCCAGGTTAAAATCCTGGCTGAGGTAATATTTTTCGTAATAAATTTAATAATTTAATTTAATAAAAATGAGATGCTTATACACAAGTATCAAAGATTATATCAATTTAGAAAGGACCAAAACTCATGGTCGAAACGTGACGATTAATCCGACCAAAACCAATGGTCGAACCGTCATGATATTGCCAAACGTTGTCGATTAAAAATAGAGTTTTTCTTGTTAATCACTATTGGCGGAACAAATATATACTTTTCTGTTATATAACTTTCTATTCTTTTTTTTTTTTAGAATTTAGGAAAAGGATCATTGTGGATGGTGGATGCACAATATCGTCCAAATCTGATTCAGGCGTTATCTCGCGCTCCTTTTCCTCCCCCTACAACCCAGAATTTGTCTTCGTCGGAAAAGGTGCCCAAAAAATGTGTAAATGCACGTCTCCCAGATCCGGTTCTCTTTCCGTATCTATCCAAAAGACTGGCGTCTAGCAATATTAATGATAGCGCAGAAACCGAGATAGACAGCGACGTCGATGCAGCGGCTGCCGCTATGCTTTCCTTCAAGCATGGACCTATCATTCTGAATCACAATAAAGGTATTGAAAGTATACGAAATAATAAAAGATAGAGTCCCTGTCTGTATTTCGTTCAGACAATTCATATATTTATGTATTAATATATGTTTTAACATAGATCGTAAACGAAAATTGCCGGAATCGGAAAAGCTGGTGCCTGTAATTACCAGGAGTTCCAGTGAAGATCATACTTATAGCTGTATCAACTCGATAAAATTGGAAAGGTAAAGATAAATTAATATATTACGTACGATCGACGTAAATATTACGCAAACAAGTAAATTTTATCGTTTTCTTTTTATTTCTTTTGCAGCAAACATTCAAACGAGGAGGAACTAAATCTAGATTTTGATGAACAAAGAAAGATTGCAGAAGGTGCGGACGCGCTTCTGAATTTGGCTGGCGTTAGTACAGCGCTAAATCACAGTAGAACGCATCATGTAATACAAGGTATTAATATGGCATCGAAATCGGAAGTTGTCGCAAAGCCAAAAAAACGTTCTACAACGAGCGATTACTCGAGCACGGAGAAAAAACGTAAGAGATGGCGAGACTGGAAGGAGGGAAGTCGATACCTAAAACAAATTAGGGGTTAACGTTAACACCTTTTGTTACATTTCGAAAAAAGTGTACGATATGTTATCGAGAGCTTCCCGCTTGTGCGCGAGTCGGAAGCACTTGGGAATTTTACCATCTAGTAACAAGAAAGTACTTTTGTTAAATTCTATAGTATCGTCAGTAAATTCTTCATTTATTTCTAAACGCGTTTAGATCGACTTTCATGGAAATTTCTTCCGTCAGGCCAGTTTCTCGGTGTAAACACAACAAAAAAACGCGCATGTAAATTCTTCCATATAACTTCTAGTTGTGCTAAGTAAAAGAGAGGGTTGTTGGATGCATTTCGAATTGATTGGTGTGGTTGCTCAGGGTTTACAACATGCTATATGCCAAAATACATTCGGTAGCACTAAACAACAAGCAATAATAGAGATGTAGTGTTAAAGAGATACTTTTTAAACACAATGTTGAAACAATGATACAATTGAATAGTACGTGGAATATATATCGATAAAAGAAATTATTATTACATACTGAAGTAATAATAATCATTTCAGAACTGTTGCAAGACGATTATATTAAGTCATAGAGAATTTAATTAATGATAAAGTTCTGTATCAGTTTTCTTTTGTCCTTTTTTGTTTGTAGATATGTATAGAGGCATAATCAACATCTGCTGTCACGAAGCCTGTCCCAACAGTAACGAGACCTATTGTTTTCAAACGTAACGCGGCGATTTCCGACATCAAAATCACAGCCCGATTTGAAGCCCAGTGTTACCATTATTTTACTTCAAAGGGTGCTAGTCTCGTTACTTTTGAGACAGGCCAATCGTATTTAATAGAGAGAGATCGATAATATATTTAAAAAATGATTACACGCATACATATTTCTATGTATATGTGTATATATGTATATAAAATGTATGTATACGTGCATGTATATGCAGATGTACACATTGCACGCGTCAAGCCCGACATACTCAATTACTCATTCATGTATTTATAGTCGGACTCCCCGATTCTCGACTCGAGATGAAACAAATTTTTCTGTTTGCGCATACACAAGATGCCATCGCGCATGCACGTTTGCGTTCGTACATGTACATACCTCGTTCGTCACTTGTTCCACATATGTGATAAAAATGACGAATATGAAATCGTGGAAGAGGAGAGGTATCGTGTTTACGGAAGTTCAACCGGTTAGGAATAAGGGAGTTTGATTGTACATATGTACAAGGTGTTCCCAAATTGGCGACGATGAAATAGCGTGAAAGTTTATGAAAAACTGAGTTATAAACGTTCTTATTTTTTTAAATTCCTAACAACAGTTTTTCTCAATATGTAAGCACTTCAGACTTTGTTCAATATTGGCTTGGATAATGATTTGTCTGCATGTAGAACCGGTTAACACTAATTTCACGCGTTAAACAATTTAAATTACAAAAATATACGCGTCATTTGTGAATATACGACTATTTAATTACTTGTACATCGTAAATTTTATCAGATTTTCAATTTTTATGGTTGAAAAAGATCATTGATTGCGATTAAGAAGAGTCTTTGCGATTTGGTTTTTCACAGACTTTTCATTCCAGTTTTCACACGCGAAATTGAGGGCACCCTGTGCATATAAACACATCGTGTGCATTGTTGCACATGTACAACATATGTGCCACAAACGTATTATCAAAAAAATATTTAAAAAGAAAATAAAGATTGAGATACATTCAACATGATTTCGAAACGAAGAAATGTTATCATTTCACGTCTTTTTCTACTCTCTTTGTGGCTTTCAAGATGATTTTGAACAGTGTTGTACATATGTAGACCTAATGTATCCATAGACCAGTTTTGATATTCAGTTGGAAACTGAATATATAGCAATCGTGCTGAGATGTTAATTAAAATCGGATGGAGATGAAAAATAGCACTACATGGAAAGACAACCTATTTTTGTAAAAAAAAAAAAAAAAAAAAAAATCGTAACACTAAGGAGAGAGAGGTAGAAAAGGAAGGATTTGATAATACCTTGTAATTGTAAGATATGTACGTGTGCTACAAAGACATGCGCACGCGCGAAAGAATATTAGGCAAACTGGTCTTGTATACATTAATACGTAGTTCAATATAGAGAGAACATATATTTTTACAGGGCACTGCCCGCGTGATAAAGGTTCTTCCTAATAATTCGCTGGTACGCAGTTTATTAGCTTAAATATCACTCTACAAAGTATAAATATTAGTGACTCTGAATGAGAGAGGGAGAGAGAGAAACGCAACTGTTGTAGCGCAACCTGATACGATTTCTACATATCAACGTTCATGATGCGCGAAACGTGCTCCGACAAATTTCGCAAATGCATTCTATTTGTCATTTCGGAATTCATCTGGGATTACTTACGACGATCCTTTAATGTATCGCTCAAAGAGTTCACCGTCAACATTATAGAATTATGCTAGTTTCATAGCATAATTCATAATTACGTACGCCATTGGCATAAGTAGGATTCAAACAGTCTTAAATGAATAATAATTTCAAAACGTCTAACGTCTTTCGTTACTCCGTTTCTATTAAAACAGTAGATCAGTCATTACAAGTTGTAAAGTCGAAAGTCGATTAATCGCTCGTACGGCAGACATCGTCTAAAGAGAATTAGAAAACACAATTTGTATAATAAACAGGATGCGCTACATCAAATATTTAATGTGATTGTAGCTAGTCAGCTACACCAGAAGAAAATTCAATCTGAAGGTGCAAGAAAGAATGCCATGCTCAATATGATAAATATCGAATTTATTTATTAAAAGAAAAATAATATTATTTACACACACATTTCAAGATTTTTACATCTTCTAAATTGAAATTATTCTATATATTACGCTGTATTAAACACACTATGCTCAACATTGCATGATTTATATAAAATTTAGCTGCAAGCAATCTATCTTTTTGTTGTTTTTGAATTTTATTTTACTGTTATTATTTCTGTGATATATTGCAAGAATGAATACAATATTATTGTTGTTATACTTCAGTGTATCCGAAGTTTTAGAATTCTATATTTTATGTTGTTTAACGAAAAATAGAGTTTTATATATATATATATATATATATATATATATATATATAATATATATAAATATTATTAATTAACTGGCATTCTTACTCACACCTTGAATACTCTATCTTGATATCGACCTTAAAACAAGCTGGCATCTTCAAATTGATAAACGTGCGGAAATTTAATGTTATAGCTTCACGATTTGTTAACATTCTCTTAGTCTAGCTCGCGTTTGCTATGACTGAAGATCTGCTCTTCCACGTATAGCTAATTCTAAATTAATCTGCTATAGAGAGCGGGATGCCATTCATCGATCATAATACTGTGTAGCTAATCGATAGGTTAAAAAGGGTAGAATTAAATCGATTAGTCACATAATGTAAAGCAATACACCAGTAAATCCTGACATTGGGCGAAATACTCTAGTCAGCCGGTTTTCGTCGAAGAAATGGGCTTATGTGCAATCGCGTTAATCGCGGAGTCGGTACGACGAGGGGATAGACTGTTACTCTGTAATTGCATTACGTAGAAAGAATAAGTATTAACATCGCATATCTTTCCTTTTTCTTAACGCATTGCGCCGACTCATTAAACGATATAAATTTGCAAAATCAATACAATTATTCGTACGTTTTACGCGGAGATATACACTGTTATCACAACCGGCTGACAAGCGAAGTCATCCTATGACAGACACAAAAAAAAAAAACAAAGTATGGAGCAAAGCAGATTACGATGTGTCATTGTAACTAGCCAGGGACAATCAAAAGACATGATGTGTTTGGTTTGCTTCCATTACATGACATCGTGCCAAATGCAGAATCCTTTGGGTTTGGAAGATCAGAGATATGTTAATTTATATGTATATTATACACACATAAACACACAAAACACACACATACACACACACACACACGTACGTATATATGTATGTATGTATATACCTACACAGATTGTATATTATAAGAATTTTGTTGGCGTAATATGTACTATTATAATTATATATATCATTATTATTATTATTATTATTATTACTCATTTTAGATGAATCATGCTGTAAAATGTTTGTTAAGTTTTTGATCTTGCTTATATATATATCTTGAGTATATTTAATATTTTAGGCTGTAACCACAAGAAAATTTTATCTAATGAAACAAATGAAGAAAATTGCAAAACTTGTTGCTTATTTTATTCAGCATTTTTTATTCCACGTAGCAATTATGGCATACTTTAATATACAGAGTGTTTGGAAATTCAACCGACAAACTTTCAGTCGTTATCATTATATTGTCGTTGCGCAGCTTTTTTTTATCATATAGTATACCTGCACAACTGTCGTTATGAGCACTTAATGACAGCATAACGAGTTACAGAATCTATTACTGGAGCTATAAGGATCAAGTAACAACGCGTTTCCGACCCCGGGTCCATTTGCAAAAAATAATCCTTATGGTGCCCCCGACAATCTCTGAAAGTTTGTCGGGTGAATTTCCAATATTAATAATATACGCCAATACAATGATGTTGATCATAAAGAAATGATTAAAAAATGTAAATGTTTCTTTTGAATAATCTGGAGTTAATTTTTCCTTAGCAAAAGTTTCGTTACGTTTAACGTAACATTTTGACTGAATAAATGTTAAGAATATAGCAACATAAAAGTATCTCGACGAGATATTTATAATAGATATATTGAAATCTATATTCTATAGCACATTAAAAAGTAGAATAACATCCTCGTGAAAATCATATAGGCTATTCAGATCCAATTCAATTAGATTAAATAATTTTAAAATGTCAAGTTCAACATGCGAAGAAAATAATATTGCCTACATCAAATTGAGATCCACTTATCAAAAAGCAATTTAATTCAATTGATTATAATATAAGGGTTAAGAATAAATTTATGACAAAAAATAAATCATACACATTCGCTATATTTTTTTAATGATAATTGTGAGTTAAATATTGTGATCTACTTGAGCATTTCGTCTATAAATTCGACTTCTATGATTCCATTTAAGTTCCACTTTTTTTATTATGTTTGGAAGGTGTAGAGCTAAATACGTTTCTAATGTTTTCTCTCCAAGATAGCTGAGTATAATCTTTGGACATCGCTATTTTTTCATTCCAGAGAGTTTTGTGATTCGTTGAAGTATTGTAACTGTCTATTGTACACATTGCGCTATTCATACTGTGAGTCTGATAACCAGTGTCTTGAACTGAATTCGAGATACTTTGCTGCTCCGCGAACGCGCCGGACATTATGTTACTCTGTTTATGATTTTCACGTGAAAAACTTGTCGTTTCCGGTGGAATTTTTAAACTGATCTCATTATTATGTTCCTTATCACTAAATACAACGGCGCTGGAATGCACAATATTGTCAGTCGAATTTATACATTTTGGTAAGTCCTCCATATTAATGGAATCACATGCATTTGTTTTATCATTATTTATAATTATCAATTTGTCACTGTCTCCAGTACGTTTCACGTCAATTTCGCTACTGGACATATCTAAAACATATTTTTAACAAAGTATTGTTACGAGTATACCTGTTTTGCTTGTGATAGGCATTAATACTGCAATACTTTAATGGGAAAAGTGGTACAATAATTATTTGAGATTTACTTTTCTCTAAGGACAGTCAACGTAAAACTATGTTTAAACCCTTTCTTTCTATATTTGTCACTTATTTAACCGTACTCTTCAGAATTCTAACTATGATACAATCTGCTTTATGCAAGTACGCAACATTGATACTGTTAACTTTCCTTATCATTTCCGTTAGCCAAATCTATCGTGAACAAATTTCGAAAGTGTCTGCTGCAAATTTTGTCGATAGAATGCCAGCAGAAATATAAGAATCTGTTAACAGAATATAATGGCTGCAAAACTCAACAAAACTTGCCATTTCGTAACAATTTAAATGATGTGTTCTATTTTTAATGTTTATAAAATAACAGATTCTGCTCAATTTTTCGTTACAAATCTGTTATCAGATTATATCGGCAGGTTTTATCGGCAAAACACGAGTTTAATGCGGCTAGAGATGATGCTGGATCTGTTGCGAAATTTGAGCAAATCTACTGCTAATCTGTTGTCATGCTGTGAGCAGTTTGTTCATTAGGACGATAATGGGTAAGTTACCTTCCCCATTTCGTAAGAGCAATACAGGCAACTCCTTTTCCAAAGAGTTATATAAGTGAAGATAATATAAAAATAAAGGGTAAAGAATGTATTGAAAAATTAGGCTATAACGAAAAGCTAATTTACCTAACGAATGATAGCCATTAACTGAACTTTGATCTTTTCTTTCAGCTATATCGTCTGTGCTCATGTCTATCATAAAGTTTAACCGAGTGGCCGAAGAGCAATGTTCAGTTCTTTCGTACAACCAATTGTTCTCAGCTTCATGTATCGGCGACATGTTAGGTGGCGATAAATTTTCAGATATCACTATAGACGATCCATGGCTTCGCCGCCTAGTTTGTAGCCTCTGAAATACATCATCACGTTAATCTTAGCGGTATACACAAACTATAGATCATAATCAATCTTATTTACCGAAGTACAAAATTGCTACTGTTATATAAAAAAATCATTTGAATGTATAATACTGTTATTTACGTACTTTTAACGGAGTACCATGAACAAACATGCCACTTTGAGGAGGGCTGCAAGATAACGCCATGGACTCGCTCATTTTAACCGGTGACAACGACGTAAAACTCTCGTTGTCAGTGCCCTCATCATGACAAAAAAATAATTTTCTTCTCAACGAATTGCTGCTCGAATTTACATCGTCGCTGTCCACGTTTTGTTCCTTTGGAAAACAAGAATATTTTTATCAAAAGAGAGATAATCATACTTCCATCTCGACAGCCACTACAGGCGAACCTGAGTAAAATTGAAGAAGGGCTTTAAAACTTCTTCCACGTTCGGAGGCAGTTCCAAAGGTAGAGACAATATCGTCTGACTCCAGGCTAAAAATACAACGGCGATGAGCTCGATCGATTTCGAAATATCGATCTCTTATTAGTCCTACCATCTTTTGTCATCTTCGAAGGTTCCTGAGTAGAATTTAAGTCGTTCAAAAGCCTGTTGGGAGTGTCCAGGGCTAAAAGGGGTTTGCCCTCCTTCTGCTTGACGTCCCACGGGCTGGGAATTATCTGATTCTGCTTGAAGAATCGATCTATAGCTGCTTGGGCCTGAGTCTCCAGTTCCAGATCGGGAGAGTGCACTTGCTGTACCGGTGAATCCTCGATCCTCGCCGGTTTTATGTGAGCTAGCTCCTCTATGCTCCACGTAAATCCCGGGGACTGTTGCGCAGGACTGGGAACCTAAATATCGCAGCAATTTTAGCGATTAGCGCTCGCTGTCAGCAGAGGTACTCACTGTCGATCGAGGTACTCCTTTACGGAGCTTCCGCGAGCAAAATGACCTTGGCGAACACGGTCGGGCTGATCGTGGACAGGTGCAGTCTGTTGATCAAATCAGGCTCGAAGGGATTCTTGGTGATGAACTTCCTCAGCTTGGACGGTGGTGTCATATGACTCGGCAGAACGGCGAACGGCAGGCATTGCGCGGCGTTTTGATACGTCAGCCGCTTCAAGTGATTATCGTTTCGCTTCACCGGAGTCCCGCGCCTCCAGGGACTGCACGCCAACGGACTCTCCCCCTTCCGCTTTTCGTTCGGCGTGTCCCGTCTCTGCTCCATGACAATCAAAACAATCCGCTCGGAGAAACGGACACTGCACAACCTGCCACTCTGCGGAGCTTCGCACTCAATTCGAAATTCAGCCCAATTCAGCCTCTCCACGAAGCCTCTTCGTTCAACGGGCAATTTCCGCCGCGAGACTTCGGTAGATTCTCTACTCGCGAAAGCCCGTTTACGAATTACAAATCGGAGGGCTTCGATATCCAAGCGATTGGAATTTTCGAACTTTTGAACATGTCAGATTCGTTTCAAATTGAAAACTTTATTTTGAAGCGCCTCTACGTCCATATGGACATTGAACTACGTGGCCAATATTCATGAATCCCGTAGGTAATGTCCACGATTTTATGGTTCGCTTCCGTGCTATATTCACAACCGCAATTATTGTGATAATGTTCACGATTTTGTCAATTTTGTGATTCTCTTCCGTGTTATGTTCATGATTTTTTAGTTCTCTTCCGTGTTATATTCAAAATTCACGATTTTTTTGTTCTCTTCGGAAAAGAACAAAAAAATCGTAAACAGCACGGAAGAGAACCCACAAATGACCGCAAAATCATGGACATTACCTACGGGATTACATGGATATTGGCTACATAGTTCAACGTCCACATTTTAAGGGACATAGAGGCGCTTCAAAATAAAGTAACAGCACACTGAGCACACAGCGACACAGCTAATTTGTGCGCCCATGGCTGCTGCTGTTGCTCTCAGGCTTCTCTCTGCCATGATTCATACGATGTGTCATTAATTGTTTTCATATCTCGATTCTCGCGTTCGAGATGTATCTTAACAGCACCAGGTAATGCCCCGAAATTCTGGTCGAATTGCATAGATCTCGGGTACTCGAGTACGAGCGATAACAACGGAACATGGCGATGGAAATGTGGAAGTACGTTTTGGCAGTCGTCATCATAAATTCAGGTAACCCCGAGCTCCACGTGTCTTACGCGCCATTCGATTTCAGTGTATCACAATTATCGGATAATTTTATTTCCAGTGACCTCCGAAAGAATAAAGGATATGATATACATGCCTTTGGAGGGTGCAGCTGCGTGTTTCCGAAAGCACAATGGCACACATCAATTCGGATGTTCCTGTAAGAATCGCCACTCGTTCCCTCGCCCGTCACTTCCATGATTGTTGTGATCCTCAGTCTCTTCTCGACCATTTCAAGTTACTTTACTGACGTTTGCGACGTTATTTACAGCCAGTAGATCGGGAAGCGTAGGTGTGGTACACTTGGTCGAGGTGGACGACGATATCGCCTGGATAGAAAAAAATTCCACTGCCGGCCCGTACACCGTGGTCCTGCCGTTCGCAATGTTCGACAGAAGCACGCTTGTAAGACTGAAGAACACGAACAACATAAATGGCGTGCTGCTGACGAAGAATGTCAGCCACGAACGTCCGTTGGAGTATTCACCCGAGGACCAGTGCCCAAATCGATATTCTGGTTATAAGAAGTGCAACGAGACGGAACCATGGAACCCTTTCGGATCTGCGTTGCTCATGGAAGATTGGCCGTTCCCTATGTTCTACACAGAGGTTGGACGAGATTGTATCAGTACGAATTTTGCGTGCTGAAAATGCGCCTTATGGACCAATGTTAAAAGTATCGTGTTTACAGAATCAGACAATCCTGGAGGCCATAAAGACCTGTTTCTGGGCGCATAACGCGCACGACCTGGAGACGCAGTATCAGAGATCTCTCTGCGCGATAGAAATGAAGTCGTTCATGTACGCCGCCGTTAACTCGGAATCTTGCATAAAGCGTTCGGATTTCATGATGAATTTCAATCCGATGCCGTTTTGTGACCCCCTTGGGGATAGGAACATACACTGGCCACTGGCGCCTCTCGATGAGAATAACAATACGGTGATAATGGTAACGGCGCGATTGGACGCGTCGTCGTTATTCGACGGTGTGTCGCCCGGTGCCGGTAATACAATAACAGGACTGGTCACGTTGCTTGCCACCGCGTACTATCTAAATGTCTTAAATGCCACTGTCAACAGTACGTATTGATCTTTCCTCAGAATTGTCGCGAGATGTTCAAATGTAAACATGATATAATATGTATATTTATTCTCATTATTATATCCAGATACGAACGTTGTGTTCTCTCTGCTGAATGGAGAGGCGTTTGATTACATAGGATCCAGTCGTATGGTGTACGACTTGAAGCAGAACAATTTTAACACCCTTGGTGGAGTGAATTTGAAACTCGACGATATCCAGACTGTGATCGAATTTGGCCAGTTGGGCAAGGGAGACATATTTCTTCATAGCAATGGCAACGACGACATAATAAAACGTTTGCAGCGCGCGTTGAATGGTTATAGATGGTTGACTGGTCATAGCGCGTCGGTTATAAATGGTAGCGTTCCACCCACGTCCGTGCAAAGTTTCCTGGAGGCGAAACCGAATCTAACGACCATTGTTATAACCAATCACGAGAGACAGTTTAAGAACCGATATTACAATGGTATCCTGGATGACGCAGAGAGTCTCGGTTTTGATAGGTACATAGACGTAATTTGTTCGATTTTAATACATACCTCATGTTTTAGCATTACTTGATTTTCTATTATTGAGATTCTCTCGTGTTTTAGAAACGATACTAGCGCGCTTGCATCAGATTTAGCGAAAATTGCTCTTCAGGTTGCTAATGAGCTTTACCGGGAAGTGACGGGCAAGGCGCCGGAGCCCGTCGATCTACCGATATCCATGGAGAAGCTCACCGCGGAAATGCTATACTGCTATTTGGAGAGCGCCAAGTGTACTCTGTTTCGCGCGGCTTCAGCGCCTAATGCCAAATTGATCGATCAGGTCTTGCCGTTGTACGTCGGGGTGCACAGAGCGCTCAACATCGCGACGACTTTGACGGGACAGCTTTTGGCCTACCTGACGGGCGAAAAGCTCTATGATATGAACGAAACAACGTGCCACGAAAATCGGCTTGCTTGGATGGGCGGTCAGAACTTTTCGGGCTTGTGTATCAATTCAACCGTCAATTACAGTACGGCTGTGAGTCCCGCGTTTATTATCGAGGGTAAGTTGCTACGCTATTCGTGATAGATATGGGCATATCCAATTGTTTCTCTTGTTACAGGATACGACATGAAATCGGGTGTCTATTCGACTTGGACAGAATCTATATGGCAAACGTTAAGCGTTAGAATGTTTCTTAAACCAGCGGCAGCGACGGAACGCTTTAGTCTGATTCTGGGTAGTTTGGTCGCCGGTTTCTCGTTTGTGTTAGTATGGCTGGTCAATAATCGAGCCGATGTGTTATTTAACTCGAGGTTTGTATCGTCTTTCTACACAAAAGGTAAATTGCACCGCACACATATACTTATACTTATGACATTTTCAGGAGGACCGCTGATTGCTAGGGATACGCCGCGGACCACATATCAATGACCAGGTTGGATAATCATCGAGAAAATCAAGATGTTCCAGTAACTAGCCTTTAACCGTATGTGTGGTACGCCCTCGGACGATTTTTTTATACCCCGAAAAATACCCGGATGTGTCTCGCATTATTATCTTTATAATTATCTTATTTATCGTCATCGCTCCATCCACAGTGGTTCATTTGAAAAAAATTACGGACGCATTTTTGACACTTAATGTAAATGGCAAGGTAAATCTTTCTTCTACTTTCTCTATGATACCTATATTATTAATTATTTATGAAGTTATACGAGAAAAGACATTAGATGACTGAAACGGAAAACTCGATAAGTTTAGTAGCTTTGTGTTGTGTGCGCATGTATATAAATGAATGAATGTGTATTTAAGGTAGTCGTAAGATTTAGGTAGTGGTAAGATTTTTAAAATAAAAATTACATAAAAGTGCTAAAACACAACAACTTTAGCGATTAAAATTGATTATTCGTGTAACGTTAAAAAAATCGAAATATGAATCATAAAACAATAGCGGAAAAGTATATTTCTTTTTCCCCCTTTTTCTTTCAAATTTGGTTTTTAAGAAATAATAGTTTTTTTTTTCACAAATATTAAATCTCTAGTGCATATTTCCCTAATCATCTTCACTTTATATGCAAAGAATCGCTCTTCGTTGGAGCAATAGTGTAGAAATATATCGACAGTATTAAAACAAATGGCATCTTACATAATTGCGGTAAAAATAAAAAGGGGATAATGCAAGCGTGATGGCGTTTATTATCGATAAACAACTTATTTAACAGGGCGTTGATGTACATGGGAAAGAAGTATTTAATTTGTATATCTATGCTTTCTTTTTTTTTTTAGTATACATTTAAGTATATGTTTCTCATTTACGACTTGAAATTTGGACAAAGTTAGAAATGGGCCATTCTCGAAAAGAGGTTGATTCGGATTTAAGAAATGTATACAGAATGTCACTGTTTTCTCGATAACTTAAATAATCAGGATATTTTTAACTGGTTCCAACATCTCATAAAATAGACAATTTTTCTTATCACTGCTTTGCTACTGTACATTTGCTATTTGATCAGGCATGCATAGAGTGAAAATGTGCACATGATAAAAAGAAACGACATTTTCATTCTGCATATGTAAGTGCCATTGAAATGAAGGCGGGGAGGTACGTCCAGAATATTAAAATATTGTCCAGATAAATTAGGAATACGGAGATTTGATTATAGTACAAAGCAAGCACGTAATTATGAAATTCCATGAATAACATCACTTTTTTCGATTTTCCTGATACCTGCATGTAACATAATTTCTGCATTACATAAGCTATTTGACCCATTTCTATCTTTATATATCTCTTTCTTTTCAATTTAATTCTCGATAGATAATTTTTTTCGCATCGATGTTAATTCGACAGACATTTACGTCTTGTATAGTGTCCACATGCACGCGTCGCAATGAAGTTTTACGTCACGGACATCCGTGCAAAGTAAAAAAGCGAGAGTGCCCGGTGAAAGATATGCCAGATGCATATACGCGTTTTTTTCGGCCTGTCCGCGTGCATATGGATGGAAACGGTCTACGCACGTCCCGACATACGTTCAACCTCTTCGGTAATCGTTTACGCTTTCTTTTAACTAATTTTTAGTATACAAGGAGTGAAGTAGGAGGCTGGGCACCGCCCACCGAATTATCACAGTCGTCTGGTGCCGCAGCACATACGTATACGTGGTTCAGCCTTACAACCTACCTCTTAATCTAAGCGTTATCTTACGTTTATTTAGTTCTCGGATACAGTATAGCCCCGTACGAGGTAGCTCGTCAAAGCAATAATTACTAGAGGAGTGATTACACTTTTTTTTATATTAGATTGCGATTGTAAGTTATTGCTTTACTTTTACTACAAACAATCCGTTGAGAATAGCACAGATCTCTCAATGAATGCTTTTTCTTCAAGTCAGGAAACAGTGTTGAGCAACGCAGAGTCATGTTTCTCGTCTTTCCGTTTTATTTTTTGGTGTTCATCGTTGTTGCAGCCGAACGTTATTTACTTTAAACAGACTGATGTCGCGGCACCGTGCACGGGAGCTATACTGTCAGCTGTCTGCAACTGATAATATCGTTTTACTCAAATTATATCGCATATTCAAATATTCCGCATGATTACGATGTTACAATCGACATTACGATTAGGTGATTGAGCGGAGAGTATCGGGCGTACAAAAATCTATACGTTTGAGAAACGGGAAAAAAAAGAAATTATATAGTCAGAGTTTGTAAAAACAGGTCGAACAAGCTACTAATGGAAGCACTTTGTCAATTGGCTATATACATCGACTCAACGTAAAAATTATAAGTACAGAGGAATGATATTTGACTACTTAAGGCAACCACGTCTCGACAGGCTACATTATATGACACATTCCCCTCCTATGATCGAGTGACTAGTGTCAGCTTATCGCTAACTGCGATATCCGTGAGAAAAGTGACGGCGACAATAACGGTGAAAACAAAATAGAAATTAAGAACAAAATGAGAATTCCACGTTCCTGCGACTTCTGTAGATACAACAAGATTACATCCTCCTATGGAATTGTTAACTTGGAAACAACCAATTTTACGCTACGTTACTTTACGTTAAATCTAACAAGGTAAGACGGTCTTAGCCATTCAAATCTCGATGGACGGATCGCGAGGAAATGATAGCGTCGGAGAAAGCATAAATATACACGCGTATGTGTATCAGGAAGAACGGTATGTACACGAGAATGCATCGGCGAGAACAGCCAGTTCGCGAGTGGATACCGAAAGTTCGCCGGACTCGCGTAGGGGCTCGAGATGAGCGAGCTTCTGCCCGCCAAAGTAACGCGATAAGAAAAATTTCGACTGGTAAAACGTAATGATCACATGTAGACAGCCAGTGCGTTAAACATTAATATCCCAAAATGTATTATATCGTTATCATTGGATATATCCAATTTCTTTTTTCCAAGAAAAGTATTAGCTTTTCTTAACATACTTGGTAATATTTATTCTCTGCTTTGTCTGTCTCTCTCTTTCTCTCTGTCTCACTAACAGTTCCGCATGTAATATGTACAGTATCATGTAACACGTGCAGTACACGCTCAAGGGACGACACTTAGAGTTTAAAAATATAATCATCATATATTTAAAGTAGTATCATATCATCATTGTATTGTGGTTGTGTTGCTGCTGCTGCTGTTATATTATTGTTATTACTATTATCATTATTATATATAATTATAGTTATAATTATTATCATTTATCAATAGCGTAATAATTATTATCATTATTAGTTATATTATTATTAATTATTATTATTATCATGGAGGGACAGCGTTTCGCTATGCCACGACACTGCAGAGCTGAACAAAGACTAAACGCGGAAGTTACCACGCTCTTTAATGGCACGAAAAGTACAATTAATATTGCATGCTATGAACTATAATTCTCAATCTAATTTTGAAATTAATTAATTATCCATATCATCTTTTTACAACTTTCAATTTGCTAACAACGTTAGCAATTGCCGTTACCATTTCTCATACACTGTCCATATTGGATTGCCTTATATAAGTTGTAAATTGTAAAGCAGGTCAATTTCTCAACCTCAAAAACAGCTCACACGCATTATAATCACAAAACAAAAAATATGCGGATTTTTGTTGTGACACAAAAATGACAATTATTGTGGTAGGAGTAGTACAGGGTATTAGTAGTAATAGGTAGTAGTAATAGTACTAGTAATTTAGTAATAGTAGTAATAGCAGTAGTAGTAGTAATAGTAATAGTAGTAGTAGTAATAATAGTAGTAGTAGCAGTAGCTTTAGCGGTAGCAGGAGCGATAGTGAGTGTTAACAGTAATAATATTGATAATGATAGTAGAAATAGTAGTATAGTAATAGTAATAGCGGTAATGGAAGAAATATAGCAATAGTAGTACTGATACTATTACTAGAAGTAGCATAGTAGTAATAATAGTAGGAGTAATAGTAATAATAGTAGTCGTAATGGTAGTTAGTATCTGGGTAACAGTATTAATCGCAACAATAGCAGTAATAACATAGTATTGCCGGCAAAGCTAGCAGAAAAAAATTTGACTTTGTCCATTTTGTTTTATTATACGCCTAACGCATAATAGTATCAAAGTTATATACGAAAAACTGAGTGACAATTAATGCACCATGTCAAAAAGAATAAATTTGTATAATTCTTGGATAATGCTTAAAAATGTACATTGAATGGAAAATATGAATAATTATCATAAAAGCATCTTTCTTTTTGTGGCAAATCTTTGTTCGAGTCAAGTCGTTGTAATCACGTTATATATGTATATATAAATATATAAAAATATATATATACATATAAATATATAATGTGATTATACTTAAAACAATATATATCTTTTACATACATTACAAGTGTCATAAATAATAGTATCATCAGGGACGTACGTTTGTTACAAGTGACGTAATTAAACTAACAAAAGATCGTAGTTTCAAAGAAAGCTCAGATTTATCTTCACTTGTGCGCGAATCACTTAAAAATTTGTCGTCGAAAAATAAATAACATTTCTCGTAGCGTAATGCAAACGTATAGGTATATTTTCGTTTGAGTTAGATGTACTTAAGTAAACCGCTCTTTCTAGTACCTATTCAATCTCAGTTCTCGTTTCTGAGTCCGTTAAGATGATGCTGGAGTCGTCTGTTTTACCGACATTTCTTTGTCATCACGTAGCGTCGTATTATTTTGACAGAATTAATAATCCTTTTCCAGAATTGCAGTACATACATCAATGATTCAGGGAAACTCCGATTTGATATAGAAAACGAGAAAAAATTACGGAATTACAGATTTCCTTACCTACTTTTATCCTAATATGGCGTCTCAAGTTACAGCGATCGCTGTCAGCTCATCACAAGATGTGCTTCATATAAAAGATATACCATTGATACGAACGTGAAAACGAGTTTCCCTGAATTACACGACAAGAAAATCATCGATGAACCCTCCAAATCGAGATTAGAAGTTTAATATAAGAGTATAGTGTATATGTGACGATTCGTGCGTATGTGTGCGTGCAATGTAGGTGCTATCCTTGTCTATATCCTTGTCTATACAAGGACAGATATAGGTTGATAACATAGAAAATGGTAATTTTGTCGGTTATACAGACGGCTCCAGCATCACCTTAACACGTGGATAATATACGAGTCGAGATTAAAAATCTAATCAGCTGTCGTAAAAAAGCAGATCGGTCGGGTAGCTAACGAAAAATCAAAGTATCGAATGATCAGAGAGCGTGATAACCTCTATCCGCATATTCTTAACTTTCACAAGATTAATTACGTATTTGACAGTTAAAGCGATATCTATTCCCGAATACCTTAATACTGTAATGAGCAACTGGATTTGAAGGTACCGTAAAGAGGTTGACGTTTCGGTGATCGACAGAGGTCAGTGAAGATCATCCTCATCGCTATCGTTACCGTCTTTCGATCTAGCGGCACCTCCCTCACCGTCGCTAGAACCCGAGTCACTCGCCGAATCATCGGACTGCCAGCCCGCCTGTTGTTGCTGGGCCGCCTGTTGCTGCGCGGCGTGTTTCGAGGTCTTGTGACGTTTCCCCGCGCGCGACGCCACGTCCGTGCCCGCGCCATCCAGCATGGGCTGCAGGATCCGTCGGCGAGCGTTGATAAACCAATTGTTCACTTGCAACAGCGTCAAATTCGTCTGGCTGGCAATCTGACGCTTCTCATCCTCGGTCGGATACGGATGCTGCGACAGATGGGCGTTAGATACGAATAAACAAACGTATCGCGAGTGATAGTTTTGTTGACATTGTTACTCACTACTAAATGCTGAAAGAGCCACGTTCGCATAATGCCAGTTGCGTGTTTGGGTAAGACACCCCGCTTCTGACGTCCCTTTCTAGCGCTACCGTGATTACTCCTATGATTCCCAGCGTGATTCGAGGCCGCGTTGCTGGCACCCTCCTCCTCGTCTTCGCTCGCCGCGGGAGAAGGCGAGCCTGCAACTGTAATGTCTAAACACGAAAGACGTGATCCATTACACTCGTGATCCTCAATGCGATGTAGCATAACGGTGTAATTTGCGCGTTGAGAGATAGCAACGGCAACGAGTCGTTACTATTTCTCAGCGCTAGCGCGCGCACGCGGAAGGAAACACATTATATTCCTAACCGAAATACTTTTCATTGTTAGACCTCCCGATATCCGCGTATTCCGCGTTTTCTCGCTCTCGCAAGGCGAGTAGTCCCCAGTATCCGGCTTCTTCCAGGTATATTCTGTTGGAGATGGTCCACAGATACTCGCTGTCATCTATAAACGGAATTTTAGCAGGAGATCCGTCATGCGCAAAATACAACTGCTGCTCCAGGAGGGGAGGAGCAAGAAGAGTCAGAGTTTCGACGAGAGAGGAGAATAATATCTCGACCGATTAACCGATCCTGATTCCTGAATGGGTCGACGCAACTTTCGATCGGCGTGAACGATCGAAAAGAATCAACTTGGTGGCGTCGCGCGGTTCAAACTCACCTTGGCCGAGATACATGTCGTTAACCGGGGCGCATGGATGCGCCCCGATCTGCGAGAGAGGCGTACTTCCGTGCACCGTGGACGGTGAGAGCGGATCGTCATGGTCCTGGCTAGTGGATTTGCCCGAGCGCTGGACGGCGGAAGACGGTCGGACCGACGATAGTTGGTCGTGATTAACGCTCTCTTCTCGCGCGTGCGAATTCGCGCCGTCGTTCTCCGCCACGGCGACGTCCCCTCGGCTCACTCTGAATCCGTTAGCTCCCGACTCAACATCATTGCCTGTAGATGACAGCACCTGGCAAATATATGTCTCAACTAGCCGTCAGAGAGCAGGGATGGGAAATTCAGTAATATCTCAAGAGATGTACGCGTACGCTCGTACGCGGTGATATGTACAATATATATTACTGCCTCAATCAAATCGACAGCGATTCACGATCGCCGACGTGCAAACGGCAACGACGACAACGGCGTCGCGGGACTCTTCGCGTACATCCCTTCTACTACGGGGATATCTACGTTGGTAAGGGGATAGAGACCGGGCAGACCGGGGAGCCTAGCTTCATCGCGGCATATCGGGCAAACGTCTAACCTGCAGCGGACTGCTGCCGTTGCTCCCGCTCGACGGGCCCATGTCGTGCCCGTGGTGGCTGTAGTCGCTGCGTAACAGGTTCTCGCTCTGCATCTTGCCCTTCAGACACGTGATGTACCTGTTGCAGAAGTCCTTGCACAGCTCCTGCACCTTCTCCAGCTCCAGAAGGTGGATACGCAGCACCTGTATCGCCTTGATCATCTGCAAGAAACGCGTCCCCGTGGAAACGCCTTTAAACGTTTCGTTCAGCCGATCGTCATTTCTCGCCGCCTCTCTCGCTCATTTGTTCCCGATCTCGATTCAGGGCCGGAGCACAATACAAAGGTACAAGCAAATAGGAACAGGGAATAACGCAAGCAATAGATTTTCAACCTATCGGAAGCCGTGTATCAATGCCATAGATAGACTGAGCATTCCCTTTGGAGAGTTTCCGACAAGATCTGAAGGACAGAAGATATGCTTGCAATGCCGCTTTTCTTTTCTAATTGTGACAATTAGAAAAAGAAAGCGGCACTGCAAGCATATCTTCTGCTCTTCAGATCTAGCCGGAAGTTCTCTAATGGCAATGTTCAGTTTATTATATACGTCTATGATCAATGCATTCTATTCTAATGTTCCTATTCCCTGTACTTTTGTATTGTATTCCGGCCCTCACAACCGCGCGTACGGGGAACGAGAGGAAAGGGAGACGAGCGGGAGTTGCGTTTCGGTGAGGTGTTTCGATCTTACCAAACCGTCAATCTCGGGGTCATTGATCAGAAAGGGCTTTCGGTCTCTTTCTTGGTGCTGGACGAAAGCCTGTATATCCATGTTGAAGCTTTCGGACGTGGAGTTGTCCGAGC
Source organism: Temnothorax rugatulus (assembly GCA_035220575.1). Taxonomy (NCBI): domain Eukaryota; kingdom Metazoa; phylum Arthropoda; class Insecta; order Hymenoptera; family Formicidae; genus Temnothorax; species Temnothorax rugatulus. Next base: position 225,263 of record JASTWL010000174.1, read on the forward strand.
TCTGGGTCGCCTGTTCGCATCTTTCGAAGAGTAACGCCAGTAGCGGGAAGAGCGGATGTTTGTACACGGCCCTCTTGTCGGCCTCGAACTGGGCCTGATCCTGATGAGTCGTATAGTCGGCGACCCCACTCGCAGGGTCCTGGTCGTATCCGGGGGTCACCATCGCTAGCGCAACGGCGGTATTACCCTCTTGCATCCTGCCACAGACAACATCGCGGAATCGTCATACCCTACGATCCCTTTAATCGATCCCTAGATCGATCGCACTTTAAAACGGAGCCCTCTTACCTATCATTCCCCCTTGGCGATCCTCATTTTCGTCTGGATCCTCCGCGACTCGTTCTCTCTGCGCCTCGGGTCCGACCACTCGTTTAACCCGCTGCGCGCTGGTCAAATCCCGTTTAACTGGAGGATGCTTTGGGAAGAGGCAAAATCGCGATAAGACTGACTTTGTTTACGACGCTCCGTTAATTCCTAATTACGGTCGCTCCGCGAAATTCGAAAGGCATAAGGCGAGAGAACGCGCGAGAGAGTGAAAAATCGATAAAGAGAAAAAAAAGAGAAAAAGAGAGAAGAGAAAGAAAAACGTCGCGTCCCGCCGCGCCGCGCGAACAATCGAACGATGCGGCACCGCATTTAAATGTCATCATTAGACAGCATCGGCGCCATCGGCGCCCAGGGCTCCCATCGATTTCGGAACGGCGTGTGTCTTTCCCGACGCGGGTTAAATAGCGCCAGCGAAAGAAAAAAAAAAAAAAAAGACGAAAAGGACAATTCGGAGAAACGCGCGCGGGTGAGAAATCCCGTCGGGAGCTTCAGCCAGCTTCCGCAAAACTGGCGGCGAGCGGCGAGGTACAAGGGGCAAAGTCGCGGCCACGAGGTCGTCTTACGTAAGGGAGAATGTTTTTCTCTCTCTCTCTCTCTTTCTCCCCCCGAGCGAGATCACCGCGCGTCTCCGCACAGTCCGCACTCGTCCCGCCTCGAGAGATTCCGTGAGAGGCGGCCGTCGGAGCCAGGAGCGAATCTCATCGCGGAGAGACGACGGAGCGCGTTTTCCCCTCGGCACGTGGGTCCGCCGCTCCGAAAACGGCAGAGGCACCGGCCACTGTTTACTGCCCGTCGATCATCGGCCGAGCCTAACCTGCGCGACTCGCGCGACGAAAGGGCTCGTCGCCGCGCAGAGAAGCGGCCGCAGTTAAAACACGCCCTGCGAACGTTACACTTTACACACGGGAGGCGGACCGCGCCTCCTCCTCCTCCACCACCACCTCCTTCCCCTCTTCCACCTCGCGCTTCTTTTCCCGGCCTGTCATTGCTCGTTCGATAAAGTCGAAGGGTGATCGCCGCCGCGCGCCCTCGGAGAAGGCCGTGTCGCGATTAGGGACGAGACACGCGGCGACAGCGTCGTCGTCGCGCTCTCTTTTTTCTCTCTCTCTCTCTATCTCTCTCTCTCTTTCTTTCTCGCTTTCTCGGCCCTGTCTCGCCCCTCGAAAGATCGTACATCGTAGTGATCGCACGAACGACCGAAATATTATGAGCCTGTTTTCTATTGCTGAACTTGCTGCCACTAGTCCCAGAGTTCATCTTTCTTACTCCACATTCAGCAATAGAAAACAGACCCTATTATATCAGCTGATCATCTCGCAACGGTATCGAAATGCGCTGTTCCATCTCGCGTCTCCGGGCGCCTCCGACTCCGAACTCGCAAAGTATTCCGGGATTAGCGTCGTCTCGTAGATGACGCTTGTTTACGTCGAACGCTTTTCTCCCCCACCCTCCCGCCCCGAGAAACGAAGCTGCGCGCTTCCGCGAAGGATCCGCGAGGCGGCCCACCTTTTTCGTACAAAAATGTCGGACGGCGAGCGAGCCGAAGGGCGATTATCGGCGATTGTCGGAATCAACTGTCGGATTCGGAGCACGTTCTCGCCGGGAGAGATCTGATCATGATTTTCAGCTTCTCGGCTCCGCGCGTTGCGTCGCGCAACGTGAGATCCGACGACCGAGAATCCGCGTCCGCGTATCTTCCGCGCGAAACGAAAAACACGCGGGCGACATTCGCGACGACGCTAATCCGCGAGGACGCGCGACCGAGAGCTCGAAGAACGAGGATAACGATCGCGACGACGACGTTGTCGACGTCGCCCGCGCGAGTCCACGAGGACGTCGATCCTCGCCACGAGCCGATCTCGTCCCGTCGAGAAAAATGGGCGTTTACGGCCGCCGCTTTGGAAACGGACTCTGGCCGAACCTAACCTCGCCGCCGCCGTCGTATGGAAGACGCGGAAATGAACGTCGAGCGAACGAATCGACGACCGTCCTGACCGCTGCCGATCGCGAGAACACGCAGATCGGTTCGGTCCTTACCGTGAGACTCTCGTAGCGTCGATCCACCTAGAAGCGGCGCGCTGCACCTCCGCGCGCGGCCCTCGCTCGTTTTGTTGTTTTTCACGCGACTACGCGGCGCGATCGAACCGTCATAGTCGTCGCGAGCCCCGACAGCCCACAACAGGCATCGACGGGGCGGGGGAGGAGCCCCGTGTTTCGCTCCGTGCACGTGCCCGGGGGAGAAGAATGCACGTACGCACGCACGCACGCACTTGATCGCTCGCCGATCCCGGAGAGAGATCGACCGAAAAAAATCGCCAGTGTCCGAGGTGCACCGGTGTCCGTCCTGCGCGCGTAGCGCCGGTGACTCACGACTCACGCCGCTGATCGCGAGTACCGTTCGCCGCACGTTCACGTAGACGATAAATCCCGGTAGCCGGACATTTTTTCGCACAAACGCCACTCCGTTCACCCCGTCCACTCCTTTCCACTGCCACTGGCTCCAGTCTTTCGTGACGTCACCGATTCAATACTTTTCGCGAAGGTTTCTCGCCGCGGCGGCGCCGTCGAGGTATGCCGACTGCCCGTCGGATGGCGCCACGTAATCCGCTTTTTTTTTACTTGTTTGCACTTTTGACACCGTTTTGCACGTACAGTTCTGCACTTTCGACTTTTCGATTCCTTTACTAATTTTAAAAGAACCCCCTATTCTTTATCACATATTTTTATAGCTGATATTGAAGCTGATTTTTAAAACGCTATAATAAAGCTCTCTCATTTCGTCAAGAATTTTCAGAGATATTTCAAATTTTGTCATATTTTTTATTATAAAATATAAAATATCTCAAAAAGGATTCTATGTTAATGAATTTCATATATTAATAATGATCGAACTGTTCCCTATTCCCCATTCCCTGTTCCTTATTCCTTTTATTGTGCGCAGCCCCTTAAACGTAAAATAATAAGAATCGATTATTGTAAACTCAAATTATATATATTATTAGTAATAATTAATAAGAAATTAATTAGTACAGATACACGAATCAGGATGTGTCATCACATATATATGTGAGCGTGTGAATGTTGTTACACTGATTGCACTGATCAGAGCGGTATCAACGCGTTTTGAGCTAGGGACAAACTGATGGCTTTGCGTGTGTGAGTGCAAACGCGCGTGTCCGTATGACTGAAATCTGAACTTCCTGCTGAGATCTCACCGAAAAAATTCACATTTTTGACATGTGAGATTTCGAGATCTCAGTATTGACTGCACCAATCTTAAATAGATTGGTCGCAATCGAAAGCTCGTATCAATGTTATATTACAAAAATGTCAGCTTTTCGATCGCAGTTTTCTTTCTTCAGATATTTGATTCGGAAAGTCGATCGGCCCGAAAACTCCGGATAAGCTACCCAGTGAGAAATAAAAAGTCGAAATGATATCGAAATGACATCGAAATATGGACATCGAAATCCAACATCGTTTCGAGATTTAAACGGGCCTGATTTCGAGAAATTTTCGACATCGAAATCAGCTCGAAGACACTGATTTTTCGATATTCACCCGGCATAAAAAAAAATATTTTTTTCGAAATTTTATTACTATTTTATAACTAAATTTGTTTCTTAAGACGCAGTCTATGATTATAAATATTTTCTTGTATTTAAAATAACACACTTACCTTGGTGGGATTCGAACTCGGGACCTCTGGATCGTGAGCCAACTGCCTTACGTGGTAGACTACTTCTTAATTTGATGTAAGTTATATAGTCTACATATGTCATAACCAGCGCAAATATATAAATTTTCAAAAATCATCTTAAGAAACAAATTCAGTTTAAAAAGAGTAATAAAATTTTGAATTGGATATATGATATAATATTTCTTAATGTCGGGTGAATGTCAGAAACCAGTGCCGGCTTATTATGAAATTTTGTGTTCGTAAATATATTTATGAAAAAAGTATATTTTTATAAAGTTAAAACATTCTTATCAAATCCTTACAAGGGCCTTATTAGACAAAAATAATCGAGCTAATTTCGACGTCGTTTCGACGTCGTTTCGACATATCGTTTCGATATTAGCTTTCTCACTGATTAGATATGTTTTTATATAAAAAATTTTCTACCGGTGTCTTTTTCAGTACATATACAAAATAATTTAACTAATCATATCAAGAAAATTAAGACGGCGAATATTATTGTTGATTGTATGTGAATATTCGCCGTTTTGCAATGTTGCAACGTTTCTGCAATGTGACTGCAAGCATCTGTGCTGTACATGGGAATTCTTAAGCGGGGAGCACACACTTCTGCACAACGCATAACGCGTAAGCATTAGGGCTTCAATATACGATCGAATTTGACGCTATCCGGATACCCGATTATTCGGACAGCGAAAACAAGTGACGCTTCAAAACCGCAATATTCGGGTTATTCGCGGATCTGCAGATTCCCGAACATTTGAAGCGTCGGATCCGGATCCGCGGATCCGAATCTACGTTCGCGGTGAAGTCGACCGAAGTCGCCTAGCAACCTAGAAAATTTTACAATCAACAAATGTTCAGAACTATTCGAAAAATATTTTAGATAAACGGGAACTGCGACATTTCGTACAGCATATCACCCTATTCTCTTTAAATACTCGGCTCTCAGGCGGTATTAATTTATTAAAAAATCATACAACATTGCTAGTGTCGGGAACTCTTTAGAAAATGTTTCAGTATGTTCAGAACTATTCGAAAAATATTTTAGATAAACCGGAACTGCGACATTTCGTACAGCATATCAATGCTCGCGATATACAAAGGTTGAATTGATGCTGCAAACCCTTAAGTTTATGAATGTAAGACAGAGGTTAACGTACAATGTATGCACTTTTATTTTTAAGATAGTAAGAGGCATAATGCCTAAACATTTAAGTAATAGGATAGAAATAGTAGGAGATGTGAGTGGACGGCAAACGGGGCAGGCTGAGAATATTAGAATTCAATATCGCAGGACGAGAAGTGCGCAGAAAAGTCTATTTTATGAAGGTTTGAATATGTATAACGCCCTACCGATAGAAATTAAGCAATGCGAAAGAATTGAACCATTCAAACGCAGGTTAAAAGAATTTATTGTACCTCATGTAGAGGGATTAAGTTAAGGATATTTTATGTAAAAAATAGCCGAGAAGGCTAATAAAGCTCAATCTCTCTCTCTCTCTCTCTCTCTCTCTCTCTCTCTCTCTCTTCTTCTCTCCGCTCTCCGCTCTCCGCTCTCGCTCTCCGCTCTCCGCTCTCCGCTCTCCGCTCTCCGCTCTCCGCTCTCCGCTCTCCGCTCTCCGCTCTCCGGCTCTCCGCTCTCCGCTCTCCGCTTCCGCCTCAGCTCTCCGCTCTCCGCTCTTCCGCTCTCCGCTCTCCGCTCTCCGCTTCCGCTCTCCGCTCTCCGCTCTCCGCTTCCGCTCTCCGCTGTCCGCTCTCCCCTCTCACTCTCCGCCTCTCCGCTCTCCGCTCTCCGCTCTCCGCTCTCCGCTCCTGTCCGCTCTCCGCTCTCTCTCGCTCTCCGCTCTCCAGCTCCTCCGCTCTCCGCTCTCCGCTCTCCGCTTTCCGCTCTCCGCTCTCCTCTCCGCTCTCCGCTCTCCGCTCTCGCTCTCCGCTCTCGCTCTCCGCTCTCGCTCTCCGCTCTCTCCGCTCTCCGCTCTCCGCTCTCGCTCCGCTCTCCGCTCTCCGCTCTCCGCTCTCCGCTCTCCGCTCTCCGCTCTCGCTCTCCGCTCCGCTCTCCGCTCTCCGCTCTCCGCTCTCCGCTCTCCGCTCTCCGCTCTCCGCTCTCCGCTCTCCGCTCTCGCTCTCCGCTCTCCGCTCTCCGCTCTCCGCTCTCCGCTCTCCGCTCTCCGCTCTCGCTCTCCGCTCTCGCTCTCCGCTCTCCGCTCTCCGCTCTCCGCTCTCGCTCGCTCTCCGCTCTCCGCTCTCCGCTCTCCGCTCTCGCTCTCCGCTCTCGCTCTCCGCTCTCGCTCTCCGCTCTCGCTCTCCGCTCTCCGCTCTCCGCTCTCGCTCTCCGCTCTCGCTCTCCGCTCTCCGCTCTCCGCTCTCGCTCTCGCTCTCGCTCTCGCTCTCCGCCTTCCGCTCCGCTCTCCGCTCTCGCTCTCCGCTCTCGCTCTCCGCTCTCGCTACTCCGCTCTTCGCTCTCCGCTCTCGCTCTCCGCTCTCGCTCTCCGCTCTCGCTCTCCGCTCTCGCTCTCCGCTCTCGCTCTCCGCTCTCGCTCTCCGCTCTCGCTCTCCGCTCTCGCTCTCCGCTCTCGCTCTCCGCTCTCGCTCTCCGCTCTCGCTCTCGCTCTCGCTCTCCGCTCTCCGCTCTCCGCTCTCGCTCTCGCTCTCCGCTCTCGCTCTCGCTCTCGCTCTCCGCTCTCGCTCTCCGCTCTCCGCTCTCGCTCTCCGCTCTCCGCTCTCCGCTCTCTCTCGCTCTCCGCTCTCGCTCTCCGCTCTCGCTCTCGCTCTCGCTCTCCGCTCTCGCTCTCGCTCTCGCTCTCCGCTCTCGCTCTCCGCTCTCGCTCTCCGCTCTCGCTCTCCGCTCTCGCTCTCCGCTCTCGCTCTCCGCTCTCGCTCTCCGCTCTCGCTCTCCGCTCTCGCTCTCCGCTCTCGCTCTCCGCTCTCGCTCTCCGCTCTCGCTCTCCGCTCTCGCTCTCCGCTCTCGCTCTCCGCTCTCGCTCTCCGCTCTCGCTCTCCGCTCTCGCTCTCCGCTCTCGCTCTCCGCTCTCGCTCTCCGCTCTCGCTCTCCGCTCTCGCTCTCCGCTCTCGCTCTCCGCTCTCGCTCTCCGCTCTCGCTCTCCGCTCTCGCTCTCCGCTCTCGCTCTCCGCTCTCGCTCTCCGCTCTCGCTCTCCGCTCTCGCTCTCCGCTCTCGCTCTCCGCTCTCGCTCTCCGCTCTCGCTCTCCGCTCTCGCTCTCCGCTCTCGCTCTCCGCTCTCGCTCTCCGCTCTCGCTCTCCGCTCTCCGCCCTCCGCTCGCTCTCCACTCTCCGCTCTCGCTCTCCGCTCTCCGCTCTCGCTCTCGCTCTCCGCTCTCGCTTTCCGCTCTCCGCTCTCGCTCTCCGCTCTCCACTCTCGCTCTCCGCTCTCGCTCTCCGCTCTCCGCTCTCGCTCTCCGCTCTCCGCTCTCTCTCGCTCTCCGCTCTCCCTATTCTCTCTAAATATTCGGTTTTCGAGTGGTATTAATATTTAAACAATCATACAACATTGCTAGTGTCGGGAACTCTTTAGAAAATGCTTCGGCATGCGACAAGAACTATTCGAAAAATATTTTAGATAAACCGGAACTGCGACCTTTCGTCGGCATCTCGCTCTATGCTACGAAAATTTTTTCAATGGATTTTTTATGGCAAAATCACCAGAACTATCGTTAAACAGTATCAGGAACTATAGAACTCGACTGCATGCGACAAGAACTCTCTTTATTTTTGATCTGCTGGAAAATGCTAACTTCACAGACATAATTCTTAGCAGAAGTAATTTACGATTCCCGGCAATCGTCTCAGATTATGTCGTGATAGCAGATAAAAGATATCACTTTGTTGATTGTAAATTTTCTAGGTTGCTAGGCGACTGCAGTCGACTTCGCCGCGAATGTAAATTCGGATCTGCGGCGCGGATCCGGATCCGACGCTTCAAATGTTCGGGTATCTGTGGATCCACGAATAACCCGAATATTGCGGTTTTGAGATCCGTATCGCAATTGATCTCGGATACCCGGATAGTCATTTATTCGAATACTTAGGAGCCCTAGTAAGCATAAGAAAATTGATTGGTCCATACACACGTGCATAAGGAAATAGACCAATCAGTTTTCTTATGCTTACGTATTATGCGTTATGCAAAAGTCTGTGTTCCCCGCTTTACTCATTGTCAGTAAGAAATGACTCGTCAAATCGACGTCAATTCGATGAGTCATTTCAACATCGAATTGTAGTATCATATTGATATCGTTTCGACCTCGAATCGAGATTTTGCATATAAACGGATGTGCACAGAGTTACAACAGTAAAATTGAACAAAACAATAACAGGAGTGGCTGTCTATCATTCATGTCAGTTTATTTAAGATTACTCGAAAATATGTCAAAATTCAAACAAATGTTGACTTTTTTACCCTTGCATCATCTAATGCTGGCAAAGCTAATTTCGACGTCGTTTCGACGTCATTTCGACATATCGTTTCGATATTAGCTTTCTCACTGATTAAATATGTTTTTATATAAAAATTTTTTTACCGGAGTTTTTTTCAGTACATATACAAAATAATTTAACTAAACATATCAAGAAAATTAAAACGGCGAATATTATTATTGATTGTATGTGAATATTCGCCGTTTTGCAATGTTGCAACGTTTCTGCAATGCGACTGCAAACATCTGTGCTGTATATGGGAATTCTTAAGCGGGGAGCACACACTTATTCTGCACAACGCATAATGCGTAAGCATAAGAAAATTGATTGGTCTATACACATGTGCATATGGAAATAGACCAATCAGTTTTCTTATGCTTACGTATTATGCGTTATGCAAAAGTCTGTGTTCCCCGCTTTCCAAAGCACGTAACATGGCGTAGCGATATACGACAGTCGTAGTCCTCGACCTGACAAATCAGGATACGTCAAAGCTTGTGCGTTACTTACGTCCACGACTACGACTGTCATATGTGCTTTGGCTCTTACTCAGTAAGAAATGACTCGTCAAATCGATGTCGAATCGATGAGTCATTTCAACATCGAATTGTAGTATCATATTGATATCATTTCGACCTCGACTCGAGATTTTGCATATAAACGGATGTGCACAGAGTTACAACAGTAAAATTGAACAAAACAGTAACAGGAGTGGCTGTCTGTCATTCATGTCAGTTTATTTAAGATTACTCGAAAATATGTCGAAATTCAAACGAACGTTGACTTTTCTTACCCTTGTCAGCGTTTTCGAGCTAATTTCGACGTTTAAGCTAATTTCGACGTCGTTTCGACATCGTTTCGATATTAGCTTTCTCACTGGGTACTTGGTAGCGTCGTCTGCTAGCTCTCTCTTTACGTACTTGGCGTCGCGACGCTATATCATAAAACTTTTAACTTTTATATAAAACGCTTTATTCATATATTTTATATTTTAGAAGATATTTTTTAATAATGAAAAAATCCGTTATTTTCGAGGAGTTGTTTCAACCCCTAAACGTTGAGATATGCAGCTAAAAAAATATGGTTCTCATATTTTTTTATGCTCCACAACATAAGGCCATCAAAATCAATGAGGGACACTTCCGACCATTTCCTTGCAGACAACATTAGAAAAAATATATTTGTATCTTATCTGTTTATGTATTTTAATGCATTAAGGGGGGATTCTACTGTAGCCGGTCGAAAAATAATGATTTTTTGGAAATTTTTTTTTTAAGAAAACTATATAAGTGATATTGGATTAATTTTTTTGTGATATAAAGAGGCATTCTTAGGCTGAGTTTCCACTGAGCGCGTCACGCGTCGCGTCATCACAAGTTAACCAATCAACACATCCCATTTTATTACATTACTTGTGACGGGATCAAAATGGGATGTTTTGATTGGTTAACGACAGATGACGCGACGCGTGACGCGCACAGTGGAAACTCAGCCTTAAAGAAGAAAAAGATATTTTGGTTTTTCAATGTTATTAATTTTTATCGTGTTGGCACGTTTTTCTCAAAACTACTTTTTCCAACTTGGCGTGCAGGATAACTCAAAAAGTAATAATCAATCAAATAACTTTCGCCACGCACGATTCGATTCCTTACAATTTTCTCCAGGGATTGAACCTACCGCTATATTTTATTGTTTATTTATAACATTTTTATCAACAATAGAAGATTGATTTTTTAATCGAAAAAAGTGTCACTTTTCTTACGATTACTGTAACTTCTTCAATTTTTCATATTTTTGCTTGCAACTAGGTTCAACCCCCGCGTAATTGATTAAGCTTTAAAGAAAATTTTGGTTTTTTGCTTTCAGATAACTCAGCTCGTTGCTACATTGCCGCTACCGACATTGTGCCACAAAATTGTACGCCAACACAATAAAAATTAATGAAATTGAAAAAAATATATATATATTTTTCTTCTTTAAGAATGCCTCTTTATATCGTAAAAAAAATTAATCCGATATCACTTATAGTTTTCTTTAAAAAAATTCCCAAAAAATCATTATTCTTTGCCCGGCTACACTAATCTTACTATGTCTAAACGTTAGCATTCTGCAAATCCATCAGGTAGTAAGAAATAATACTATGTAATGAAAATAAATATATTGAGAGCTTTCCAGCAAGCGACACAAATTGATACAAGTGTCGTTTTATCTTTGTTACTCCTTGTCAAAAAAGAAAGATAGAATGACGTTTGTGTCAACTTGTGTTGCTTGTAGCTTTGTAGAAAAAAGCTCCCATTATACGCAGATCGCACCATTTCAAAAGTCTTAAAAGTCTAGTTATTCTTTTTAACGTTCCCACATTTCTGTAACACTCTCACGATCGCTGCGTTCACGTCTATATAACGCTCGCTGCATCCAACATTTAAATATATGTGCACTTCTACAAAACATTATATAGTAACAATAAATTATGAAATTAACATTTTATTATGACCTAATTAAGCATCTAAATTTTTACAAGTTTTTTCAACAACTTGTTTATCGATCGATGACGCGGGAGAAAATATATTTAAATTTCTTTCGCTTGATCACGTTTTAGATGATCCCGGCGGTCGCTAACGAATCTTCCGATCGCCCTAGGTTTCGCCGCACGACCGCAGATGTCGCTACTTTGGCTATCGAGGCGGCGTGTCGCGCTCTCGATAACGATCGATCGCGCTCGGCCCCACGTTTCAAACTGGCTCTCTGATTCCGACCGGCGATTAGCCTCCGCACAAGACTCTCGTATAATAGCGTAGCGTAACGTAACGTGGATCAACGCACAAGAAACGTATCGATTACGGCGTTATACGTCAATACGTTTCTTGATCTACGTTACGTTACTATACGAAAGTTTTGTGCAGGAGGCTCTAACTCGGACAGCCACTTGAAAAAATTCACGCTTCAACACACGATATCTTCTCTACTATTGACACGCTGCGCATTTCGCGCAGCAAAATTCTCTATTTTCGATTTCGTGAGATTTCTCACAATGCGCGGGTGAGACGCTAAAACGCGTCGCCTGCGAAATATATCGCGATTTGAATTCGAAATTACGTCTCGATCGAATCGGCTCATGGTTTAGAGCGAGAGATTATCAGCTAACGCCGCGTTTCTCGGCGCTTCTCCAGCTCGTCTCGAGCGATGAGTAATTATACGAATGATGTTATCTTATCGCGCTTACACCTTGTTATCGTACGCGAAGCGTCAGATACGGCCGGATATATTCAATTTCAGTCGACACCGCGAGGAAGCTCAGAAAGTCGTGAGTTTCTATGCGTCAGGATGGACCTCCGACTGTCGGTGCCCCTGCTCGCGGTAATCCTTCTCGCGAGATGCGAGAACCCCGCGGGAAACGCGACGACCGTAGTTCCGAGTGCGATTAAAGCGGACGACGCGACATCGGGACCCGAAAGTATATGTGCTGTGTGCTTTTGTACAGGTAGTGTCGCAATTCAATACTATCTAGCTCGATCGAAGGCGAGCCAACGCTTGATAACGCGCTCGCGGTAACATGGCAAAGTTTTCTCTTCGAATCACAGAAATTCACGGGACGCTCAATAGTTAATATCCATTTTCAATGTATGTTAACTCTATAATCTCGGGTTATAACTCTTCATCCTTTTCTAGCTCGAAGAATAACTTTAATCTCGGCTTAACTTTACTCTTTATCTTTTTTTCATAATTATTAGAACTGGAGGAAGATAGAAAAGTAAATTAAGCTAATTCTAAAACTAAAATGTCTAATGTCCATTTCTATCGATGTAGATAAACTTTAATCTCGGTTTAACATTACTTCTTTTTTTTTCCTAGTTCTAAGAATTAGAAAAAAAGGTAAAAAGTAAGTTAAATCGAGATTAAATTAATCTACATTGGTAGAAATGGACATTATTATTATTATAGACATTTCAGTTTTAAGATTAGCTTAACTTACTTTCTATCCTCCTCTAGTTCTAAGAAATATTAAAAAAAAAAAAAAGTAAAGTTAAACTATGTGTGAGATTAAAGCTAATTTGCATCGATAGACATATGAGAGTAACGCACTCCTTTTTAGATAGTTACGTAGACTGCAGCAATCGCAGCTTGGAGACGCACTTCGAGAAGGAGCAATGGTCGAACGTGACGGCGAAGATAATCTCGTTCGAGCATAATCGCCTGGTGCACGTCACGCCCTTCCCGCGGATAGCCGTCGGGAAACTGATCCTGCGAAAGAACCGTATCGTGAAAATCGACTATCACGCCTTCAAGGAGCTCGTTAATCTCACCGAATTGGACCTGAGTCATAACCAGCTCACGTCGGAGCAGCTGCAGCCGCACGTCTTCGAGGTAATCGGAACGATATCTTCGCGAGTTAACGCGCGTTAGGCCGATCGGAAGGCGGAGCGAACGTGGCTCGCCTCCAATTCATGATTCATCAATCGCTCCGAGAGAGATTTTGACGCTCCGCGATTCCGGACACTTAATCCTTTCCCATCTCGACTGTAGCCACACACGGCCGCGTATTTAGAATTTAAAGAACATCACTGTCATCTAATTTTTCATATTAGCGAATATACATTAGTTCCCTTCGTCTTAGATAGATAACTATATACATACTCCGTCCAACGAGAGATCATGGTTGATCAAACATAAATAACGATAGGGCACAGAGCCGCAACAAGGTGTTCGCGTTAAATTATTTTTATTTTTAATAAATATTGTCTGACACTATTAAAAATAAAAGTAATTTAACGCGAACATCTTGTTGCGGCTCTGTGCCCTATCATTATTTATGTTTGATCAACCATGATCTCTCGTTGGACGAAGTATAGAAACTTCGTATACTTATAGATAGCACGTATCTCGATATGTATTTGACTAACTTTTTAGGTGTTATCACACCTAAATCACATCTTTCATTTGTTACCGCTACGGTTCGGTGATAAGAATTATTATAAATTCAAGCTAATACTTCAAGGAAGTTATAATTTTATACGAAGCTCGTAAAACTATAACTTCCTCGAAATATTTCAAGTGAATTTACTGACCAAAAGTAAAAAAAGTTATTGCGCACAAATTTCATTGTGTACAATAACTTCGCAATGCAAATTATTATACATAATTGCAATAAAAGTGACGCATAAAGTCCTTAACTGTTTTCAAAATGTCAAAATATTTTTATGAATCGCTCATTCGTGATAAAGTATGCATAAAAATACAAATATATTTTTGTAGCCGTTAAATAGTTTGGATATGAAAGGATTCATCGTAGAACTCTATCGCTTGGAGATACATAATCGATCAACATTTCGGCGAAACTGTCCTGATTTTATTCCAACCGAAAATTACCGTCGCGCATTGATCGTTTGTTCGGCTGGCGAGCGATAGAAAATAACGAGAGAGGGATAAGCTAAAAAGAATATCTCTCATCTTCCTTCAACTTGTGCAGATAAAGCGAATTCGCGGAAAAATTTATTTCACAGAATGTCGAATTCCCAGCATTCTCTGAATTCGATGGTTTTTTTTAGAATTGATACGGCAGTGAAACGTTTCATGATAAGATTACCGATTGATGAGCCTTATGTGGCTCATGACTACGCTATCCTTGCGTCGCGGTAAAATATTTATAACTCTCTTCTCAAATAAATCGTTTATGTTCATTTGTACTAATGCAGACTTATCTTGATTTAACTTACTTTTTATCTTTTTCTAGTTCTAAGAATTAGATAAAAATGTAAAGTAATTTAAACCACTTAAGGTTAATCTGCATTGATGAAAATGGACGTTGCTCGTTCACACCTTGTTTAGAATTTTCGCTTCCTCGTTTATAAAGGAATCTTGCGATTTTTATTCCGCTCAAATTGATTACCACATGTTTTCTGTTTTCCTATCTGTTTATTATGAATGACGTTATTCCTGATCGTTTTAGGGAAGGTTCTCGCCAGAAGCGTACGAGCCTCTGACCCTGAAAATCTTGGACCTTAGTGGTAACGTACTCCACTGGTTACATCAGAGCATATTTGAGCACCTTGCCGACCTTAAGGTGCTAAAGCTAGCGGAAAATCCCTTTGGCGTATTCGACTATCGTACATCCATAGCGATCAGCACCTTGTCGTACTTGGAAGAGTTGGACATCAGTTATTGCCAGCTGAGAGAACTGCCGAGCCTTCAGTTCCACAATGCCAAGTAGGAAACAGAGAAATATATGCGAGGATTACAGTTTTGATGCGGTTACGTTTACGTCGCCCGAGATCGGGTTTCCTGAGATCTTTCCGTTGCTCTTCCGTAGGCATTTGAAGAAGCTGAACCTGACCGGCAATCAGCTCACAGTTCCGCCCAGGGCCTTAGAGGAGGCCAAGACCTTGGAGTACCTTAGCTTGGATGGCAATTCGATACGCATTATCAATCTCGCGAACGCCTTTCCCAAACTGATAAAACTGAAGGAGCTCAGTATGCGCGAGATGCCGAATCTGACGGAGATTGGATTCGGCGGGTTGTCGGCGTTGACCAGCCTGGAGAGTCTCCAGTTGCAAAATTGCAAGAAATTACAGCGCATCGATGAGTACGCGATGGCGTCCAAGGTACGTCGGACATACGACAGCCGACGGTAAATGCATCGTCGACAACGGTTATAATTTACTGCGTGCTGTTTTGTAGACTGTCGAGGGCACGATGTGGCCGCCGTTGAAAAAGCTGAACGTGGCGTCCAACGCTCTCCAGTATCTGCCGATGTTGCTCATCGGGAGATGGGACAAGCTCGACGAATTGCGCCTGACGAACAACCAGTGGAGCTGCGATTGCCGTAATCAATATCTGGTAAGTTCCGACAATCGAGGGACGCGCGAGCTGTCGGGGGAGGGAAAAAATGAGTAAAGAGGCTCTCGCTCGTCGCGGTCGGATCGAATACGACGATAACTAACGGATTATCTCTCGCAGATCGGGAACGTGTTGCCGGAATACGGCGAGGCGCTAATGGGCGAGGAGGCCGAGGAGCTCATCTGTTCCACACCGCCGGAACACGAGGGAGAGAAGCTCACGTCCTTGGCTGACCGACATCTACGCTGCTTGGATTTGTGGAACGCGAGACCGGAAAAGGATGCCGCGATCCTCGTGGGAGTGCTAATCGGTCTACTCGTCGCGATCCCGATCGGCATGGCGTTCTTCGTTTTCTGGCGACGCGGCTTCTTCTTCTGCGGGTCGCAAGGTCCTGCCACCTTCTCCCGTGCCTTCTATAAACGCGCGTCCAACGACGATGACATTTAACAACATATATGTATATATATTTTTTCAACGCAGTTGCACCTCTTTGCTACTTACTCTTGCTTCTTTTAACATTAAGCAGACATAAAGAAACAACGAGGTACAAAGAGATAGTGTTTAGATTGCAACAGGATCCGCAATATCGGATGACGCATCGAATACATCTAGTCTAAGCTTCATCAAATATGTACGGCGTATCTTTTATACGTTTTGTTAAGATATCGTAAAGCGCAATGCGCTACATCGTCGCGTGAGCGAGTTAGGTGTACATTTCTCCTGTTCGAAAAAGCGCACCATTGTTAAGCGCAGCCCGTCGCGCTTTGGGCTGTACGACACGTATCACAATAAACACAAAACTTGAAAATTAATGCGTGCCTCCCGTTGCTCTCGCGTTGTCTAACGAGTCCCCGGAGGATTCACGAGTCTCGGCGAAGGACGTTCCCGAGCCGCGGCCGAAACCCCGGACGATGGATTTTCGGCTTTACAGGCAGAGCCGCGCGAAGGGCGGCTCTCTCTCTCTCTCTCTCTCTCTCTCTCTCTCTCTCTTTCTCTCTCAGCCCAAATGCGCGGAGGGTGCGAGGTGAGGCGAGAGTTACGCGACGCCGAGCGACGCCGGGCGACGCGGACGGACGCACACGGACGGATGGACACGCGCCGGTAACGCAATTACCGCGACGTTAATTTACTCAATAATCGCAGAAGCAACCCCGTCTAAATGTCGGCACGCGTCCCTCGACCCTAATCATAGCCGGCCGTCGTCACGCCAGCAGAGTACGAAGAGAGATCATCGGAGATACACGAAAAGCCGTCGAGAGATTAACGTTAAGACTGTTAAAGTGCAAGATTCTTCTTATCTCCTTTCTTTTCCTCTTTTCTTTTCTTTCCCTCTTCTTTTTTTTAACACTAGAATAACCAACCCCGTTATGAGGGATTTCAAATTTCTTGTTTTAAATTACAAAAATTATTAAGATGCTTTTATTGGAATTTATATTGACTTTTGTCAAGATAAAAAAATGATTATATATATGCTAATTTATTCTCTACCACTCTAATTTTGAAGTTCTGTATAGAACGTCTACATATATCATAATGTTATAGGTG
This sequence comes from Temnothorax rugatulus, assembly GCA_035220575.1. Lineage (NCBI taxonomy): Eukaryota > Metazoa > Arthropoda > Insecta > Hymenoptera > Formicidae > Temnothorax > Temnothorax rugatulus. Next base: position 242,105 of record JASTWL010000174.1, read on the forward strand.
TCTAGTGTTAAGACGTTTACGCTGCCCTCAACGCGGATAAAGCATCGCGCTTATCGCGCTTATCCCAACCGGATGACAATTTCCTAGGACGCGTCAGTATCGCGCCTTTCCGTCGAATTCACGCTTTCAGAGACCTCGTACTTTGTTTATTGCTCGGGTATGGAGATATGATGTAGTCATCTCGTCAAGCGCCGCACACGCTCGTACCGCCATTTGGAAAGCGCCCCCGGCGTATACACGATCCGCTAAGTAATTTAATCCCGCGTTTCCGCCCGTCCTCTCTCGTCCAAGATTCAATACCGATACGGCGCGGCGCGAGGCGAGGTATTCGCGCATCGTACGAGGAACCTGATTACGTGGGATGCAGGGGAGCGCGACGAATCGAGATCGAGACGATGCTGCGTAAGAAGATGATCGTTTCGGTTGTCCCGAGGGGGGGGGGGGGGGAGGGACACTTTCGAAATTAGAGCCTTATCTACGAGACTGGGGAGAATTGGTTTTCAATAAATACTCGCAACCGGGAATCGTCGCGCGTCGCGCACGTACGTATAACGGACGGCTACGCCGCGCCGGGGGTGGCTGAGCGCGAGGGTTTTCGTAACGTATACTCTTACATATAGATGCTTGCACTTCGCATTATTATCTACGTGTGAGAGCGCGACAGAATGGAGAGGAATCGCGAATACAGAAGGATCCATCCCTCCCGTTCCTCCTCCTCCTCCTCCTCCTCCTCCTCCATCGTTGCCGCCACCGCCACTGCCGCCTCCTCGTACGCCGTTGAATTCACGAGTACCCGAGCGCGTGTCCATGGAAACGAGTGGCCGAGTCCCGCCCCCGGGACCTTCGCGGAGCCAACCCGGGCGACGGCGAGCGTCGCGACGCCGGCCAATGCGGGCGCCAGGCCGGCCTTGGATACCCTCGGATTCAAGCGTCACCCTTCCACGGAGATACGGGGGCCGCCGCGGTACGCTAACTAGCGGGAGGGGCTGCCGATGATCGCGTCGCGGGGGGTTGAATCGCCCTGAATCGCGCCGCGCTCACCGATACGCGCCCTGAACGACGACGAACGACTCGGTGAACGACGGCGAAAGACAGTGAGCGACAGACGGCGTCTCGCACGATTCGTACCCGATCCGTGGCAGGATCCGCGACGATCAATCACGATTCCGTCGGGGGATGAACTCGCGAGACGAACGACGTCCGATTAGCTGAGCCAAGTCTCGGGTCAAGTGGTCGCCGATCCGCGGAAGAGAAAAGTGACCGGTTTCGAGAGTGAACACCGCGAGATTACCCTCTTCGTGCGGCGTCGGACCCCCGTTGTAAACACGCGCGCACGCGGACGCGGGTCGAGAGATCCCCTTGGCGCGAAGAACGGGGCACGGCGAGGATCTCGCGACCTTGGCGTCGCGCCGGGGCGCCCGGGCGAGGATGTAACCTGCGGGGCATGCCCCGCGTCGTAGCCGCAACGCAGTGTCGAACGAGGAAAGATGCAGTCGACCTGCCAGCAGCAACAAGCTCAGCCAGGCCAGAACGGGACTTCCGCCAGCAGGACGTCGTTCCTCATCGAAGATATCCTTAGCCGCGGCACCGTCACCCCGCACGTCCACCACCATCAGCTGCACCATCAGCACCTGACGCCGACCTCCGGCCACGGGCAGCACCACCAGTACCAGCAGTTCGCCAGTCTGCTCCCCGGTTATCCCACGGCACCGCCCGCCGCGGCAGCCTTCTTCTTGGGACCGCTCTTCGGTAGCGCTGGCATGGGGGTCGGCGTGGTACCGGGGGTCGGGGAATTGGCCGCTCTCAAGCATTGCCGACGACGGAAGGCCCGGACCGTGAGTATATCCTCGATCTTCCTTCCCTCCTCCGGTGCCTTCCATCTGCATCCGGAGTGGAAATCGAGAAGCCGCGTCCAACTGTAAATGTTATGGATCGAACACCGTTAAATTCGTGGTGTCAAATTATACTCAATTTGAGTCAACCTTTCCTGTAGATCGCCGCTGCTCCCACTCAATATATCGTTAATTTAACTAAATCAATGGAATTAAAATAATACTGTTTTGTATTAAAATAATATATTTCGACACACATGGTAGTTGAAAATAATAAAATGCTATTTAACTCAAGGTATTGGTTTAAATGTCATCCTTTAATATTTAATTAATAGTGAATAGTCGACGCCAAATCGACGATCGTTGGAGCCGGAGCAAAACGCAAATCGGGGTCAAGTCGAATTCGCGTGCAATTATTTACAATTTTACAGCAACGAGGCGTATCTGTGATATGCGTTCGTTGCTGAATGAACGATCATCAGGTCGTTCACCTCTCTCGCTTCTCGCCATTCTAGTTGCACATTCGCTCTTTTTTAGCTATTTATATATATATTTTTTCTTTTCCCTCCATTTATCTCTCTCGCGACTGTAGGAGACAAGAGTTTGCTTCCTTACGGCTTCAGGTATTCAGCGACCAGCAGCTGGCAGGTTTGGAAGCGAGGTTCGAGGTGCAGAGATACCTGAGCACGCCCGAGAGGGTAGAGCTGGCGGCGGCGTTACACCTGTCCGAGACGCAAGTGAAAACGTGGTTCCAAAATCGACGGATGAAGCACAAGAAGCAGCTGAGGAAGCTGAACACGAGCGGCAGCGGCAATTCCAATTCGGGCCAGCAATCGATATCGGTTACGTCGCCCGCTGGTGAGTCGTGTCCATTTCATTTCGGACGATCGTTCGCCTCGACGAAAGGAAAAATGTGAATCGGCTGCGTTGCGCGGTGCGATATGTCGCGAGGGTGGTTTCACGAGAGCGCGAGAGTAGCTCTAACGAGGCGTTTACGTCGCGCAATTGAACGATATCGTTTGAAAGACATCGCGATCTACGGAATTTCGCGTCGAGTAGCCTCCGCAACGCATAACTTAATTACCAAATTAAATGCGCGTATCGACTTTTCGATAAACAGCTGCGACCAGTATTCCCGCACCGCGAGTTAATTAACTTGGATTAATGGGTAATGATGCCGTGTCCTAGATAAGCGCCAACTCATGAATGGCCGCGCGTCGCTACGATAAAAAATAATACGCGCGTGCACGTATATAGTCGCTCGTTTACGCGACGGATCACGAAAGCTGAATCCGGAAGCTGGATCCTGTGGAGGCGTGTAATCTCTTCGGACGGAGTACCGCGTAAGCGTCATAACGGCGCGCGTATTCGGTTTAATTAGTAATAGGCAGCTACGAATGCGGATACGTATCAAAATGCTGAACAAATACACCGGCACGACGAACGGATCGGGATTAATCGGTCCATAGTTATCGGTTAATCTGACCGGAGCGGAGAGCGGAGGAGGCGCGGGATGGCGCGTTATAACGTCGGTTGTCGTTAAATACTTCCCTGTTGTCACGCTAATGGGCGATATCTGTATAATGCAACCAAAATACCGCTGACAATAAATTACGCAAGTTCGGCGTAACTAGCCAGACCGTAACCGTGGTTACGTTGCGAGGAACTATAATCATTAACGGTATCTGCGTAATGGTTGCATTTCGTCGTAGATATACATATTACCATAATCACTCGCCGGTGACGTTGCATTTACAAATGTACGTTATATCAATTTCCTAGAGGAAAATTCGTCGCAGTGGTGTCGTTGCTCCGAGCAATTTATGTTTTACTTTCCGTTTTCAATAACGTGATGCGTTGTGCATTAATTGTTTACAAGAAAATTCGTTGCGGTAGTGTCGTTACTTCGAGCGATTTATATTATAGGTATTCTTTTTCAATAACACCTTACAATTGTTTAAAATGTTCAAAAGAAAGTTCGCCGCGATGGTATCGTGACCTCGAACGACTTATGTATTATTTTTCGTTTTTAATAACGAAATGGGCCTTACAATTGTGTAAAAGAATATTTGCCGCGGTAGTGTCGTTACCTCAAACAATTTATACATTATTATTTGTTTTCAAAAACGTGATGCACCTTATAATTGTTTAAAAGAAAATTCGTCGCGGTAATATCATTACTTCGAGCAATTTATACATATTTGCCATTTTCGATAATGTGGCGCGCGTTACATTAATTTCCTAAAAGAAATTTTGCTGCGATAGTGTCGTTGTCTCGACTAATTTATTTTCCATTTTCGATAATCGAATGATTTATATACCTATTACTTTCCATTTTCGATAACGTGGCGTGCGTTACATTAATTAATTTCCTAGAAAAAAATTTGCTGCGATGGTGTTGTTACCTCCAACGATTTACGTGTTATTTTCAGTTTTCAATAACGTAATGTTCAATAACGTGTCGTAGGAGAGACCGGGGCTAGTTGGTACATGGAGCAAGTTGGTAATTACGATAAATATTGTAAAAGTGACAAAAGATAAAGCGAAGAGCACAAACTCCTGCAAAGCGAATAATGCATAACGCATAAGGAAATGAGAGTCCCCAATCAGAGTCCTTCATTTCTATCTCCACGATGGAAGTGAAGGACTCTGATTAGTTCATTCCCTTATGCATTATGCATTATGTGTTGTGCAGAAGTCTATGCTCGCGGCTTTACACTACATAAAACATATAGTATTTCCGCAAAAACATTGCAATAATATTTCAATTAGTTATTTCAGGCTGAGTAGCGTATTTTCACAAATAGAAAAAAAAATATATTTTTTTTAGTTTTATATAGCCGAAAGCAAAATACATAAATCAGTGATATGTTAAATGTTGTATTTATAAATTTGGTCATTATATCTGTTTCTTTAAAATCTTTACTTTTACTTTTTCCAATTATGTTAATGTCTTAAAACATTTTGTTGCTTAAGCAATAATTAAAATATCTAAATATGACAGGTCAGAGTTGGTTGTGACGGGGTAGGTTGTTACAGCTTTCTACTTATAATTTTGACCAACTCCGTCGATGTAACGCATAACCTCGGTGCAACAGATATTTTAATCTTATGTAAGATTTCACCGTTAACGTCTCTTATTACGTAGTCAGTTAACACAGAACATCAGTTACAATGTTACATTATATCTACATTTTAATTTTGCACTCAATAAAGTAAATGTAATATAACATGTTGTTACATGTTGTTATTTTTTTTTATTAAATATATTATAATTTGAAAATTGGATATTTCACAACTTAATCCAGTACTGTAACAATTTACCCCACATATGAGGCTCGTTACAAATGTAGTCGCCTTATAATTTTTCATTGGTGCAACAAAATTATTATAATTATACTATTTAGTTAAAGAATTATTTTTGTGTTGTATAAGTATGCGACTATTGAAAAATTCTTTTGTGACTTGTATTTCACTTATTAGTCACATGTAAAAACAATCATTTAAAAAAGCGTATCAACAAGCCCCGGTCTCTCCTACATTAATTGCCTAAAAGAAAATTTGCCGCGATAGTGTCGCGATAGTGACTAGTCGCGAGTGATTTATATATTATTTTTCAATAACGTGGCGCGCATTATATTAATATCTCCTAAAAGAAAATTCGCCGCGGCGCGGCGGTGTCGTTGTCTCGAGTGATTTACTTGTTATTTTTCATTTTGATAACGTAATGCACCGTACTAATTGTCTAAAAGAAACTTTACCGCGATAGTGTCGTTATCTCAAGCGATTTATATATTATTTTCCGTTTTCAGTAACGTGACGTGCATTATATTAATTTTCTAAAAGAGAATTCTTCGCGGTGATATCGTTGTCTCAAGCGATTTACGTGTCATTTTCCGTTTTTCTTTCAATAACGTGATGCATCATACATTGTCTAAAAGAAAATTTGCCGCGGTAGTATCATTACCTCAAGCGATTTACATATTATTTTCCGTTTTCAATAACGTGGTATTATATTAATTTCGTAGAAGAAAACTTACTGCGGCGCGGTGGTGTCATTGCCTCGAGCGATTTATGTATTATCTTTCGTTTTCGATAACGTGATGTGTGTTATATTAATTTCCTAAAAGAAAATTCGTCGCGGTGGTATATCGTTGCCTCAAGGAATTTACGTGTCATTTTCCGTTTTTCTTTCTATACCGTGATGCGCCATACATTGTCTGAAAGAAAATTTGCCGCGGTAGTATAGTAACCTCAAGCGATTTACATATCATTTTCCGTTTTCAATAACGTGGCATTATATTAATTTCCTAGAAGAAAATTCACTGCGGTGGTGTCATTGCCTCGAGCGATTTACGTGTTACTTTTCGTTTTCAATAACGTAGTACTCATTCATTAATTTCCTAGAAAAAAATTCGCTGCGATGATGTCGTTGCCTCGAGTGATTTATAATACATGTTATTTTCCGTTTTCGATAATTTGACACGAGTTTTTCTTGACGGATGCGCTCGTTAAGCCACCCCGGGATTCACGGCGTATGATTATAAAAGCGATCATTTAACGAGACGACGGGAGACATTTCGAGAGCGATTTAAATAGTTTGGTCCATGGCGTTCGCATCCCATATACCAAGTTGTTCGTCTCGGTAGACAAGATGGCTTCGTTCGGTAGGAAGGGCTAACCGAGTTACATAGACGTCTCCTTGGTAGCAACCAAGAAGGAGGTATCAGGAGGAGGGTGAGTAGGGTGGAGGGCATACAGAAGACGCGACCGCCTCGGCGTCTTTAGACTCGAAGCGAGCTACGTAAGGAACTCCGGCGGGGAGATTCGTTCCCTCCTTCGATGCCTCTCTTTCGCCGTCTTGTTCCGACTCCCGTTTACCCCTGTCTCTCTCTCTCTCTCTCTCCTCTCTCTCCTCTCTCTCTCTCTCTTGGAGAGAGAATTGCTCAATTACCTGTTAAGTGCTCGGTCAGACCTATATTCTCGATTGTGCTCACCGCTGAAGGCTATCGTAGGCCGTAGAAGCGCGTGCCGCGAATCCGACTTTTATTCAAATGTCACCACGATTGAGAGACAATATTAGAACCGGGAAACTGTCTTCGCTCGAGCGGAAAGTCATGGAAGTATTAGCGTTGAGAAACCGATTGAGCGAGAAAAATATCTCATCACAACGACGTTGTTCCGCTTGCAGACATGAGAAGTCGGAAATTCGCTCGGATATCGCTCCGGACAGTTTCATCCGGAAGTTTCCAACGAAAAGTACTAATCGACGATTGTTTGCTGATGTTGACAGAACGTCCCGTAGACTTTTCGCTGAGCGGCGGGCGCGAGTCGCGCGCGAGCAGTGACGCGCCCGCGGACTCCGACGACGAGGACGACGACGAGATCGACGTGCTGGGCGACGAGACGCCGTCGCCGACCCCGACGCCGACGGCGACGCCGACCCCGACGACACCGACGCCGGCGCCGACGCCTACGCCGGCCCCGACGACGCCGACCTTGACGTCGACGTCGACGGTCTCGACCCCGACGTCGGCGCGAAGCGGCACCCTGCCGACACCTCTGTCGAGACGCGGCACGCCGCCGAGGATTCTTCATCCGACGATTCATCCGCATCCACATCAGCATCCGCATCCGCATCCGCATCCGCATCCGCACTCGCATCCGCACTCACACCCGCATCCGCATGCGGTTAGCCTGCACCATCAGCCGCAGCACGTCCAGCATTCCGCCCAACGCCAGCATCGCTGAGACGCGCCACGTCGAGGGCGGGTGTCACCGCTCATCTCTTACCAGGATCACGGCAACCACCACGCGTAGAAAGGAACGGGATAATCTCTTCGTCGGTGGTACCGGCCCCCCTTCCGGATGCACCCAGAAAGTTCACCTAGAGCTAAAGAGCTCGGCGCGTAACGGAGAACACGGAATTCGGTAGAGAGATCGTCCCCGCCCCGGAGGGATCGAGAGGAGAGAAGCCAACGTCTTTTCGTGTGTCTTTAAAACAGTATTTACGTGTCACTGAAATAATTCATGCTGTTCAACGCGGAACGGTATTCGTTGCCGGAGCGTCGCTGGATTTTTCCCGCTTGCGTAACATAATAAAAAGGAAAAAAAAGCCAAAGAAATGAAGTTTTGCCGGTTCCGAAATCTCTACTTTTTATAGCGAAATACGGTAAATAAATATACGGTATTTGGTCTGTTGTTACTTTTTATAGTCAAGTGTGTAAAAATAGGCCGTGGTTTTCGTTGAGGAATTAAACTGTCATGCTCTGACGTGAATGACGTGATGTGTACTATACTTGTTTCTCCTCGATTTGTCTTTTCCCAAACAGTTTTCCGAAATTTTTAATATACGTAATATATATCTTTGGGGGGGGGGGGGGGGAGAAGGAGAGAAACAGCGATTTTCATATCGGAAGAACGCAGAGTTTAGGGACGTTGTCATATACACCAATGTTTTACGGACCGCGCGTGGCGTGCACCGACATTGACATTTAATTGCGTCGCGGGTCGTGGCGGACGACGATCGAGTCTCTTTACGCGATCGTTTCGTTAATGGTCGGCGCGACATTTCGGTGCCTACGGTCCGAAGACATTTTCGCGAAAGTTAACGAGGCGTCGAATCGACGACGGGAGGGAAACTCAACTAATGAAGCTCGCGAGGTGTCCGCTTCGTTAACGCGTTGACTGCCATTATATTAGCAATCAGCGCTATTGAAACATTTTAAAACGTTCATAAAAAAATGCCATTTAATATAAATTATAAAATTTTGGATGACACAAACAGTCAGATGAGAATGTGAGATAACCCAAGGAGAACAGAAAGTCAAGAAAAAGTCAAAATGACGTCAAAATGACGGAAAAATGATTGCAAACAGTCATTTTTTGATCATTTTGCAATCATTTTTCCGTCATTTTGACGTCATTTTGACTTTTTCTTGACTTTCTGTTCTCCTTGGGAAAAAGCGTGCGAATCAAAACACGCTACACTCTGTTAAATTCCAAGTATAATTCAAATTATACTTAATTTGAGTCATTTTTTAACCATCCCAGTGATCAGTCGAATCGAACGAAGTTGATTTATTTAAATTAAATAAACATTTATTTATTTATGTAAACGGGATTTATAGAGAGGTCTCTTTAATACATATATAACAATTATAATTATATAACATCAGCAAGACGCAGAAAAAGAAGAATACAAAAATAATAAATTACAACTTACAGTACAAAACAGATAAGATCTAATAAAGATAGTAAAGTATTGATCGCGTTTAACAGAGTTTAAAGATGTTTGAAAAAAGTCCACGCAATTGGAGAATTCGTTCGCCAGTAAGCATATTCTATTCAGGGGTTTTAATTTACCGTATAAAGTATGCAATTCTTCGTAAAAAATTAAATTGTTCCTAAGAGGCCTGTAGCACAATTCTGTTACACGAAATTCTGATTCACAAACTCGTTATGCAGGTCGCGATGACTACACTAAGCTTATATATAACATGAAATCGTACAAGTATGGTCAGAATTAACACATTGGACTTTCTGTAAGAAAACTAACTCTACCGAGAAAGCGGTGTTGGATCCTTTCAATTATTGCACAATATTTGATGTCGATGCGTCGATGAATGGTCGATGTTGCATATTGGTCGATATTTTTGTCATCTTCAATCTCGTCATAGTTATTCTTACGTTAATTGAGCAATTATGGATATTTCTGTAAGATTTCTTTTGTTTTTCGGCTAGTTCTATATTGATACAAAATTGAAAAGAATATTCGATATAGAATCGTGGAAGGGAGGAAGGCCAAAAGACAATAGAAATCCAATAGAAATATTCGCGATTGCTGGATCAGCATAAAAATAATATCGAGGTCAAAGATGACAAAAATATCAACCAGTAGGTCGATAGCGACCATTCATTTATGCATCGATAGCAAATCGACAAATTGATTCGACTAATCTCATTTCTGGCCGAGATTCCTATAGATCGCCACTGCTCTCCTATTCAATACGTCGTTAATTTAACTAAAACTATGTTAATTCAAACCAATGGAGCTTAAATAATACCGTTTTGTGTTAAAATAATACATTGCGACGCATATGGTAATTAAAAAATAACAAAGTATTGGTTTAAATTTTATCCTTTAATATTTAACAGCGGTATAGTCTCGTTTAATCATATCACACAATATTCCATTGTTATACAATAACGAAAATTCTGCGATAAGACATAGAAAATTCACCGGACGACATGCAGCATTTTGCAGCCCGTAATTACGACAATCGGGCATGTTTGAATGGTGATTACGCGCGGTCGCGCGAAACGATCGCGAGGCGCCGTTTTTAGCTACCTGTTGCGGCGACGTTAGATCGGCAAGATCGGCAAGTGCCTGTTAAGAAAAGAGACGATATTGTAGCGGACGGTAGAGATTTTCCAACGAGCGCGCGCGTGTCACGCAGGCGGTGAGGTGCCTGCGGGGCACGTCGTGCTTCCAGTTGGGGTGAATCCTAATACCCAGATAATGGGAAGTAATTGCGAGGGATCAGAGCGAGCGAAGCTACTCTGTCGGCTGTCGGGTTCGGGGGCAGCGGGATGCGGGATGCGTATAGAAAGAGAAAGAGAGAGAGAGAGAGAGAGAGAGAGAGAGAGAGAGAGAGAGAGAGAGAGAGAGAGGAGAGAGAGGAGAGAGGGTGGCGCCGTGCCACGCTTCCATCCCTCCTTCCCCTCCTTCTCCTCTCCTTCCCTACTTTCCCTTCTCGCCGTCGATTCGCGGGGGTGGAGAAAGAGGACGAAGAGAGGATCGTAATCGTGTTATCGGGACGAAATCACGGGGTACATTCTCGGATACACATCGGATAGATGGATACGCGCGTCGCGACCGTGCGCGAGATCAATCCGCGCGAGATTTACTTTTGGCGAAAGATCTCGGGGTGGGAGAGAGGAAAGGGAGAGGGGAGAGAGAGAGAGAGAGAGAGAGAGAGAGAGAGAGAGAGAGAGAGAGAGAGAGAGGGGGAGGGAGAGTTTGTATCGACGTCGCGCTTCGTGGCGCGTTTAGCGACTCGAAGAAGAGCACGGCTCTTTCGGAATCTCGCGATTTCTTCCGAGCGACGCCGCGTCGAGGTGACTCTATCGCGAACGAAACACGAAGATCTGTAGCGCGCGCTGGGGTGGCAAAGGGACGGAGGGGGACTTGGCCTTTGATGCTCGGGAAGATAACGCCGGCGTTGCCAGGCTGGCCAGGTAAGCTGGTAAACTAAATGAGATCACGGGGCCATTTATGACGTTTATTAAATTCCGTTAAGACGTCTATTATTACGGTACGTAAATAAAGGGGGAGATTTCGCGCCCCTCGTCGAGGGAGACGGAGCGGAATGCGGCGAAAATAATGAAATAAAGGACAATGAAGTGGCAGGTACAATGGCCAATAGGGCATAGAACGAGAGTGAGGACGGGCAAGGCGCCAGCGAGCGGCGGTCCTCTCTCTCTCTCTCTCTCTCCCTCTCTCGTGTGTGGAAGGGGTGTTGCAACAAGGGGTTACAGAGCGCGGCGCGCTTTAGTTCGGCGGGCTAAATGCAGTGGGCGTGTTCCCATTACTTTCATTATTTTCAGTCGCCGGGGTTCGGCGGGTATCGATGCCCGAATGTAACCGTAGGTCGCCCGTGCGAGGCGCGTAAACGCGGCCGGCGAAAGGTGGGCAACCTACGATTTTCGCCCCGAGTCGATGGGATACTTGTAGTTCTCATTATATAATCCTGGATTCAAATCAACGTAGAAAAATCGCTATGAAAAAAAGGTCGATATTCGACATTGAAACGAAAAGTTGAAACGATAGTTGAAGGTTCGTTGATATTTGCTGCAACTTCGATGTCGAATCGATCAAAATTTTAACTTATTTCGACGTCATTCGACTATACATTATTAGGCATCCATCAATGGTGGCGATAGATTTGTGAAGAATTTATATCGGAGCGCGCGCAATGATACGCGTCGACCAAAGATCAATTTGATCCGTTCGAAAAAAAAAAGGAAAAAACAAAGAAAGGGGCGAGCGAATTGGGCCTCGAGGAGCAGAGTCGAGGGTGAACCGTTAGCCTAACAAGCTGTCAAGACGTCGCCGCGTGTCAATCCGCGGCTCTCCAACGATCCCCGAAATAAAGCCGCCTAAAACCCCCACAGCCGTCGGCCGAGAGAGTTTTCAGTCCGGCCGCAAAAAAAAAACGTCTCTCTTCTTTCTCTTTCTTTCTTTTCACGCGAAAATTCCTGCTTGATTCGCGGCTCGCGGGAGGATATGGCACACAAGAAGAGGACACGGAAGACACGTGATATATAGCGGAGGCGAGAGGAAAGGAGAGGAGATACTCGCTATAGAGACAACGGCGTTACTGCCCACGTGCCGTTTAACTCGATCACAGTGGCAATCTGGCCTCGTTTCAAGCTCCGGTTACTACGACGCTTCCGCTAACAAATAACATTGTCGTCGACCCTGCGGGGGCGTTCTGATTCGATTTGCGCACCGTGAAAGCGCGCTCGCCTCTCGGGGAAGGAGCGACGTGGCGAGAGCGTGGATGGCGAGGAGCGACACGCGGCGAGGATGAAAGACCCGTGTCGAAAATGCCGCCTATGTTGTCTCTCGGCGCGCTCCTAATCAGTCGTCTCGTTTCGAGTAAGCGCGAGTCGGCGCGATTTTTGTTTAAAAGCCACGCTACCCCACGCTTGAGCCACGCGAGTTACAAGCTACAAGGTGAAGACCTGGGCACCCCGCGCGAAACACTCTTTCTCTCTTTCTCTCACTTTTGGTACTTAAAAGAGATCCCTATCTACACGGCGTGTTTAAAAATAATTGCCGCGGTAGATCCGGTGATAGTCACGGAGTCGCCCTCACCTCGGCGCTTCCTGGCCTCTCGAGTGGCCCTCGTTCTACGATATAAAGGCGAACTCGTGCCCCCTCGGCGAGGGCACCCGCGGCCTCTTCCGCCGCCGGTCGAGTGGCACCCCACCTTTCATCCACTCTATCACGGCGTTTAAAGAAGTAAAGACTAAAGGTCCTTTATACGTGTCGAGTGAGCTCGCCTCAAGACCGCTCGAAAGCAGTCGAGGCTGCTCGTGGGACGATGACGACGACGACGACAACGGAGGGGTACGGAGCGTCCGGTTTGTCGGACGAAATTAAAAAAGGAAATATTGATACAACCCGCACAATTACTAATTATTATAATCCCGCCGTTAATTACCAACGCCACAGCGTGGACGAGGGAGACAAGGGAGACGAGGGTCGCGGAAATTCGAAGAAACATATGTATCCCATCTTCCTCCGATGTTTACAGCATTTATATTTATTTCACGTACAACTTGCATATATTATAATTATAATCGACAAACAGTAGTCTCTCATAACGGAAACAATTATTATTATTAAATGCGATTATAACTAAAGGGGGGCAAAGATGCGCCCAGCCGGATGAAGCGTGAGCCTCCTACACTCAAAAACAAGATTACTATATGTCTATATATATTAGCCTTTGAATATTAGAGAAATAGTCTGTGTGTGTGTGTGTATGTGTGTGTCGTTTTATAGGGAACTCTTTACTTTCTATACGGCTCTTAATATTGTTTCGCATCGTTTCTCTCTCTTTCTCTCGTGCTCTCAATAAGGATCTCTACAGACTATTTTGCGAGACTGCGGAATCTCAGCTTATTAAAAATACACATCGCTCGCGGATGTATCATTATTGCGCGTTATATTGTGCATAAGTCATTAGGTACCTCATTTGTAAGGGGTTTTCAGGCGTTGTCTAGACATCTCTCTCTCTCTCCCTTTCTAGTTAGGCCATTACCATCTCAGATAAAAGAATCCAGGGAAGCGCGCGCGCAAGCACGACTATTGAATCTCCAAGTATTTTATCATTAACAGTCAAGAAGTCAGTAAACGTGCACTACGCGTGCCTGAACACTGCTTACAGATTTTCACGATAGAGATACACGACTGAGATATTCGAGTCGGGATACGAGGCACGCGAACGATTTCACGGGGAAAGCACGATAACACCGCGATCGTTGACGGTATCAATTCTTGGTTGCCGTACCATTCAGCCAACAAAAAAATATTTTAACTAACCGACATTAAAAAGAAACAGTCACGTGTTCGAAACGAAAACCACGGTTTCGAGTCCTCACTACACATGCAAGAGATTTTAAACGTCATCGTTTCTAATCACTAATAATCCTAATTAAATATCTTGAGAATTTGCAAGAGATCAAAACGTATTTCAGCGTAAGGCTTTCCGAGTATTAAATTGTAATTTGTTCATCGCGTCCGCAGACGCGGGCATCACCGAAATCGTATTCAACAATTAGCGTCGACAATTAGTCCCAGTCTTATTAAACAGTTTTCGAACCGTGCTTAAAAAAAAAGAAACGCTCAGTTTGCTAAGCTTTTATAGAAAACAAAAACAAAAAAAAAAAAAAAAAAAAAACATTTCTGCGTGCGAAAACATCATCGTTCTCTTTTTCACAGAAGAGACCGATTAAAAATTGAAAATGAACATAATAAAATGGGATAAAAGAAAACTAAAAACGTATGTCGCTTTAATGCGTCGTGCGACGTAATAGATGAGATGAGGCGAGGTGTGAGATAGCTAAGCAGAGCTGCTGCTTAGTAATCGAAATGTAATAAAACGCGAGGCAAATGCGCGCGATATACACTTAGGATATTAAGATAGAAGAACCACTATAGTAATCCGATAGTAATCTTGATTTTAAGCAAGCCTTCCGTCGACAAGCGCATTGTTATAGAAATCATTATGTTACACACATATTAACTAACCGAGAGAATTAACATGTTTTCAAAAGATATATCTGTGGATGTCGTCATTATGGACCAGTCCATAACGCGAGAGTAACATTGGCGCGCGAATGAAACGCCCGGTTTAACGTCGCGCGAGCGAGTTCGTCGAGACTGCCTCGACCAACTCGCAAAGCGCAATTTAGTTAAACTTTATGTATGTACCAGAAATTTTTCACTCGCGAGAGAAAAATACTCATCTAAATTTCGGTAAAGTTACAATTTCGCTGTAAAAAGGCGACCAGATTTTACGCGGCTCGTAAAGGAATCTCTCTAAAAAAAAATTCCAAGATGTACAATTTTTTTTAAAGAGATTTTTACCTACGGTGTAAAAGCAACAGGTGAGTCCAACGTCTCGCGTGACGTCGTGAGAACCTGCACGAGATATTGTTGACTCTGGTACATACAAAGCAGCTGAAATGTTACATGCGCGTGCGCGTTTTTTCTTCGCTAGCGTAACAGTACAAAGAATATAAGTAAATATAAAAATCAAATAATATTAATAATAATAATAATTACAAAGAGGATCGTTATTTTAAAGCTTCTAACAATAATAAAAATGAATACTTTCCTTCGAGTTCGTAATAAATTAATAATGAGCTTTAAAAGCATTCGTACAATTCAGCTAACAATGGCGATCGACGATATGAAGATGAGTCATGGATCGCGTAACTCGTTTTATCATCCTCGTCGTAATTCACCTTCATTATCAACCGCGATAAGGCCGCGGCATCGGTGAGATTCAAGTGAAAGCGGTTCAGTGGATCTAGTGAAAGAGCGTTTGGCAGAATTACATAAACAATATGTCATCGAATGCAAAAGCGGCATTCGCATTCGTGAGTAGTACAAATAAGCCCAAATTAGCGTACATACCTGGGATATAAATTCAATAAAAATATATGCGGTAAAGTTATGTAATTTAAGATAACGCCGTCTCTATTATTACCGTTTGGATATACGTTTGCTCGACGTCCCGTCATTCTAATTAGTTGCCCTGTATTCGAAAACAAAAGCAGACGTTAAGAACGAGGTTGAATTTGGTCATACGGTTGATTAATTCGACAGCCGCCCTACAATTTGCACTTGTTCTAAGATGCAGGTAGATAATGGATATCGCATTACGCGTTAACTGCTCAAGAACTTATTTATACTACTATAGAGAACGAGGGAACCCTCGTTCCCTTTCTTTCCTTGTCTTACGAAGATCGGATTTCATTAATGAAGAGAGGGTCTCGTAGCCCTCTGTTTCAACCTGGTTAATAACGCCTGCTCGCCGTCGTCCTCGGTTTTCGATGAAACTCCACGGAAACTCTCCGACCGATACTTGTCCCTCAAGAACGTCCTTCTCTCCTCTTTGTACTTTTCGATTCTTTCTCTACACTGCGGGTCCCCCAGGTCTAGGCCGCCGAGATTTCGCAATTGGATCTTCTCGGAGGCGCTCGAGCAGATGCCGGAGCTGCTGCCGACGTTAGGCGTCGAGCAATGCTGCATGTCCTCGGACGTCGGTTTCACCGACAACGAGATGTCCTTCGTCATTCGATTGAACTTGGCCTCGTCCAGGGAGCGGCTCAGCGCCGCTCGAGTCGCCCTCGCGTGACGCGCCCGCAAGCAAGGTGGTAAATGCTGCGACGGCTCCTCGGATTTGCCCCTCGCGCAATCCAATTCTTGTCTCATCTTACTCTCTCGGACGATTTCCCTGCCGATCTCCGAATCAAAGCTCCTTCGTTCTTTGACTGTTTCGCTTTCGTATTTTCTTCTTACAGGCGTAGACGCGTCCCCTACCGCGCCTCCGGATAATCTTTGTAGAGCTAGCTCCTGCAAAATCGCCGCGGTGTCTCGTGGCGGAAGAACCACCGTGTCGTCGATGGTCGGCGACGAGGTGTTCGTGAATGTGCTCGACGTGTCCAACGTCTGTTCCATCACCTCGGACGCCCCTTCTGGCGCGTGTGCCACCTCGCAAGGCTCGGCCGCGTTCTCCGAAGGAATCCTTACTTCGATGTTGCCTCGTATTTGATTAGCTTGCAAGCTGACGCATTTGTGACCCTCGTCGCCACGTTTGGAAGCGCATTTGCGTATTTGTTGCGTATTACTCTGCTGCTTCTGCGAATTATTGTATCCGAAACTTTGGCACTTCTTTGACAGTCCGTTCGTACAATGGTCGTTGTCACGATCATCTCGCGTAACGTTCGTCTTCTGATTTCCCTCGGATTTATTCGAGAATCGCGGATGATTCGTGACGTGTAAAGTGCGTGTCGCGCAATCACGCTGCTGCGCGCTCGTGTCTCTCGACAGACGGCGATAGTTCTCAAAGGTTTCCGTTTCCCCAAACAGCTCCTTATCGTCACGTATCTCGTTCCGATTTGTACCAAATACGTTCGCATTGTCCGCCTCAATGTAACACGCGCGAACCTGTTGCTGCTGCTCCCTCGCGTTAGACTCTTGGCCCGAATTAACATCCGTCGTGCAGGAATATCGATTGCCATTCTCCCGATCGCGCAGTCGAGAATGGGTGTCGTCCGCGAGATTATCCTCGTTTACGAGACCAAAACTCGTCTGCGACTCGGCCTCTTCTCGCTCGAGCCCATGACTCGTATACTTCTTCGTATCGGTAACATCGAGTATCATCTCCTCGCTTTCCTGCATCGATCCACGACTTCCCGTCGAATTGTCGGAAGTCATTCCCATACGGAACGCGTCCGCCGTCGGAGGCAGCGTGAGCTCCAGCAGTGTTCCAGGAACGTTCTCCGACGCTGGATTCGCGTCGCTTTCCACAAAGGAATCGTTGGGACTAGTCGATTCGCTGATCGGCGTTACAAAGGAATTAGCTGCCGTTCCTCCAACAATCACCCAGTCACCGGAGTCGTTGTTGCTACTCGTCGCGCGCGGATTTTCCGTATTGGTGAACACTTTGTCGGAGCTGTCGCAAATTACGAATCCAGACTCCTGCAGCTCCTGTAGAGTTTGCTCGCACAACATGGGAGAATCGAGATCGGTCGTATTGGATGGCAACCTCGGCAAATCAGTCACAGCGGTAAGATTATTTGGTGAATCAGTAGACTCGTCGCGTTCGTTAGCCGCCTCTTCTTTTTCTTCATATGATTTAGATGAGATCTCCACAGAATGCAAACTCAGCTGTGTTACGTCCTTACGGGATGCGGCAACTCCGCTAGTTGCAGCTTCTTCGCACGAAGAGGAGGATAATCTGTTACACGGTGTCATCTCCGTATCGTTAAGAATCGAAGCGACCGCGCTCGATTGAGTCGCGACGCGATTTCCGGTACGCGATGTGGTCGCGTTTCTATCGTGCAATTCCACGCGTCCATCATAAGTTATAATCCTCTCACATGGCTCCAATCTCTTATCCCGGTCTTCTAAATTTATAGACAATCTATGGCTAGGATCCGACGACTTTTCAGAAGATGATGCACTGGTCTCCTTCAACTTATTCGTATTACTTCCGTCGCGCTCGTCGCCAATCTCTAACGGCAAAGTGAAACTTCGAAAACTTATTCTGGGGCTATTAGCTGGTACCGGCGACGTAGAGTGAGACGTGCCCTGCAACGTAGCGGGCGTTAACGGCGTAGAGGCTTCCGACAACAACGGTAGATAACCTGGGGTTTGTAACGGAGACGGTGTTTCGATACTGTGAATATCCGCACTTGTCGACACCATGACCTGAAAGATTCGATAGATTAGACATGACGTGCATATAGAAAATGACTGAGACTAATTTACGTTAATCACCTGATCAGGACTTTGGCTGTCTATGAAACGCAACTCGACGTCGCAATGCAATCTTTCTTCTAAGCGAGATCGTTTCCTCTTAGACCCGCCGGTCGCGGCGGCACATTGATTTCCTTCGGTTCTCTGCCGACGCGGTGACGCTTCTACCGACGCCACTCCGCCACCTTCCTCTTCCGAAAGCATCCTCATCTCTCGTTCTTCGAGATCAAAGTTAAGTTGTATCTCTGAGAGATCCAACGGCGAAGATGCGTTAGGCGCATCAGCCAAGTGATCAAAGTACGAATCGTGCGAGACGGATCGACTGTGACCGCAGGTTCTGATGGGAGGTGGTCCTCCTAAAAGCGGACCCAATCCATCTTCGCCATCTAAACTGTCGGCACTTTTGACGGGTCTCAGGCGTCGCAAAGAGTTCAAGGAACTTGGCACTGTTTCCGCTTGAGGTGGCGTGCCAATTTGCCTCGTTTTTCCGACAGCGCCCCTACCGAATAGCGCCCTCCAATTTAGCGAGGGCGATCGTTTCGAGCCATTTCGTTTGCGTGGCAGCTCTATGACAGTGTGATAGCGCAAAGGTAGGCCAGCCGGACCCGCCCCAACCTCTATGTAATCAGGCTCGCCTCTGAGACTTCTGTTGCGCGCTTCCTCCAAAGTAAGCAATCGCGCGGACGTGGTGATCGCCAAAGACTTTGGTCTGCCAACAGGACCATCCCCGAATATGAGTTCCGCGTAGCAGACTAGAAATTCCGTCACGACCGCCTGAACTCCGACACCCTGAAGGGCCGCAACACCACCCACTTCCAGCTCCTTGCACCTCAAGAGATTTGGCGCCCAGACGATGGCCACATTGCGCGGAGTCATACCTGTTTCCGTGCCACGCGCGGCTACCCTCACCAGATGACGCATCAAATATTCCAGTGTCCTGCGTACATGGTTTGATAAAGATTAGAATAAATCGTCGACTCGTTGCCGCGACAGATGAACGTAACGAAATGGAAATATGGATAAAACTACCTGTAATGTGGTGGCGGTAACTTTCTAACCGCGTCTCTCATACGTCTCAATCTCTCTGCGTCGCTACTGGCTTGAACCGCATTGACGAAAGTGGAGTAAAGTTGATACGTGCACAATGGATTCGGCAGCTCTCTAAAGTACATCTTCAATAACGATGCTACGGAGTGGATATCTTGCAGAATGCTCTCATCGGAATGCAACGCTGGTACCCTATCTTCGTCAAAGGCGTTCCGCAATTTTTGAATGTTGGACGTTACGCCACTAAGACGATATATACCGTCGACTAGACCATGTTTCTCTATGAATTCCGCGCAGCACGTCAAAACGGTAGGCACTACAAAACGAATAATCTTTTTCGTCTTCCTTCCTCTTTTATATAGTTTATACTCGATATATCTGAATTATAAAAAGTATGCTAGAAAAAAATGTACCGTCTTGACCAGAGTTTAATAGATGTTCTCCCAAATCGCAACCAAATACGCGCTCTCGCAGTATACCCGATTGCTTCAATCTCCTCCTAGAGGGCCGATTTAGTATGAAGGATCTAAAAAAGGCGATCAATTTGCCATGTTTCCGGAGCACGGGCTTTACTGGTAATCTCGATCTGACCGTCGTCGAAACCGTCAAGTGACGCGGCACTTTGTCCCCGATTACGGCGACGCATTCGGCTGGGAAAAATCCAACCGCGAATCCATGCTTTCCACGCCACCACGTACTTTCCCCCGGAGGGGGCATGTCTATAACGGATATCATGTCGCCTACCTGTTTATTGTATTAATCACTTGGATTAGTCAGAGCGCAAAGTTCTCATAGTACAAAGACTTACAAGTTAGCTAATTGATTACCTGGAAAGAGATCTCATCTTGGGCTTGAGCGGTGTAGGGTCTCACGGCGTATGCCGCGGCGACGGCTGGAGTATTGATAGGACAGGAATCCGATTCCGGTACCAGAATCCTTCTTCCCCTGTTATCGAGCTGTAGCCAATTTAATACCGGGCCACAGTTTAGGCCTTCGTGATTCAGCAGCGAGAACCGGCTCAAGTAATCCTTTAGTATATCACAGGCGTTTTTTGGCCGAACATCTGGAAGCTTCGTTAAGGAGGAAAACTTTCTGTCGAATATGCAGCGATGCAGCTGCTTATCGAACATGACGAAGTTGTCGTAGGACCTCTGTAGCGTCCAGCACGCGTCGCCGGATGTTATTCGAACGGCGTAGCTCTCCGAGTCGTTGGAACACTCGTTGACGGATACCTAAAAGCCGAGCCGTGTTTCTTAACCGAACCTTCCGTGTGTTTCGCATTTTGACGTACCTCCAGAGTACCAAGCTCGACGTGCTCGTAATGAAAGTGGGCACACTCGTCGAGCTTCGGAAAGCGCGCGATGCTACTCATGTTGCTGCCAGAACTAACGGGCGTGCCGAAGTCGTCCGTCCGGTTACCGCTCAAGCCCTGCAATTTCATTCACACAAGGGAATTAAATTCCCTCTGGAACTTTATGATCGAACTTGTGTAATAAATTCGACATTCTCATGCGAGCTTTTAAATCCAAAAAGTGCGCCATAATTTTTAGTTTAACCTTCGTCTGAGACTCGATGTCGGTGAGCCGGTGAGCACGGGGCCTCTCTTGCGTCGACGGCCCGGGCATCTTTCGCAGCCTCTCCGTGGACGAGGACGAGGAGGACGAGGAGCCAGGCCTTTGACCCGATTTGCCACGCGCCAAGGTGGCCTTCACGGCAGGCCTTCACGTTCCTCTCGATCGAGCCATCGCTTCTTTCCCGCAGTCTCTCTGCAGACACGACGCGGAACTTGATTATCGTGTCCAGAAGGACGCACTAAATCCCGGACGTCCTCGTAAAGGGCGATTTATTCGCGTCATTCGGAGAACGATCACTTTTCAACGTCTCGTTATCTCAGATCTGTTCGTTTAGGACTAATAAATCCCTTTGTTAAAGGCATCTCGTATTAAAATCGATAGAAATTCGAGTATCTTCACGGGGCACGGCGCAATTATCGACCGACCGAATTTCCTTCCCGTCTCCACGATACGTCTCGGAACGTCTGCGATCGTTTCGCGAAGGGAAACGACCGTTTTTGGAATCGAGATCCGTCTGCGGCGGGTTTTTTTTCTCCACGGCTCACCATATGCGCCGCATATCGCGCGTTTATTCGACGACCAACGCGGACGAAACTAAAAGCAAAGCCGCAGTCCGCAGTAAGTAAAAAAAAAAAAAAAAAAAAAATCTTAACTACAGCTCCATCTCGACACGTCTCTCTCCCGTAAACGTTCTTATCGCGATAGAAACGAGAGCGAGAGATAAACATTAGGAACGTTTCGGATGACAGGTTCGACGGAACGTTAGATTCTCGGTTGCAACATCGTTTCTCCGTCGTCGGTTACCAGGAGGCACGGCGGAAGTCGTCAAGTCGCGTTGGACGCTTCAGGGCGTTTCGGCTCGATCGGCACCTCGCCCGGAGCGCGATCGAGCGCAGGCCGACACCGACACGCGCGCGGGGGCTGTCGGCGCGCTTAACAAGGCGAGTCTATTATCTAAGGCGCGCGGAAGTGCCAATAACCCGAAGGCGGTGGCGGCGGCGGCGACTCCGTTTCGGGCTGCCCGACATCGGGACGCGAGGAGTGTCCCCGCGCGGATTCACGTGCGCCGAGATTTTTGCAGCTCCGGAGCTCACGACGCGTTCCGATACGCGAAAAACGATACGACGGATTACGGAGTAACGAAGTAACGGATTCACGGCATTCACGCACGCGACTCGCGAGCGAGCGAGCGAGCGAGGGGGACCGACGGCCGACGTGTATATTTACATCGCGAGCGTACCGCGACGTGAACGGCGGAGGGAGGAGGGATCGCGGAGCACGGGGGGTCGGAGAGAGAGAAAGAGAGAGAGAAAAAGAGAAGGAAGGATTGATATCGGACCTTTCCGCTTTCCGCACCGGCGACGGCGAAGTCGCGAAGACTGCGAACAGCTGTGGGTCTCCGCAGCTCACCCCCCCCCCCATCCCCTCTCTCCAGCGCTCGCCCCTTGCTCGCCAATGCTCGCCACTGTGCGGCCCGAATCTTCGCGCTGGGATATAACGGCGCTATTATGTCACGAGCGGTCTCTTTCTTTCTTGCCTCATTTTTTCTCTCTCTCGTTCAACGCTTCGTCGCGCACGCTCGGGCGAGGATAAACTCGGGAGGGGAAAGAGGGACGGGTCGGCGCGATGCGACGCTACGAACAGGGCCGCTCTCATTCTCGCATCCTCTCTTAACAAGCCGGCGTGGATTCGAGGGGGAGAGAAACGTACCCGCCGTCGGCGTCGCTCCCGATTATGAGAACCCCTGGTGGTCAGCCGGATATTTCGCCGCCTGCCGGAGAGGAAAGTCCGCGCACCCGCACCGTGTCCGCTGCCTCCATTTGCCTCCGTTTTACGTCGAGGCTGGTGCTCGCGCGGGGGGAGCCCGACGAGACGGCGATCTCGTTGCGATCACGGTCGCGTTCTCACTCCTCTGCATCACCGTTCCACTCACGCCGCCGATCACGAGACGCGAAGCGAGTACGTCCTTTGGCGGGGCGGCCGTGCGAAGTTAACCCAGCCTCACGACGATCAAAGACGCTTCTCTCAACGCCGTTGCCCACCCGCCCGCTATCCCGCCGACCCGCCTATCCGCCACTACTCCCCGACCTAACCTAACTTCGCGTCACCTAGCCTGACGCGACGCAACTCGATGGCTCGACGCGCCTGTCGTCACCAGTCACAAGTGTCATCAATACCCATCAACGAGACGAATTCTCTCATTTTGGTTTTGCAAAATATAAACAAAATTATTCATTGGATTATTCGGTTTTATTTAACAGTGATCTCGACTAAATCCCGATTAACTCAATGAGGATTTCGTGTCCCTCGCAGTCTCGTCCTCCGTCGTCTTCGTCTGTTTTTTCCGAGCGTCGTCGCGAGATACGATTGATGACAAATCTGCCGCGAACGCAGCTTGCGCGCCAGACGAGTTGCCTGATCGCGAAAGCGCGAAGCAACGATCTCGAAAGTTGATGTTTGCGCTGTGCCTGATGATTTCACTCAGCGCGACGCTCAGCACGCGACAGAATCTCAAATTCTTGTCCGGATTGCCGTGACCGTCGTCCTTGACATCCTTGACTCCTTGACTCATACTCGCATTCTGTCAAACAGAATCCGAGCCTGCTTCGATCATCGATTCTTGTTTGATTCATTCGCAAGAGAAACGTATGTGATTGGTCAATTTCTCACGACTTATGCCCGTATCACACTAGCGATTGGCGATTGCGTTTACGTTTGCGTCTACGTCTTTTGACCAATCAAAACAGAAATCGCGAATCGCAGTTGCCAGCAGCTACTTTCTGATTGGTCAAGAGACCAAAACGCAAACGTAGACGCAATCGCCAATCCCTAGTGTGATACGGGCATTACGACTCGCATTGTAGACCCCGCATTAGGTGCTTTCCAGTTAGGGCTGGTCTACAATGGCCTAGTTTACACCGATTGTTTGATACGCGTACCAAATACTATATCCGTATCAAATTCGTATCAAATCTCGGTTTACATCGGGATAACCCGAGATTTGATACGGATTTGATACGGATATAATACTTGGTACGCGTATCAAACGGCCCGGTGTAAAGTAGGCCAATGGATGTCGTAACTGTCGTAAGTCGTGAGTCGTAAGAAATTTACCAATCATAGACCGCTGTTACACGGCGCCGTTAATCAGGTTTAATAACATCGGTAGTTCTTAGGTCCGTATTCATAGTCGGATCTTATATTTAAGATCGTCTTAAGTCTGGTCAAAGGCCGTCTTAAGACTCCGTTCAGCCAATGAAATGACCGTATTAGCAACTTAAGACATTACTTAAGACAGCCTTGAAATAAGATCCGACTATGAATACTGGCCTTAGACTAGCCAATCACACTCATTCTTCAGAAGAAGGGAATAGCTGTGATTTGCCAGCCTAAGAACTACCGATGTTATTAAACCCGATTAACGGCGCCGTGTAACAGCGGTCATAGGTATACTACGTTTACGCGAGCGTTACTTCTGTAGTAACTTACGATAATTCCTTCGCGTAAACGGGATTTTCCTTCGCGTAAACAGGATTTTGTAATAACTTACGATAATTTACTCCGCGTAAACGAGTGAATTATCGTAAGTTACTACAGAACTAACGCTCGCGTAAACGTAGTAATAGTCAAATTTGAGGAGACTAATCAACTAGTGATTGGTTAATTTCTTATGACTCACGACTTACGACAGTTACGACATCCATTGTAGACCGGCCCTAATGCCCGATCTACAATAGCTGTAGTAAGCTGTAGTAAGCCTCAAGATGTAAGAAATTGACCAATCACAGTCGATTATTCTCCTCACATTCGCTTGTAATTGGTCAATTTCTTACGGCTTGAGGCTTACTACAGTTACGACATCCATTGTAGACCGGCCCTAAGTGTCGTTGCGCAGCTTTTATACGATATATGAAAAATCTGCGCAACGACGCTTATCGAACCGATAGTTGTCGGTAAGCGTGTACAGAATATAGCTTGAAATCGTTTGTTATAAAACGAATTCGTTTATGAACGAAAAGGTGCGTCAAAGGTCGTGGCACATAGGCCGGTATTCATAGTCAGATCTTATATTTCAGATCGTCTTAAGTACGATCTTAAGATGATATGAACCAATCACAGAGCCGTATTAGCATCTTAAGATTTTACTTAAGACGATCTTGAAATAAGATCCGACTATGAATACCGGCCATATACTACGTTTAAGGCCATCGCACACAAAATTGCATAGCTTAGCATAAGCGTAACATAAGACCGCTAAACCAATGAGCATCCAGCATAAAGTCGCCATATTGATTTATATAAGATGCTCATTGGTCCAGCGGTCTTATGCTACGCTTATGCTAAGCTATGCATTTCGTGTGCGATGGCCTTTACGCGAGCGTTACTTCTGTAGTAACTTACGATAATTCCTTCGCGTAAACGGGATTTTGTAGTAACTTACGATCATTTACTCCGCGTAAACGAGTGAATTATCGTAAGTTACTACAGAAGTAACGCTCGCAGAAGTAAACGTAGTAATAGAAAAACTTAAGCAGTAAGCAAATCAACCAATCACAGTCAAGAACTTAAGGCACGGCCCTAAGCGGTAGTGAATCCATACCGTTGATTTCCTTACTGCTAAAGTTTCACTGCCTACGTTTTTATGGCCGGTATTCGTCATAATCAGATCTTATTTCAAGACCGTCTTAGGTAATGTCTCTTGATGCTAATATGGCTTTGTGATTGGTTAATGACATCTTAAGATTGTACTTAAGACGGTCTTAAATATAAGAACTGAATATCGGCCTTTGTGCCACGGCCTTAACTGTTCGCATGCGAGTTTCATGAAAACGATTCGAGAATAGGGCTCCAGTGCGCGCGACGCGCGATGTCCATTGAACGTATGTATATGTACAGCTTTTCCACTCATCGCAGCACGCTCATTGGATATTGCGCGTTACGGACGATGTAGGCTCCGTTTCGATATTATTCACTGCCAGTACTAAAAATCTATGGTTTATGTCACATACACTATAGATTTTCAGTAGGCAGAGTGAATAACGGAACACAGCCCTTATCGCACTGGCTCTC
The DNA here is from genome assembly GCA_035220575.1 of Temnothorax rugatulus. NCBI lineage: Eukaryota > Metazoa > Arthropoda > Insecta > Hymenoptera > Formicidae > Temnothorax > Temnothorax rugatulus. Next base: position 268,192 of record JASTWL010000174.1, read on the forward strand.
GAGGCCATAAGGTTTCAACCAATCGCGTTACTCACTTCGGTTACATACTGCCGAATCGAGCAACGCGATTGGTCAAAACCTTACTGTTACGTCTTACTGAAGAAAGCGTGTGTGGCCAGGATTTCTCTGGCACCTGGCACCTGCTGGCCGAGTCACGCGGGCGTCCCGACCGGTAAGAATGGGTAAGGACGAAGCGCGGGCGATGACAGTGGCACGTCGATGTACTTGTCTTTCCCTTTTTTACATTTCGCTACGCCCGATCCAGTAGCGGTTCGTCCGTGCGGAAGGGCAAAAAAATTTCCCACAGAGATATACATGGTTACGCGGTGACGGTGACTCGGCTCGTCGCGAACCGATCGACGCTCGCTGCGTCAGGTGAGACGTCGCAGCGGAGCACGGTGGACGCCCGTCCCCGGAGTCTTGACCCCCGCGCGGAACCGCCGACTCGGCTCGAATGACAGAACGGGAACGAGTGGACGAACCTAACCTCCAGGAGAAGCAGCGGGTCGGCCCGGCGCGCAAGATCCGTCATCGGTGAGTCGACGTCGTCTTTCTGTTTGTTTTTGCGCGTGCCGGACGCTTCGGCATGCCCTGGGTCAAATCGGGGGGCGATCGACACGCGACCCCTCTCGAAAATGCGCGTTGATCACGCTCGAGCGGTAACCACGGTGGGATCGCGGACGCTCCACTCCGCTCCGCGCCGCGCCGTGCCGTGCCGTGTCACGCCGCGCGCGTGGGCCAATCGGCGCCGCTCGTGCGTCGCCTGACACTCGGCTCGGCCAATCGCCGCCTCTCTCTAATTTTTTGACAATCTCACGTGAAAATCTACAGAATGAACCACGCGAGAGCCACGGATCGTCCGCGATAGTCCGTAATTCAAAATGCGAATTTGAAAGAGACGCCGTAGGTTCTCCCGAGAAGAAAAAAGAGAAAGAAAGGACCGATATGAATGTAAAGTCGAACGCCGCCTGCTTGATCCCGCTCCTGTAATTCTCCGCGTAACGCAAAAAAGTGTTGGTCGCTTATGGGAAATCAAACGTCCTGTTAATCCCGTTTGATGAACGGTAAGCGTGATCTTTCGCGGTTCTTTTCACGCCGAGGCGACTCTCGGAAGTCTCGAAGAGTCTGGTTCTTATTGTTACTTGGTTGCGTATCGATATTAGAAGTTTTTACGCGCTCGTAAAAACTTTTTACACGTCGACTTTCATTTCACTTCCGCAGGTCATTCATTCGCGAGATCGGCCGCTCGAGGAGTCGTTGATGGTGTCTGCGCTCCGTATGCAAATACTCCTTGCTGACGCGCGTGTTTGCGGTCCTTGGCGGCGATGTAAACAAAAGCGCGCGCGTCTCAACCTCACGCGTGTAAATGAGCGAGCGCCGTACTTTCCGACTGTCGCAAATTCGCCTTGCTAATGCATAAAAGAAAAAAAATATGATTCGACGAGAGTGATTGATGAGTGACTCTGGAGACTTGAGAGGCGGTCAAAGAAAAAGAGAAAGGGAAAGAAAGCTCGGAGATCTCGAGGATTGAGAAGGGTTGAAGATACATGCAAGCTAAAGTTCTGGGTTCTGGCATTGACGCGCGAAAGCTCCACGAGGAATAACTGCGGAGGCGCGATCCCGGATGATTGACGTGATTGCCGCATGACCGGCGACGTTTAGCGACGACCCTTGAACCCCGAGCGAGCTTCAGTCGTGCTCGGCCCGTGCGAGACACGTATATCGCCCCGCGCCGCGGGTAACTTGGTCCGCCTGGATCTCTTGGCGAGTCAGTGCTGGTCAGTGCAGCGCGCGCAATCCGGCGGGAATTGTCGTCGTCGTCGTCGTGGTCGTACTCCTCAGTACCCTGTCAGCCCGCGATTCCTCCACGCGGCGCCGGTTCCCCTCGATCTCGTTATACATGCCACTCGACATAGGGGAGGAGGAGATGCCAAGGTGGAGAACGTAACAGTGGTATGCTACGCCGTCTTCTGGACATCCTGTACGGTACTTTCCCCATAATTTATATCGTATACGTACGCACTGTGTTTACGCACCTGTGCATCGCTCATCCCTCGAAACGGTCACGGTATCCACGGTGGGTGCTCTTTCTTCTCTTCTTTCCTCTTCCTCCTCTTTTTGGAGCGCGCGAAGGGAACAATTTCCTCGCGTCGCCCACCTGCTGAGGGGCTCTACGTTTCTGCGCGATTCTCCTGGTGAGTAGCAAGCTTTTCGAGGCGTCCTTAACGCCTGGACCTTCCGAGGGAGATCGCCGTGATTCAAATCGCATCATTCTCCTTGAAACGATCGTTCCCGTTTCGAAAGGAACATGTACACACGCGCGAATGTGTTTTTGAAGGTAACGTCAAGCGCGCGTCGGAGTCTTCCGGTACAGCAGGATCCAGGGAAGAGACTGTCCACTGTGTCAATTCCTGTACCAAGTCCGCTCGCGCGAAAGTGATGTCGGAGACACCGGTGAGCTTTGTCGTCGGGGAGCCCGAGCATGAGCCCGATCCTAATCGCGATCCCGATCCTAGCGAGGTGCTGGAGATCGAGGATAGCTTCCCGAACGAGAGCAGCGATAGCGGCAATTTGCAGATAAATGCCGCGGCAGGACTGGTCGAGCGTCGTAGGCGGCTCAGGTGATTTTTGTTCCTTTTTTTTTCTTCTCCCGTTATCAGTAACGAGCAAAAGCAGATCCCGATTCAGATGCCCCTGCGGATGAAAGGAGCCTGTTATCGGTTATCTCGAACGAGTCGCTCGTCGGGGCGGCTACCCGCTACCCGCGTCGTTCGCCGTCCGCGCGAGTCTCGAGAGTGCGAAGGATGAGACGGCAGAAAATTCGTCAACTTGCGCACCTACGAGAAAGCTAGGGAAGGAAAGGGAACGACGCGATATGTATCTTCGTAACCTTTTTCACCTCTGTCACCGCGCGACAATGAACGTTCAACGTTTGAATATTCAAAGAGTCGCCTCCGCGCAATTAAATACGACCGCCGCATTCTGCAAAAACGTGGTTTTTTTCAGAATGCACGGTCTTAAAATATTTGCGTTTTAGATAAATCGTGAACATCCACGCACGTCGGACCGATTGGCTTCTCTACATGTATTAAGTACGCATTGCAAACGACACGAATTCGACCTTACGCGGTTATCGCGGCTAACAAGATACTTTTAAAGAGCCGATAACGCAAAATTGGTTTCTTTTTCCTATTTTTTTATTCTACCCGCACACACACATACACAAATAAACACTACACTTTCTTCGCTCACGAGTTATAATAACATTACGAGTTACAAATACGGTATACGTAATTAGGATGTTATCGCGCAATCTTCGATGTGGTCGTACGATCCTTTCTTCAAGAGTTAAAAGACCGAATGAGAAGCTAGAAGAGCTACCGTCTTTACGCGCGACAATATATGATATATGAAACATTGGACGGAGAGACGATTATGTAATATGTTTTCACGTCGTTTCAATTTTAGAGCGTGTCGTAATTCGCGCAAGTTCAAAAATTTTTATATATTTATATTTAAATTCAAATATAATCTTCAAAGACGCGATCGCATGGGGAAAAAATAATGAAATCAATCTGCGAAAAGGTTAAAGGCCTCAAAATTCCTTTAACATGTAATTGATGACGACTGCTTTTCGCTCGGTACGTGAATGAGCTTGATAAGCAGATTCTGAAATGTCGCACGTTGATCACGTGATCGATACAAGATACAACGATATCAATATATCGTATAAATATAATTTTATAATCCTCTTCACGCCGATATTAGAGCGATATTATTATTCTGATAACAATATTGAAGTAAGATCGTGTCGCAAAGTGAATGCAAAGTAGATGCATCATATTTTATATCAAACTATGTTAGAATAAGATATGAAACATCCTGTTTCAAAGCGATTGATGTTTTGGCCTTGTCTTGACGCTTTATAACAATAGTTGAAGGAGAATTAATTTATGCGAGAAGAATCATATTGTTTCGTTTAGCAAAAATATTGATGGTTTTAGAATTGTGAAAGTTTTGACTAAAAATTTTTATTGACCGTGGTGTTTGTCTTTTCGAATCAACTAGTTTTTTCCGCACTCATTTCCATGTTGTAAAAAACGAAGATATTCAGATAGTCAGGGGAAGTGAGTGACAATAGGCCTGTTCTTTTCAGCTGAACTTCTGCACGGTTTATCTTTCCTCTTCTTTTCATGTTGGAGAGAAAAAGAGAAAAGATGAACCGTTCAAGAATTTCAGCTGAAAAGAGCAGGCCTTATGAGTGAAACACGTTACACGGTGACAGAGTAATGGAATCAATTATTTGAAAAATAGAGAACCGCTCGACTTTCCCTGATGGAAAGATGTCTCAGAATTTTTCATATTATTAATTAATTAAAATTTCTATAAAAATATCCACTTTCTCAGAATGTTCAAAATTTTTCAGATTTTTTATACGAATTGGAATGTTTTTCAGAAAAACTCAGACAAAATACTAATAAAATACTTCAGATTTTTCCTACCAGTATATTTTTGTATAAATCTGAATAAATATGAGGAAATCTGTGCAATTTATCAGAAATTTTCATACAAACGGATACTGAAATATTCCGAAAATCTTCATCCAATTATTTCGGCAAATATCTAAGAATTTTTATATTTTTTTTTCAGAATTTTTCATAAATCTCAATTCTTACAAAATTTCTGAGAAAATATGAAAAATTTTTTCACCAGGATTGTTACTATCTTTTTGCTTTCCAATTTGCCTTAACCCTTTAAGGCCCACACGTCGATTCCGTTGGAGTAAAATGTTATAATTTATAAGATAGTCTTAACCCATTGGCTGTGTAAGAGAATTTTACTATTTTGGCGTTGAGTGTGTTGAAAAGTGTGTTGAAAAAAAAGTTCATCGGATTATTATGAAACTTGGTACCCTTATGTTTTTTGGGTCTCAAAATTTTATTTTTGATCCGTCATATTGGATCCGCCATTTTGAATTTTGAAAATCTGACTTCATATTCGGATTCAGAGACCCAAAAAACATAAGGGTACCAAATTTCATGAAAATCAGACCTTTTTTGTAATTTTGATTCGCCATATTGGATCCGCCATTTTGAATTTTGTACATCTGACTTCGGATTCGTAATCAGCGACCCCAGAAACCCCCGAGTAACAAGTTTCAAGCAAATTCAGAAAGTTTTACTTTGTTTTTTCTACGTTGCGGCTATAGCCGTCATACACACTCTTGGCCACTTTTGTTTTTGCGGCTATAGCCGTCATACACAGTCAACGGGTTAAAAGACGTCCCTGATGAAGGTTTTTTAGTTAAAAATTTTTTTTTAGTTTTTTTTGGTTGTCAGTTCAAAACTACACTTTTTTTTTTTTAATGTACATCATAATTATGTACTCTGGCCCCTAAAAGGTTAAGAATGTCACAATATCAGCCGTTAAAACATTATTAAATTATTGAGTTTTTAATTATAAATATACAAGATTATTAAAAAATTAGAAAGGCCCTGTACGCGCTCTCTCTCTTCTCGAGCGTCATGCATGTAAAAAAATGTAAGGGGATTCGCGTGTATCGAGGAAGGAAAGCCGTGTGGATAATCTGTAAGAAACTTGCCAGTGAACTGAGTGAACACTCGTCTTCCTTGACCGCTGACGAGACAGTCGAAACGTCACGATAAGTTATACGTTTAATTCTTCATAAGAAGCCCAAATTCTGCTACACAAAGCAGCCTGTTGCATGTGTTGTGACTCAAAAGTATTCTTCATAATTTAGATTCATAATGACACGAATGACGTCGTGAAATTAATGTTCCCCGACGCTCATTTTTGAAGATCATCTTTTTAGAAATTATCGTCTTCGAGTGGTCGTTGCAATGCTATTTGAGAGAAAAGATCTTGCATTTCGCTCGTTATCCAGCCTCGCGAATATCTCGTAGCTATTGTCGAAACGAGATAACTTGTTTATTTCTTACATTTATCTTATTATCTTTCTTATTATGATTATCTTCTATGTTTTCAAAGGATTTTTATATCTCTCTCTACTGTGCTTCTACTGCTTCTTTTGCATTTGAGTTGCGTATACATGCAAATGCGTACACGCAACGATGAAAATGACGAGCTATGGTGTTTTATGACGATATGCAGACGTGGCAACGCCGAACTTAATTTGCAGGATTATCTGTGCATCTCAAAATTATCGGCAACATCTTTCGCATTGTTTAAACGAGGCGAAGCGTTATAGCGTGGGAGCTATTCAATTCTTATCCTGCAGGCTTTCGCAATCGCGCGAAATTATTTATTTGTTTTTGCCATTCTGGCGTTTACAAACATTTCGACCATTCATCCGGGAATTGTATGATGAGGTGGATAAAGAGATTTATCTTGGCGAAAATACAGAGAGGGATTTAAACTCGAAAGGCTCAGATAGTCTGTCGACTTATGTCTCCAAAACGAGCATGGCGAGAAACAGCGATACCGAAGAGAAGAATACGGACGAGACGCGAACAAAACATCCATCCAGATTAATGTAAATTTTATTTGCGAATATATAGACCTTGCATAATCCATGCAAAAAACGTTACATCGCCAACTACGCGCGTCAAGCGAGCCTTGAGAAAGAAAGAAGGAAATTTTAATTGACATTATAAGAAAATGATCAGAAAGCCTCAATCTCCAATTAACTGAAATAATGAGAATAATCATAAATGTCAGGAAAGTTTCGACCACAAACTTCTCTCAAAAGAGAGAAATGTATATGCTATTATTACTTTAATATTGAATGAATGCATTTTTACTCTTTGGATATCAGAAAGATGCATTATTCAGTAATGAATATTAAATAAGCTTCGAAATTATGGAATTTTAAGTAGGAGATTGCGAGATTAAGTAGTAGATAAGATAAATGAAATAAACCTTGAGAAATGAAAGCCTTAAATTATCATAATATTATGACGGAAAGTACTGTATCGCGCGAACTATTTGAGGCTCAAACACTTTATTTTTTTGTACGTTTCGTATTCCTTACGGGCGGGTTGATGACGTGAGATGTTTTTGCTCGTAATGAACTCGAAGTACATCACTGGTCAATATTTATGCGGATTGTATGCGGAGCGTAGTTTACGGGATTTTAAAATATGTATCATCGAGTATGATAATATATCCCTAACAGCACAATATATTGCAGCAATATTGCAGCAATCTATCTATGTCCTACCCTGTGCAATATTGCTGCAGTGTTCAGCAATGTTGTGGCAATATTGTAGCGCAATATTGCTGCAATATTATAGCAATGTTGTAGCACTACATTGGACAAATATTATATAGAGGGGTAAATGGGCCATAATGGTGTAAGTCAAATTTTTCAAGATATTGACCCGTGTGTATAGATGCAATATATAAATTGCATCTATGCACACGAGTTATTATTTTATAAAAAATTTGACTTACACCACTACATTATGGCTTTTACCCTTCCATATCTGAGCTAATTTATTTCTTAATTCACCAAATGCCTATATTTTCATTAAGAAACTTTATATATTAAAAGCTGATCAAACTAAATTATTATCTTTATTATAACTAAGCTAATTTATTTCTTAGTTCATCGAATGTGCATAGTTTTCCATTAAGAAACTTCATACATTAAAGCAAATCTAAATAAATCATTATTTTTATTACATCCAACAATAGGCTAATTTATTTTTTAATTTATCGAATATGTATGATGCCTTAGTATGTTGCAATGCCACCTTGCAGCAATATTACTGCAAGATTGCTGTAATATTACATTCCAATATTGTTGCAACGTATCAGCACTATTGCACTGCAAGTGCAATATAGCAATATTGCTGCAATATGTCGTGCTGTTCCTAGACAATGAATACTCATGAACGTGTACATGGTTCGATAGGCCCAGCATGTCGCAGGGTACGGTGATGATCCAAGCGCAAAATCGGCTTTATGAGAAGGACTTTACCGTTGCGACTCCCGAAGAGTTTGTCCATCGTTTCGGAGGCACCAGAGTTATCAATAAGGTAAGCGTTCGCTTCAAACGTCCGGAGCGAGAAAAAGTTGACATTGCTACGGATCTTTACATTACAGACCGTCGTTTTGTAGGTGCTGATCGCCAACAATGGTATCGCGGCAGTTAAATGTATGCGATCGATTCGACGCTGGTCATACGAGATGTTTAAAAACGAGAGAGCTGTGCGTTTTGTGGTGATGGTCACGCCGGAAGATTTGAAGGCGAACGCGGAATACATCAAAATGGCAGATCAATACGTGCCTGTACCGGGTGGGACCAACAACAACAATTACGCTAATGTGGAACTGATCGTCGATATCGCGATACGTACTCAAGTCCAAGCAGTTTGGGCCGGATGGGGCCATGCTTCGGAAAATCCTAAACTTCCGGAGCTACTCCACAAAAATAACATCTGCTTTATTGGTATAAATAAAAAGTATAATTTGTGTTTCTCCAGCTGTTATTTTGCCGATAAGAATCAATAAAATGATCGTGACAACAGTTTTTCGCGGGATTTTAATATTCATAAATTTGCATACTTTCGTGTCGATGCGCTCTTACATTCTCATGTTCCTACATTCTTCGGCAGGACCGTCCGAGAAAGCCATGTGGGCTTTAGGTGATAAGATCGCATCGAGCATAGTCGCTCAAACCGCGGATGTGCCAACTCTTCCCTGGTCAGGATCGGAATTGACAGCGCAATACAGTGGGAAAAAAATCAAGATATCATCGGAACTTTTTAAAAAGGGATGCGTTGCTACCGTGGAGGAGTGTCTGGCAGCGGCTAACAAGATCGGCTTCCCGGTTATGGTAAAGGCGAGCGAAGGTGGTGGAGGTAAAGGAATTAGGAAGGTTGAAAACGCTGAGGAATTACCCGCTTTGTTTAGGTAAGACCTAAAGTTCCGCCCCAAAAAGAGGACTTTAATTGTATAAACCATTGCACTGTGTAAACCATTTTCATCGCAAGGATTTCTAACGTTTAGGCAAGTACAGATCGAAATACCTGGCTCACCAATATTCATTATGAAACTGGCCAAATGCGCTCGTCACTTGGAAGTGCAATTACTGGCCGACATTTATGGTAACGCAATATCATTGTTCGGACGTGATTGCTCTATCCAGAGGAGACATCAAAAAATTATCGAGGAGGCACCTGCCGTGATCGCCAAACCAGAGGTTTTCGAAGAGATGGAAAAAGTAAATATTACAGTAATTATATTTTTGACAACGTTGTTGTCAATTGACTGCGCTATTAATTGTCTACTATCGAATGACAGGCCGCTGTGAGATTAGCAAAAATGGTGGGATATGTTAGCGCAGGTACCGTTGAGTATCTGTACGACACAGCGGGCAGGTATTATTTCTTGGAGTTAAATCCTCGTCTTCAAGTGGAACATCCTTGTACCGAGATGGTATCGGATGTAAATCTACCGGCCGCCCAACTACAGATAGCCATGGGTTTACCATTGCATCACATCAAAGATATACGTCTTTTGTACGGTGAAAGCCCCTGGGGCGATAACCCGATCGATTTTGACCAACCACGTCATAAACCTCAACCGTGGGGTCATGTTATCGCAGCTAGAATTACTAGCGAAAATCCTGACGAAGGTGAGATTACTTTCTACCGCAAAAGCTTTCATCTTGTATACAAATTATATAATTTGCTTGGGTTTTAGGCTTCAAACCGAGTTCCGGCACGGTACAGGAGTTGAATTTTCGATCATCCAAAAATGTATGGGGCTATTTCTCAGTTGGAGCTTCGGGGGGACTCCACGAGTTCGCGGACTCTCAATTTGGCCATTGCTTCTCTTGGGGTGAAGACCGTAATCAAGCTAGAGAGAATTTAGTCGTAGCCCTAAAAGAATTGAGCATCAGAGGCGATTTTAGGACGACGGTCGAGTATCTTATCACTTTGCTGGAGACCGAATCTTTTCAACAGAATAATATAGATACCGCTTGGCTCGATTTGCTGATCTCTGAACGTGTCCGAAGCGACAAACCAGACATCTTATTGGCTGTTACCTGCGGAGCGCTTCATATCGCCGATAGAACGATTACAGCCGCTTTTACTGGCTTTCAAACTGCCTTGGAGAAAGGCCAGATACAGGCCAGCAACGATTTAGATAACGTTTTTGACGTAAGTTTCTGTTCTATGTTGTTCGAGTAATACCTACCGCGTAAAATGCTTTTTCGAACTATTTTGGAATTGATTTTTACGTTATGGACTATGTACTTTCATTTTATTTTCGTTTTCTGTCACTACATTATGTCTTGCAGGTAGAGCTGATTAATGATGGATACAAATATAAAGTACAGGCTGCCAAATCCGGTCCCAATACTTACTTTCTCGTGATGAACGGTTCTTACAAAGAGATCGAAATCCATCGAATGTCGGACGGAGGATTGCTGCTTTCGCTGGACGGTGCCAGTTTTACGACTTATATGCGTGAAGAGGTGGATCGTTATAGGATTATTATTGGAAATCAGACGTGCATTTTCGAAAAGGACAATGATCCATCTTTATTGAGATCACCGTCGGCCGGCAAGTTGATCAATTTCTTGGTCGAGGATGGCGGCCACGTTGGCGCCGGTCAAGCGTACGCCGAAATCGAGGTGATGAAGATGGTCATGACCGTTACCGCCAGCGAGGCGGGAAGCGTGTTTTACGTGAAGAGACCTGGCGCTATATTAGAAGCTGGTACATTGATCGCGCATCTTGAGCTGGATGATCCGTCATTGGTGACAAAAGCGCAAGAATACACGGGACAATTCAGGGCAGCAGCGGTATCGACTGTACCGGACAAACTGAATCATCTTCATGCCAAGTATCGAAACGCTTTGGAAAATACATTGGCTGGGTACTGCCTGCCCGATCCGTACCATTTGCCGCGTCTACGTGAGCGAATCGAAAAGTTCATGTTTTCATTACGCGATCCTAATTTGCCATTGCTGGAACTGCAGGAGGTGATCGCAACGATATCCGGCCGGATCCCCGTCTCAGTGGAGAAAAAGATTCGCAAATTGATGTCTCTGTACGAGCGAAACATCACGTCAATTTTAGCTCAATTTCCCAGTCAGCAGATTGCCGCCGTAATCGATGGACACGCGGCGACCTTATCGAAGAGAACCGAGCGAGACGGGTTCTTCCTGACCACTCAAGCCATCGTGCAATTAGTACAAAGATACCGGAACGGTATACGCGGCCGAATGAAGACCGCCGTGCACGAACTTCTCCGACAATATTACACGGTCGAGAGCCAATTCCAACAAGGTCACTATGACAAGTGCGTTTCCGCGCTGATAGAAAAGTACAAGGATGACGTAGCTACAGTGACCGGGATGATCTTTAGTCATAATCAAGTGACAAAGAAGAACGTACTAGTCACTATGCTAATTGATCATCTATGGGCTAACGAACCTGGTCTTACGGACGAGCTGTCGAGCACGTTGACGGAATTAACCAGTCTGAATCGCACGGAGCACAGCCGCGTTGCGTTGAGAGCCAGGCAGGTATTAATCGCCGCCCATCAGCCTGCATACGAGCTCAGGCATAATCAGATGGAATCTATATTCCTTTCTGCGGTTGATATGTACGGGCACGACTTCCATCCGGAAAATTTGCAGAAACTCATTCTCTCGGAAACGTCCATCTTCGACATACTTCATGATTTCTTCTATCATAACAATCGTGTGGTGTGCAACGCAGCCTTAGAAGTCTACGTGCGACGAGCTTACATCAGTTATGAACTGACATGTTTGCAACACTTGGAGCTGTCCGGCGAAATCCCATTAGTGTATTTCCAATTTGTTTTACCCAGTAATCACCCTAATCGTCAGAATCAGTCTGTAGTAGATCACAGAGCCGGCGCGATGGCGGCCTTTGAGGATCTCGATCAGTTTAGCCAGTACGCGGACGAGATTTTGGACTTGCTGGAGGATCTGTCGAGTCCCACACCGGTAATGTCCGCGAAACTGTTGGAGGCAGTGGAAGCTGTCGGTAGCGAATCACGGCACAGTACGTCAATCAACGTCTCCTTGAGCGCGGCTGAGACGGCAACTGCAGCGGCGGCGGCGGCGACTACCAACGACAAATTCGCCGAGCCGATTCACATATTGAGCATCGCGGTTAAAGAGAACGGCACCGAGGACGACGCCACCATGGCCAGGATGTTTGGAGATTGGTGCGCGAATACCAAGGACGAGCTGATATCCCGCGGCATCCGAAGAGTTACGTTCGCTGCGCTCACGAGGCGGCAGTTTCCCAAGTTCTTTACCTTCCGTCAGCGAGAGGGCTTCGTCGAGGACAGAATCTACCGTCACCTCGAGCCTGGCTGCGCTTTCCAATTGGAATTGAATCGCATGCGCACTTACGATCTTGAAGCACTTCCGACGTCCAATCAGAAGATGCACCTGTATCTCGGACAAGCCAAGGTCGCCAAGGGCCAGCAAGTTACGGATTATCGTTTCTTCATCCGCTCGATCATACGACATTCTGATCTGATCACGAAGGAAGCTAGCTTCGATTATCTTCACAACGAGGGCGAGCGCGTCTTGCTCGAGGCCATGGACGAGCTGGAGGTCGCATTCTCGCATCCTCTCGCTAAGCGCACCGAGTGCAATCACATCTTCTTGAACTTTATACCCACGGTCATTATGGATCCCAGCAGAATAGAGGAAAGCGTGACAAGCATGGTGCTGCGATACGGACCAAGATTATGGAAGTTGCGCGTTCGACAAGCGGAGATAAAGATGACCATACGGCCCGCACCGGGGAAACCGACCTCCAATGTGCGTCTGTGTATCGCCAATGACAGTGGCTACAGCATCGACCTGCACCTTTACACGGAAGCCACCGATTCCAAGACGGGTATAATTCGCTTCGAGTCTTATTCGCCTACGGCGGCCAATGCGACCAATTGGAGGCCGGGTCCTATGCACGGCTTACCGATCTCCACGCCGTATCTGACCAAAGATTATCTCCAAGCGAAGAGATTCCAGGCGCAGAGCGCCGGTACGACGTACGTCTATGACTTGCCGGACATGTTCCGGCAGCAGCTCGAGAAGCTGTGGCAGAAGTACATTGAGGAGAGGCCACCGAGCGAAGGTCAAAGTCCGATTACGATTCCTAACCCGGTGATGGATGTCGTGGAGTTGGTGTTGGAAGGAGAACAGCTGGTTGAACAGAAGCGACTGCCGGGCGAGAACGATGTCGGCATGATCGCGTGGCGGTTGACTCTGTATACCCCGGAATATCCATTTGGCAGGGACATTATACTCATCTCTAACGATTTAACGTTCTTGATAGGCTCATTCGGGACGCGCGAGGATCTGGTGTTTTACAGAGCTTCCGAGAGAGCGAGACAGCTCGGGTGTCCGCGCATATACTTTGGCGCCAACTCTGGAGCACGTATTGGCCTGGCCGAGGAGGTGAAAGCTCTTTTCAGGATCGCGTGGGAGGACGAGAACGAGCCGGAGAAGGGTTTCAGATACATATATCTCACGCCGGACGATTACGCGCGCTTGGCGCCCCTCAATTCGGTGAAAGCCTCGCTGATTGAGGATCCCGCGGGAGAGTCGCGTTATAAAATAACGGATATCATTGGCAAGGACGATGGTCTGGGAGTCGAGAATTTGAAGTACGCCGGTCTAATCGCGGGGGAGACATCGAGAGCCTACGAAGAGACGATCACGATCTCTATAGTGTCGTGCCGTGCGATCGGTATTGGCGCCTATTTACTGCGTCTCGGCCAAAGGGTAATCCAGATCGAAAATTCGCACATTATTCTAACCGGTTACAGAGCATTGAACGCCGTGCTAGGTCGCGAGGTTTACGCCAGCAATAATCAGCTAGGCGGTACGCAGATTATGCACAACAATGGGGTGTCTCACGCGACCGACGCTCGAGACTTAGACGGAGTGGGGACCGCACTAAAGTGGCTAAGTTACTTCCCTAAAAATAGAGGCACCCCGTTGCCGATACTGTTACCCATCACAGACCCGATTGACCGAGAGATCGCTTACGTACCTACGAAAGCGGCTTACGATCCGAGATGGATGCTGGAAGGCAGAAACTGTACTGAGTCCAACATTTGGGAAAGCGGCTTCTTTGACCGCGGCTCGTGGCATGTGAGTTTTATTCTTGTTTTCTCTCGTTCTTAACAGCACGATAGCAAATTCGTTAACTCGCTTTTGTTTGATGGAACAGGAAATAATGAGGCCATGGGCGCAAACGGTGGTAACGGGGCGAGCTAGGCTCGGTGGGATACCGTGCGGCATTATCGCCGTCGAAACGAGGACCGTCGAGCTACATTTACCAGCCGACCCTGCCAATTTAGATTCGGAAGCGAAAACTATATCTCAAGCGGGCCAAGTTTGGTTTCCGGATAGCGCGTACAAAACCGCCCAAGCTATTCAAGATTTCGGAAAGGAGGAATTGCCGCTATTTATCTTCGCCAATTGGAGAGGCTTTTCCGGCGGCATGAAAGGTGAGCTCGATCGAGCGTGCCGCTCGATTAATCGCTGTCCCAATTTCACTAATCGCTTCGTTATTCTCGCTTACAGACATGTACGAGCAAATCGTCAAGTTCGGCGCGTACATCGTGGACGGATTGCGGCAATATTGCAGGCCGATATTCGTTTACATCCCACCGAACGGGGAACTCAGAGGCGGCGCTTGGGCAGTCGTTGATCCTACGATAAATCCTCGTTTTATGGAGATGTTTGCCGACAACACCAGTAGAGGTGGCATCTTGGAACCCGACGCTATCGTAGAAATCAAATTTCGTACCAAGGACATTGTGAAAACTATGCACAGGGTCGATCTCGTTATATTGAAATTAAAAGTACGTAAGCGATTTCTTCTTTCTTTACGTCAAACTCCCGATATGTTTATGTAATCTATGTGTGTTTCTAGGAAAAATTGTCGACTGTAAACACGGCGGAGGAACGAACCGAGATCGAAGCGCAAATTCGCAAACGCGAGCAGATTTTGGAGCCGATGTATCGTCAAGTCGCCGTACATTTTGCCGATCTGCACGATACGCCGGAGAGGATGTTCGAGAAGAATACGATTCACGAGATAATACCATGGAAAAAGGCACGCCGGCTGTTTTACTGGCGATTACGACGAAGACTTTCCGAGGAAGAAATTAAAAACGAGATCTTGTCGACGCAGCCCAGTCTCGATGTCAGACAAGTGGAAGCAATGCTTCGACGTTGGTTCATCGAGGACAAGGGAGCAACGGAGTCATATTTGTGGGATCAAGACGAATCTGCAGCTTGTTGGCTGGAAGCGCAACGTAAAACCGATGACAGTGTTGTATCGCGAAATATAATGTGCGTGAAGAGAGACGCGGTAGTAACGCGTATCAAGGAGGCTTTAGAAATCTGTCCGGAAATAAGGTTGGACGCGGTGCTGGAAATTGCGCATAGATTGCAGCCGACCGAACGAGCAGAGTTGCAAAGAACTTTGTCGCAATTAGAGACTACGGGGCAGGAACACCATAAAGACTCGAGCGTTTCATCCTGAATGCATTTCGCGTAAGAGTATCCGCTCCATGCTATGTATTCATTCCAACTTGTTAATATTTAAATGCGCATCAATAGTACAATTTATCATTAAAGATATATAATTATTCATATCAATCCAAATATGTTCTGGTATTAAGGGTTAATAATTGAGTAGGCGATATTTCGAGTAGAGTTTTGTAAGCTTTAACTTTTTCAAATTTCGACTGGAATCTGGACACGACCATGACCTCTCTTTTGACATTAAACGGTCGGAGTCGATAGTTTAAATTTTAGCAAATTTTATTTTAAAGTTGATGATTCAAGAAATTGGAAAAATACAAGTGTGTTCCACTTGGCGCTCGCAACACTCTTAGAATCATTTCCTTGTTGTTTGTTAAATGTTAAACAAGGATGAATGAGCTCATGAGCGTTGTGAGCGCCAAGTGGAACGCACCTTGGGATATTGTCCGATTAACTTGTTAAACGATTTTCTCATAATCACTTTGGTACAAAGCGCTTCACATATTCGAATATATGTATTTAGGAAAAAATAGAAAGGTGCGTCACTGACGAAACAACAGTTTCGTGACGAGCTTATAGATTATAATTGTATATGGAAATATAAAGAGATTTATACCCAAAATATCGCATATTCCTTCAGTTACAAATTCTTTGAAATTCTAAGACAATTTTTCCATAGGAGAACTTGCCGATGTATTACTGTTTCTTTATCATAACCGTTGAATTTTTAGAAAACATCCTTCGTATCCAATTGCAAGTCTGAAAATTTGTACTAAAGTGAATTAATATTGATATTAATCCAAAATCCAAACAATCAAGAGCTAATTGTTTACTTGTAACAGTATGTCATCTTGGTATATCTTTTAAATTTTCAATATTTCACAAGTTTTTCATTAATGCTTGATTAGTGATAAGATACGCCCCAGTTTGGGACGTTCTGTACCGTGTATCTGAAAGAACATGCGTTAATAAAAGTGCGAGGGTATTCTGTATATAATTATATACACACGCGCGGGCGCGTATGCGCGCAAATATATAAAATGTATATTTATTTTTCGAAGAAAAACATTGTAGGAGACTTTGACATTGATGAACAATATGCTCGCGCAACTGCCGCATTTAAATAACATTATCTCACGACAGATGCAAAAATGTATACATTCTATGTATAACGTTAATCTTTTTTCTCTATGTTAATTTCTTCTTTCTACGTTTTGCGCGGAAGATATATATATATATATATATATATATATATATATATATATTTTTTCAAACATCACATTCTTCATAAAAAGTGCCATCGAAGCACTGGAATTAAAATTTGTTTATTGTAACATTGTATGCATCTATACATTTATTCGGTCTAATCGAACGTCACACGCATTCTTTGGTGCAGACAATACTCACTAGTACGTTTCTATCACAAGAAATACACACGCACACGCTCTCTCTCCCAAGCCTTTTATATATTTGATATAATTTTTTTGTAAAATTACTATTATATTATATAAACTATATACCATGTATATGTACATTCGAGAGAATACCTCATAAAAAATTGTAAAGTTTCACATAATTCTCAAACCTACGTAGAAGAGTATCCTTAAAAAACTGGTATTTGACTCCGATGAACATCTGTTAAGTCATCATCTAAAGTAAGTAATACCATAAATGAAAAGAACATTGCTAGTGCAGAGAGAAAGTGCCAGATATCATGGGAATCAAAAAAGTTCAATAATGCGCAAGGTTTATTGTACAGGCGGGATTGGGCCGGTGTAAGAGCCCAAGAAATAGTTTTATTCACGAAGAAGTACAAGGCTGCTCCCCAAAGTAGCATGGATAGGAAAATATAAATCGCGGGTGTAGGAAGAATCCGTTCCCTATGGCAAAGCTGGAAGCAAGATTTTTGTATTAATTAAAATTATGAAATTATAAAATTCTTCTGATTTCTTACGTGTCCACGAAAAAGAGAGGAGGGAAGAGAGCGAGAGAATATACATACCTTCATCATTATGTAAAAGAATGTGTATAAAATTAAATTGGACATCAATATAGCCAGTAAAAATGTAGCGAAGTTGCCTTGCTGATACATATTTCCGAATACCGCGAGACCGACGTTACATAAATTCGCTAATACGAGCATTATGAATCTTGCGGGATAAAGCGGCCGAAGTAAATGCCATATGCCGCAGCGTGCCTCGTGCTTGAATCTCTGCAAGATACCAATGGCAAATGTCTTGCGACAGTGCGTGATATTAGAGTAGATTAAGTAGATTACATACCTGTATCACTCTTTTAAAAACGCTTCTGTTGAATTTGCATCGTCCCATGTAATATATTTGCACAGTCAGAAAGAAGCATATTAGTAAATGCAGGATAGAAAATATTATCAGAAAGGTCTTAGAACCATTTAGAACTCCGATCAGTCCTGCGAATATTATAACAGCCAACATTCCAAATGTTACCGGTGCTCTAGCGTTTATATCGGGATGACGATTTTGATAAATTTTGATCATACACAGCACCGCGATTACGTACATGAAGCTGGTGTCTAGAAATTGATTATATGTATATATGAAATTAAAGAAAATATACTTTGCAATTAATGCTACTTACCAAATTGAAAATTACTACGGCTAGGGCACACGTGATAACTCGCCGACAATATACCTTCCATTATTAATGCAGTGCCCATTGCATAAAACAGACCGTAATGTTGCGGTATGCCGTAGCATTTTGTTTTCTCCTGATCCGGCTCGTGGTGCTCTCGAGAGTAAGTTAGAAATATGAACAGTAAACCCAGCATAACGTATCCGAAATTTGAGAACACGTGATTGAAATCGGACAGTAGTCCCAGCGGATGGGCGCACAAGAAATTGTAATAGCACATATCTTGATTGCCGGTTGTATGAAGTACACGCTGATATGTCACCGCCAATTGCACGACTGGCAAGGTATAAAATATTGCGACGGTTGCCAAATAATATAAGTATAAACGAGATTTATGTCGCAATATTCTCGGTTCTTTGCGAGCGAGATCGCAAACCGAGAGGATGACCTTCGTTCGTATTACGTCCTTATCGGAGAGAGCATCTTCCATTAGATCTATATCGTCTTCATCCAGGGATGAATCTTCTTCTACAGAATCCCATTGTTTCGGACTGTTCTGAAGCATTTCAATATTATAAACATTGACATTATAAATGTACTTTGCAAAAGACACGGATGACTATGTATATGAAGCTCGAATCATGTTAATATTCATTAGTTACCATCGACGGACTCGGTACGTGCTCATTAACATCTTGGCTTTGTTCGTTTATCGGTTCTTGCGTCGCAAGTTTCTTGGTCTCTCTGATATTGAATACTATTACAGCCAGTATATAAGAGACACAAAAACCTAATACAATTGCCGCCGCGGATGCCGATGCAACAACATAATCCCGTTTAGTAATAGTAGGATTTACAATTAATGTAACATTTTTAGTACGAAGAGGATTACTACTTGATAACCCATTGCAATCGGTGTCCTCTCCTTTGACGACAAGTACAACGAAGAATCCTAATGGATAACCCTCCCTCTGAAACAAGTATTGTAACAGTTTTATATATATTGTAAAACAATTTATGTACATTGTAACGCTAATACTGTTGCATTATAATAGCATATTATAACAATTTTATGTTACATTACATGTACATATAAAATACATCAATTTTCCTAAGATTATTACACTATATAGCATCACTTACCCGTACTGTAATGCCTCCTCTTCTACTCACAGTTTGCCAGTGTCCAGAAAACTCGATGTTTCGTTCCAAATCAAATACAGGACACTGAAAAATAGAGATTGGAAAGGAAAAATAGAGATTTATGAGCATTGAATTTCATCAAGAACTACATCACCGCGACTCACTGAAGTATTTTGTATAGACACGGTCATACAGACGTCATTATCCGATTCGACGCGAACAATGACAGAGGAGTTCTCCTGTTTCGAGAAGATGTAGCCATAATATATAGGTTCAGATGGAGAAATCTGTACCTCTACTTTATTTCCAGAACTAGTAAGGATCAAACGCAAAAATAAGCGAAATGTATGAGCGAGCTATATGCTTGATGTGTTTCTTAACAATCTTGCGTTTGCCTGACAATACATACTTTAAATAAAAGTCTGTAATTTCAACCACGCTGATTTGAAAGAAGACATTATCGCGACTGGCTGTGGAGATACCAACAATAACATATTCCTCGTCGTTTTGTGCATATCGATAATACTTGGTGGAACACAGAGTACGACTAGTCTTGTTATATGTCACAGTATCTAAGTTCACGCCGTTGACAAGCAAAGGTATTTGCCAAGATAGAATACCAGTTGTTTGACGCACTACTATTATCAGTGGCAAACTATGAGTCGCGTTGCTTTCTATCTTAATTCTTGCGGTTTCCAAGGATATCTATAAATATACAATTAAATATATAATTTTATTCAAAAGGAAAAGATATGTACCTTTGAATGAATAAGTGTCATCAGAACTTACATTGCTAGTGGGATACAAAAACACATATTCAATCGTAGCGTTTATGGTTTTTGTATAATTTATTCCATAATCAGCCTGAATGACAATTGGAGAGAAAGATGGGGATGTCGAGGATAAAGCCACAGCCCTTACAGTGTGAAGAAGTAGTAATAAAGTAATTAATCTCAAAGTATATTGCATCTCCATTGTGATTTTACTAGAAAAGAGGCAAAATGATTTAAACAAATTCAGCAGACTTGTATCTTCGTAATATATATGTACTATATATATAAAATAGGATGTCACTCGACATTCGTATCAGTATTGAAATAACGATAAATTAGAAGATACTGATGATACTGATAACTACAGAATATTGGAATAAGGATAGGCTACAAGATAAGCATACAAGCTGACATTCCCTGTTTCAATTGATGTAAAAAGGGCAAGAGTCTTTTTCTCTTCTCTATAAACACTGCTTTTATTATTGTAAATTGCATGTATGCAAATATAATAATTTATGACAGTTTATATATATCGAGATACAAATTCGTACTTTGTTTATATTTATTGGCTTTTTATTCCAATGAAGTGTCAAGCATCAAAACAACTTTGAATATACTTAAGTAACCTTTAACTTTGCTTCACTTTTTTACTACTCTTATGGCCCTCCAATGGCCGCGTTCAGCAGACACAACTGTTGAGTTCGTCTTATCAACACTCTGCGTTGATTGGTTGGTTGGTTCTAAAAGTAAGAGCCAATCACTGCTACTGAGCGGCTTGGTCTGCTGAACGCGCCCAATGAGAGCTCTGCTTTTCCAATGACATCCGAAAAAGCAGAGCTCTCATTGGCTATCGCTTATCGCTCATTGCGTCCAGTGTGCGAGGGTCATTATGATGGATTTTCATGGGCAGTGAAATGCTGCACAGCAGCGAGCAGCAGTTTAGTAATTTCCTAGAAAATTAGTAAACTTTCCTAGAAATTAATAAAAATGTAATACCGGTTTACAGATGCAAGAAAACTTGGTTCCAAGTTTTGGTTAAGACAATCAACTGCGCTTTCTGTAAGAACTGCAAGTTGATTTGGCTAAACCAAAACTTGGACCAAGTTCTTGCATCGTGGCCACCGGGCATAAGATGATGCCACGTTGTCAGCTTTGCCAAGTAACTTGGTCCATCGTCTTACACCCTTGCAGTTTCATTTGTTATGCCTGTCCGATGCAAGAACTTGGTCCAGTTTCGGTTTAAGCCAATAGCAGCTTTACAGGCGATTGGCTTAAACCCGAACTTGGACCAAGTTCTTGCATCGTGGACACGGCATAAGCCGGTGTCCCGATGCAAGAACTTGGTCCAGGTTTTGGTTTAAGCCAATCAACTGTAAGAGCGCAAGTCATTGGCTTAAATCAACTTGGACCAAGTTCTTGCATCGTGGACACGGGGCATAACGCTGCAACTTACCAGTGTCTTACCTAAGTGCCACAGTTTTCAAGGTGCCAAGGCCCTTAAAGCAGCAGCTCCGTAAAATGAGCTGAAAACTCAAGCGTAAGCAAAACAGCCATACAGTCGATCGTGGCACGGCATAAGCGGAGCGATCCATACTGTTGATTTTCTTACTGCTTAAGTTTTACTGCTTAAGTTTTTCTATGTGCCAAGGCCCTTATGCCCGTATCAGACTACGGATTGGAATTGAGATTGGATTGAAATTTGACCAATCAGAGCAAAGTTGACTAAACTTGAGATCAGTTTTCTTTGTTCTGATTGATTAAATTTCAATCCAATCTCAATCCCAATCCGTAGTCTGATACGGGCTTTACGCGAGATTGAATCTCTTGTGTCTCATGAAGGAATCCAGGAATAAATATCTGATTGGTCAAAGAAAATGACGACTGCGCATCCTTGGAAATGCTACACCTGTCTTTTTATATTATGGTCACTGGTTGAACGCGAGGTAAATAATGGCGGAATATCGTGCATTGTTATTACGTGTAGACGATAATGGTTATTTGTATCTTGGCACGTAAATGTACATACATACGAGGCATCGGCCCTGTTTAAAAAGATGCGCCAGTTGAGACGCGTTTTTTACGCCACGTCGCAAATGTGAGGCGACACCCGTGGCGCGAGGACGCGCGAGGTCCCCCCCGAGAGAGTGAGTGAGTGTGTGCGTGTGTGTGTGTGTGAGTGTGTGTGAGAGAGAGAGAGTGAGAGCGCCTCACGGTTGTGTCGTAATTCGGAGTAAACAGCAACGTACCCAACGAGTACCTCGACGTTACGACCAGTTACGACATCCGTCTTGTTTCCTACCACAAACGGGCAGGATGTGCCGCGGTTTCGTCGTGCAACATGAACGATTCAGGAGATGTCTCTGATAACGCTTCCGTCTCCCCCTGTGATGTGAGGGAATCCTGACGTACGTGGTGCTCGCCCACCGTACGTGCGTGTTACTTGTGCCTGACGGAGTACCGATTTTGTTGTCCATCATGGTGCACGGTAATATACCGAATGCATACAAATATAACTTTTGGGCGGAGCGGCCCGGGGACGCGCACGAGCCTGCAGTGGTGGAACTCACGTGCCTGATGCCAAACGGTGTTGTCATACCGTTTGAAATCAATCGCAATATTACCTTAGATCAGATCAAGGAGGTGAGTATACGTTGTGCATACAATGTATCTCTGTAGGGAAAAACAACATTCTTTCTTTTTCCCTTTTAACCCTTTGACTGTGCCAGCGGAATGCATATTTGCATGTGATTGCCACATGGCAAAAATGTGTACTTGAATGAAAAAATAAAAGGTTACATTTTGCATCTTAGGCCACATTCTAATATTTACTGTCACTGAAAATCTATATTTTATGTCACATACACATACACTATAGATTTTTGGTACTGACAGTGAATATCAGAACGCAGCCTTAGCGAATTCGAGCGCTTGCACTAGTGCGCACTAAGCTTGTTTATAATCTGTTCTTATATTTAACATCACTTAAATACACATTTAAAAACTTTTTAGCCAATTAAACAATCTGTATGGATGCTGTATAGATCATTTTATTGGCTAAGAAGCATTTCAGAAAGTAAGATGATTTATAAATATAAGAATTGACTAACAACAAGCCTTAGTACACACTCAGTGTGTACTAGTGCAAGCACACAAATTCACTATTAGTTGTATAGTATAAAAACAGAAATGTATATTTATTTTACAGTAACTTAACAATAATATATATATTCAGGGACACATACATTGTTCTAATAAAAACACTGATATAGAGTTTATTTTATGTTTATTTAAATTTGCAACTATTTAATAGATACATACATATTTTACGTTGTGAGCACAAATAAATATTCATAGGTCAATGCGTATGAAGTATTCCAAGTCACACAGTTAAAGGGTTGTTACATAAACATGCAGAAATATAAACTGATTGATACTTGACAGGATCTGTGGGACGAGGCTAGCAAGTATCCTCTTCACGGAACATTGAAAGACGCGCCGTCATATGTATTTTCGTGTATTAACTCGAATGCAGAGATAGAAGAATTGCGGGATGAAACAAGACGTCTCTGTGATATAAAACCCTTTTGTTCGGTATTAAAAGTTATAGAACGTGAGGGTATAAAAAGTGATAGGAACTTAGACTCGCAAATTGGTGTCCTAATCGGTAAAGGACTGCACGAGTTTGCCGCCTTGAAAAATTCCGAGGTCAACGACTTCAGATGGAAGATGCGGCTCTTGGGAGACGACGTGGCGTTAAGTAGACAGAAGAGATGCTGGATGGAAAAAGTGCATTATCAGTTTCCTTCGAGGATAGCGCCGACGCCTACTGTACCTAAGAATATCGAGACCCGTTTGAAAGACGGAAATATCGTTTTAGTTACTAAATTCGAAAAATCGGAGGTAAGGCAAAATTATTTCATCTGGAATTTGGAACTACCGTTTGGACAAATTCTCATTGAAATTGACATTGTTGCAGGCATCGTTTACCTTTCAAATAGCGCATACTACTACGCCTCCTGAACTGCTCGAAGCAATCCTGAACAAAAGGGCAAATACTCTGAAGACTCGCGGCGAACTACCAAGCGAGTTTACGCTTAAAGTTTGCGGGCAGGAAGAGTATTTGATCGGCGATAATATTCCGCTCATACAATTTGGCTATATTCAAGATTGCTTAGCGAAAGACATCATGCCTACGCTGGTTACGCTCAGCAAACAGAGTGTACCTGTGGACCAAGATAACGCTTTCGACAATCCGGACGTGGATACATTGCAACGTACGAAACCATCGTCCTCTACGTTAACGTTACGTAAAAAGGGCAAGCATATCTCGGTGTGGAAAATTGAAGAACCTTTTATTTTCACCGTGAATGGAATTTCTCGACTTAACTGCGATGCCGCGCACCGTACTGTAGAGGTATGCTTCAGTGTTTCTTTGAAATAAGATTGTGAATGAAATTTGTGTAATTTTTGTTTCTTGTTTCTTTTGTATATACAGATTGGACTGCAAGCTGGCCTTTTTCACGGTGGAAAATCCCTTTGCGAAAGTCAGAAAACCAAAGAAATTATTGTAAGTTCCGACGGTAGTTGTGAATGGGAAGAAACTCTCAAATTCGACATTAAAGTCAGGGATATACCACGGATGGCACGGCTGTGCTTTGTATTATACGAGATCAGTAAAACTGCGAAGGGTTTAAAAAGCAGGAAACTGATTAGGGATTCAAAGCAAGAGTTCTTCATAAATCCTTTATGTTGGGCGAATACGACGATATATGACTTCAAGTCCCAATTAAAAACGGGTGCTATGACATTATACACATGGACATATGCGGAGGATATACAAAATGATGATTTGCTTCATCCTCTTGGAACAGTAGTCTCCAATCCACACATAGACAGGGCAGCTGCTCTCATGTTAACATTTCCAAAGTAATTATTTATTTTCTAATTGAGAAAGTGATGTAATGTATATGTACATTACGTTATGCATCATATGTGCTTATTATTTTCTAGTTATGGAAAAGATCAATGCGTCCTCTATCCTACGCCAGAAAAAATGGTAGAATATGCCGAATCATTGCGAGAACAATCTAATGAGCGCTTGGGTAAAGACGAATTAAATCAGGAGTCTGATGTTAGTCAACAATTGGAACAACTGAGATTACTAGCCGATAGGGATCCGCTGCACGAATTACACGAACAAGAGAAGAAGACGATGTGGGCGTTGAGGCATCATTGTCTTCGCGAAATCCCGACACTTTTGGCTAAACTATTACAATGTGTCGAATGGAACGATCATAGGTAAGAAATTAATTGATTGATTATTTGTATAAAGCTAACAAGATGACAAAACAAAAATTTGTAAACATTTATAGAGAAGTTGCGGAGGCCACGGCGCTTGTACAACAATGGCCAAAACTGCCAGTAGAGAAAGCGTTGGAGTTGTTGGACTACGCTTATGCTGATCAAAACGTCAGAAATTTCGCCGTTCGCTGCTTAAGAGACGTTACCGATGACGATCTCAGTCTTTACTTATTGCAGCTGGCTCAAGCTTTAAAACATGAAAATTATTTGGCGTGTCCTTTGACAGAGTTTCTCTTAAAGCGGGCACTTAATAATCAGAGGATAGGTCATTTTTTATTTTGGCATCTCAGGTCAGTGACATTTTGTACGCGATATTGTTTGTGTCAATTTATTATAATTTACAAAGGAGTCTCATGTTATTCCTTATATTTTATAATTTACGATTTACTCATTATTTGTTTCTCGAAAATTGTATTAGGTCAGAAATGCAGGTTGGCGCAGTATCCGTTCGTTTTGGTCTCATACTGGAAGCATATTGCAGAGGAAGCCAACAGCATATGCTATCATTATTTAAGCAGATGAAATGTTTGGACAAATTAAGGAGTGTTTCGCAACAAGTGAAGCAAAAGAAGGATCGCAAGGCGGCCCTTCAGGGCTTTCAGGACATTATCCAGGAAGCGCATTGCCAGGAGGCGATATCCGACGTTCTTAATCCTCTCGATCCGAGTTTTAGATGGAATCACATCAAGTGCTTACTATTCTCACTTGTTAAACATGTTATTTTTCATATTTCTTATATCTTCTATTTTTTTAGAATTGAGAAATGCCGTGTAATGGACAGTAAGATGCGTCCGCTCTGGCTGGTTTTCGAGAACAGTGATCCTTTTGGCGAAGATGTTTACTTAATCCTCAAACACGGAGACGACTTAAGACAAGACATGTTGACGCTTCAGATGCTACGTATTATGGATAAGATCTGGAAGAAGGAAGGTTTGGATTTACGTATGAATCCATACGGTTGTATATCTACGGAGAACAGAGTCGGGATGATAGAGGTGGTGCTAAATGCGGAAACAATCGCAAACATTCAGAAGGAAAAGGGCACGTTTTCCGCAACGGCAGCCTTTAGGTAAATAACGTGTTACGAAATATCGATATAATTTGACAAATACGTGTTGGTGAGACTTTTTTACAACTTCTTTGTCTATATTTACAGGAGAGGTTCCTTATTAGCTTGGCTAAAGGATCATAACCACACGGAAGCGGCGTTGAATAAAGCAATCGAGGAATTTACTTTGAGTTGCGCAGGTTACTGTGTGGCGACGTACGTTCTTGGGATAGCCGATAGACATTCTGACAATATAATGGTTAAAAAGACTGGACAATTGTTTCACGTCGATTTTGGTCACATTTTGGGTCACTTTAAGGAGAAATTTGGATTCAGACGCGAACGAGTACCCTTCGTTCTGACCAATGACTTCGTACACGTCATAAATAAGGGTCAAACGAAGAAAGGACATGCTGCCGAGTTTCAAAGATTTCAGAATTATTGCGAGCAAGCCTTTTTGGTTCTACGCCAGCACGGAGGACTTATATTGTCTCTATTCGCTATGATGATATCCACTGGGCTGCCTGAACTCTCGTCGGAGAAAGATCTGAATTATCTTAGAGATACCTTGGTACAGTGACATTCAGATGCATTAATATACAATTAAGACGATATATATTATTATAAATAGGTACATTCAAATAATGCATTTAAATGTGTTTACAGGTCCTAGAAATGTCCGAAAGTGAGGCACAAAAACATTTTAGAAGCAAATTCGATGAGGCCCTCTGTAACTCGTGGAAAACGTCGTTGAATTGGGCGTCGCATAATATGTCCAAGAATAATAAGACTACATGAATAGCAACAATCGCCGATAGCGTGAGAGATCCTACGCATCCAAGAATGCTGTCATGACATCATCGGACTTTACGTCGCGTTACAAATTGTAATGTTAAGATGTACGCTGACATACTTGGCAAGCGTGTCACGTTTTGCCGCTTGTCTAAGACTGGAAAAAAAAAGAAATAAAGCTGTCGCTTTTGACAGGCCTTGTCGTCAAGATTGGAAATCGACGACCATAATCAGTATTTGAGACTGTATAAGGCGATCGTTGCTGCTAGTGTCAACGTGATAGGACTCGTACTATCGAGAGGTGACTTAGTAGAATGATTTCTCGAGAGAGAGAGACTCTGATACATTCGTACAGTTTAGAGCTCTACTTTGTGCAGCACAAGCAGTCGGTACCTACGTTCAATACGATACTTTTTTAAATCACGGACGTACGGTACATATCAATTGAACAAAATCCTTTTAAGTTCTTGATTGAAACTCCAAATTAAGATGGAATTCTATGGATTCTAAATTGTTAAAGTTAATCTCGTAAAACTATTTTTATTTTATTAGTCAATTAAACCTTGTTAAGTTGGATATTATTCTAAAATTGTTTATCACGATACGCCGAAAGCCTGTGATGGTATATGTATGATATACATGCGAATATTACTTGCAACAATAAACTGCTAGGTATCTGCTGTATTTGATTTATCACAAACGTAACAAGAAAAGACATGTGCCGTTGTTTAATTCGAAAAAGCGAAAGGATTTGATGATTGTTCAGATAACGGATAATATGATTTATTACGTACCATTGATAACGACAGTGTGATAATCCAAAGCAATATCTATTTTGTGAAATTGCCCGTAACAGTAAAAGTATCATGACCAAGTGATCGGCCTGGGACGATCTTAATTGAAATAATCGAATATTTCCATTAAATATGATTGCGCGAATGACCTGCGAATTAATTGCCGATCCGTGTAAATACGCTCTGTCGACCGAGGATATTTTTTTTCTCGTGGTTTTCTTACGTTTATATTTAAAAATTTGTATCTCGTTTAACGAAAAAAATAGCGATATGTTTCGTGCTGGTAAAACTAGTAAAATTTCTTAATTACTATCACGCGTGATGTCGTGTTTGAAATACATATATGTGAAAATAATGAATAAAAAGCCACTACGAGAGATATATATTTTGATAAATATACCGCAATATATTATTATTATTATTATCCACATATTAAGCGATAGTTAAATCAATAGGGCCACTCATACTTCAGCGCTGTCCTACGTAATAGACCGCTATGCTTTCTAAAACGGCTCTAAAACGCACGACCGCACGCGCGCTCCTCACAATGTAAGATAAGATAATGATCTCTAATACACTAGAAAGAAATAAATAATGTTGCAGACTGCGTCAATGCTGCATATCCATATCATCATCTTACTAGCGCATTATATTTAAATTGTCGAGAGATAAACGAGAGAAAACGAAAACTTTATACACATAACATTATAGATATAATACACGTATGTATGTACATCTTCAAGTCTCTGGATTTTATTTCTCAGTGCTGCTTTTGATTTCTTTGTAGACGGATTTGCGCGGCGGCCCTATCAGAGACGTAGATAGGGCTGTAAATATGCAATACGGGAACTGATGGAGAGGGGCATACATTCTTTCAACCACGCTCTCTACACGCGTATATACGCATGTTCTTTCACGTCATACGCAGGTGTACACACATCCGCGATACCGCAATCCGGAGGAAAAGAAGCCGGCTCCGTTCGTCGAGCGTATTTTCCGTTACACCATCTCGGGCAAGAATCACTTGCAATCGGCAATTTTTCTTCTATCGTCTCGTAACAGTAACAGAACATGTAATTTTATACAAAACGTGGATAAATTTTCTGTATTGATCAGTGTCTGTTGTAAATAAAACCAACTCTGAAGTCTGAATTTTCCTTAATTGTAACCATTTTGGAGGATTATGCGAATTATTATGCGAATTATTGCGGAAAAGCATTCTACTCATTATTAGATTAGAGTCCGCCGTATTTTAATCAGTGTACCTGTCGATGCGTTGGAAAGACGAGCAGCGGAAGTCGTATAAGAAAATGACGGCTACCGAGGAAACGGAGCCGTTGATAGCTACGACGTCGGTATCTTCCGTCAGTAAGACTCAAAGAGTCACTTATCATACAATTTCCTTCGTAAGTACAACAAGCAAGATATTTATGTCATGTGATATAATTACCGCGTCCTCCCAATGCAGTGTAGGAACGAGCGATGCCGAGTTGATGCAGCAATCCTGTGATAAAAATAATTTTTAATCGGAACGCATCATCGCGCACGTTTTCTTTTATCTTACCTTACGTAAATATTTTATTCTTATACATCCCTGAAAGTTACCTTAAACTCAGCGCAGACGATATTCATGTCTATGGCTTCGATTCTCTGATCGATAATGAGCGTTTTGGCAAATTATTTTTAACAGTGTTAGAGATTGGAAGTGGAAAGAGATTGCAATAAATGATAGGTTTTCCGATATTTTTATAAAGAAAAAATCGTTTCGAAATTGGCTAAAGAGAAATTATATACTTAACTCGAATCTTTGACTATTAGGCGAAAAAATGCTTGTGGGCCAAAAATGCTCTTGACAAAAAATTTAATAAAATTATGGTTAATAAAGGGTATACTTTCTGGGAATTTTTTTGAGTCGCTAAATCTAAAATTCTATTAAAATTTAGATTTAATTTCAAAAAATTAGATTTATATTTTAAATGTAAATATTTATAAAAATTCTTATAAATAAATTTTTATATAAACCGAAAAATATTTTAAATTTTTTGACCGTCATATTGAATCTGTCATTTAATTGAAATAACAAATTTCAATTTTCAAAACGGAATCAGCGGCTTCAAAAACCCTTCAAAATTTTTTATGCAAATTGAACTATATATTGAGTTAGTGCTTATTATATTGAATTTGCCATTTTGAATTCTTGAATTTTTATTTTAAATTTGAAATTAGCGGTTTCAAAAACTTTTAAATTTAAGCTTTTAATCAAACAATTTTTTTTTATTTTTGGTTCGCCATATTAGATCCGCCATTTTTAATTTTGTAATTGTGATTTAGATTTGAATTAAGCGACCCCATAAACATAAAAAATAGTATGAATAGTATCCCGTTCTAATTGTTCCGCTACCCAAGTATTTTTTTTTAATGTGCGGATATTTCCATCATGAGAGGACTTTTGATCAGTTTTATCTTTGGGTATATTTTCGTCGTTGACAGTCAAGGGGTTAAAAAAATATTCGATAACTTCGAAATACTTTACATACAATGGAAAAAACACTAGTAAAGATGTACCTGTTTCAATATATTATCTACACTGAAATAAAGTTAAAAACGTTTATAATCGTTGTAGGAAGGTAATGAAAGAGATACGTTGCACGGTGGAAGCTCGGAGACCTCCTTTAATCTTAAATCGATTTCAAACGTTTCGACAACCGTAGATTTCAATAATGAAAATTTCGGCAACAATATTACGTACACGTGGAGCGACGTAAACGTGTATTATAGTGTGAAAAATGACAGAATTTGGGATCGGTTGATGTTCAGGACTAGAAAATCCGTCGCGCAGAAACACATATTAAAAGATGGTAAAAAAAAGGAAATTTTCGCTTATCTTTTATGTATTTGTGACGTTTTAGTTTTCACTGTATTTCGAAATAAATTATTCTAGTATGTGGAGTGGCTTATCCTGGCGAGCTGCTCGTAATTATGGGTGCGTCAGGCGCAGGCAAGACAACTTTATTGAACGCATTGACGTTCCGTTCAACACGCGGACTATCTGCGTCCGGTCTGATGGCTGCCAACGGCCAAAGAATATCGCCGGGTATTCTTACCTCGAGGATGGCCTATGTTCAACAAGACGATCTGTTCGTTGGCACGCTGACCGTTATGGAACACCTGATGTTCCAGGCGGCAGTACGGATGGATCGGCAAATCCCTCGTAACCAGAGAATTAAGCGAGTTAACGAGGTCATTGATGAGGTAGTTTGATCATGTTGTTGAATCAGCAGATATCCTTATTACTATATGCAAGCGAGAAAATACTAGAACTAGAAGATCTTTCGCTTGCTAATTGCTCTTATTATTAAACTGTTAAACTGTTAAACTTCAGCTTCAGTTTTATTTTATCCACTCACATGTATACATTTAATGACATCTTTTTTGAAAGCAGCTCGCCCTTTCGAAATGTCGAAACACTGTGATTGGGATACACGGCAGGGTGAAGGGCCTTTCAGGAGGCGAGATGAAGAGGTTGTCCTTCGCTTCCGAGGTATTGACCGATCCTCCGTTGATGTTCTGCGACGAGCCGACGTCGGGCTTGGATTCCTTCATGGCTCATCAGGTTGTCTCCATTCTGAAAGCATTGGCGGGTAAGTTTGAGCCGATACAAGATTTTTATCTACGAGTAAAGCTATTCTGCATTTAGTGTTTAAAGGATTAATAAATAAATGATTTAACAGCACGTGGTAAAACAATCGTTGCGACTTTACATCAGCCCTCTTCGGAGCTGTTCGCTCTGTTCGACAAGATTCTGTTGATGGCCGAGGGAAGAGTCGCCTTCATGGGTACAGCCGCGCAAGCTTGCACTTTCTTCAAGACGTAAGTCCACTTTTTAAAAAGCTTATTTTTAAACCATTTTAAATTTGCATTTTGTTTCACAGGCTCGGTGCCGCCTGTCCCAGCAATTACAACCCTGCTGATTTCTTCGTGCAAGTGTTGGCCGTGGTACCGGGACGCGAGTTAACTTGTAGACACGCCATCGAAACGACGTGCGATACTTTCCGGAGAAGCGAATATGGTGCAAGTATCGCTCTAAAGGTCGAAGCCGTCCACGGCGAATTCGAGGATACCCTCAAACGGTTCAAATACTCCAAGAATTTCGGCCGATCGATTTACAAAGCGAGTTGGTGCGAACAATTTCGCGCGGTTCTGTGGCGATCCTGGCTGTCGGTGATTAAGGAACCGATCCTCATTAAAGTTCGCCTGTTACAAACTATCGTATGTTTCCCCTCCAACATTATTAATCTAGTTACAAAACGAAAGAGAAGATTAAAATATAGATCTGCACATTGTAACTTGTAAAAATGTCTACTTGATTAATAAAATATAATTTATCAATCTAGAGAAAAGGCCATTTACGGTCAGAACTAAATCTGGTTGCCTAATAATATCGCGTGAATACGTAATTATGTACAATTCATCGCCTTAGTGATGTATGAATGAAATAATTTTTATTTTAACCCCCTTTATACTTTTTGACGCTTATTCGCGCACACGAATGATCATGTTATTGACAAGGACGCATAAAAACGAACAAAGAACAGTTATGAAAGAACAAACTCGAATTTTCTGTTGTAGATGGTCTCGCTGCTGATCGGCGTTATTTACTTCGGCCAGCAAATAGATCAGGATGGCGTGATGAACATCAACGGTGCCCTATTCATCTTCCTCACCAATATGACTTTTCAGAATGTCTTTGCAGTCATTAACGTGAGAATTTAAGACGTAACATATAAACAATCGAGTTACACTTGCAATTTCGGTTCCGATAATTACTAGAAACAGCATGAGAGAACGTTCAACAAAGCTAAAACATATTCGTGTACAGGTGTTCTGCGCCGAATTGCCGATATTTCTTCGCGAGCACAAAAATGGTATGTATCGCACCGACGTCTACTTCATCTGCAAGACTCTAGCGGAAGCACCGATATTCTTAGCAATACCGCTGATCTTCACCGCTGTCGTTTATCCTATGATCGGCCTCTATCCTGATGTAAAGCACTTCTTCATCGCTACCGCTGTAGTGGCTCTCGTAGCCAACGTGTCGACTTCATTTGGTAATTGAGAGCTTACGAAACATACGCATCGCGCGCGTCGTTTTTAAATAATTTTTTGAAAATAATCGCTGTCTTTCCTTTTACAGGCTATTTGATATCTTGTATCAGCAACAGCGTATCTATGGCCCTCTCCGTCGGTCCACCAGTCATAATACCGTTCTTGCTTTTCGGCGGCTTCTTTCTAAATACAGCGTGAGTATTTCAAATCGTCTCGATCAATAATAAGTAAAATGCTAATTGAAATACTGATTTTTCCGCGTGTAACAGGTCGGTACCGTCCTACTTCGTGTGGTTCTCGTATTTATCTTGGTTTCGTTACGGCAACGAGGCACTTTTGATCAACCAATGGTCAGAGATCGATTCTGTAGCGTGCACCAGAAGTAACGTGACGTGTCCAAAATCGGGACACATGATTCTCCAAACTTTTAATTTCAAAGAAGAGGACTTCTGGATGGACATCCTTTGCTTGTTCGCGCTTATCGTCGGATTCCGCTTTTTGGCCTTTCTCGCGCTACTGTCAAAAACTTGCCGTTCACACTAATCTTATCATCGTCATCTTTATCCTTCATCCATTTATTATTTTAGACGTCATGCAAAGACATGTATATATAAGAACCAGTAGTTTGCTCTAATGCTGCGTGTACTTTTAATAAACAATTTTAATAAAATTGTCTGTCTTGTGTATTGACTTTAGTGCCTCCGCCAAAAAATGTTTACAATAAACGAATGTTACAACTATATAGTATACATAGTGGGCAAATTTGGAAATTTACAAATGTGATAATCAATAAATATATTCATGTGAGTGCCGTTAAGGATATCGATGTTGACGCGTGGTGACCGCAAAAAAGGCTACGTAATAGGAACTTGGAAAAATATGTGCCTCGACGAAACAACGCGCGATGCAGCTACTACCTAGGTGTCGGTGTTTCCTGTATCGAAGCTGACCACTCTTTCGCTCGCATCTAGATATCATTACAAACCGGTTGTAATATATACCGTGCGACCGCATGTACAGGGATATGAGAAACAATCTCGGGAGATCTTCGAGTATGTCATAAGAGAAAAAAAAATAGAACGCCGAGATCTAGATATATCTACCCGCTTGATTTCGCGATACCGCTATCGGTCCGCGAATCGAAGATCTTGCCGGGATTGTCATTCGCCTGGAAGCAGGCAACGCGATATGAGACACAGAGGCGAGGAAGAGCTACTGTTACTGCCGCTACTAATAATGTCGATCATTAAAAAGCAACGTACAATAATTCCAATAGCGAAATAAGATCGGTCTGAACTACCCGCTCGTCTGTCTCGCTCGACGTACATATAGGGTTTCGGTTTTCGATTACCACGAGTCTTCTGAGTCACGAATGCTTACTACGGTGCGGAGAGTACTTTTGAAGAAAGCCTCGGATGGGTGTCCACGCGCTTACTTATGCATCCGCGAATGAGCTATCGATTCGCGAGCGTCGAGTGTTGCTTTTGATCATTATACGCACGTATTGACGGTATTGTTCGTCTTTAATCTCACAATATCGTTGGAGAAATTTCACGCGGTCACGCCCTCTGCAACAATCGCAATAATTTCGCATTTTAAAAGCTAATAATAATTCGAGTAATTCACTGATAGAATTTGTGTTGTCATCATTAATTAATATTTAATATTTTATGTCTAAGAAAAGATAAAATGTGTGCATTTGTATATATACACGAGTTATTCGCGATCGATAAACTTAGACGAGTCTCCCCAATATTGCTGCTTGCACTGCGTGAATGCGTGCGTGCCTGATATTCGGTTGCAAAGAAAGGCGAAGAAGGGTAACAAGCAGGCAAAGTGCATCAGGTGTATCGAGTGGTGGTAGAGTTACGTGCGTTGAGACGAGAAGCAAACGCGACGCCTGCAGCGAGACTCGTACTTTCAGTGTCAATCTTCGTTTCATGACACGTCTTATCGGTTTCTCATTCTTCTACAGACACGTAAACGCGCAGTTTCCAAGCTACGGATCATTGTGCATCGGCGGGCCGTTTTGTCCTTGTCATTATCAAGATAACAGCGGTATGTATTATACATATCATCTTTTGCTCGAGAATGGAGCATAGTCTGAACACTCTAAACATCAGATATGATAGACAAGTTTAATTTAACATTTTATAAAGTCTTATTATATAAACTCTGTTTTAAGGTTTATATTAAAAATCTCTTAAAAACTTAAGAGTTTATATTATCTTCAAAATAAAGATTCCATCATATTTTTATTTCAGCGTTGTTAATAAGTTTTAAACTTTCTAATAAAATATCAGTGAAGATGACGATTGAGTTAAAATTCTTATTAGGTCAATAAACAAATGTCACGTTTTTTATGTATATATTCATAATCTAAATTTTTTATAATTTCGTGCTATTTTATATTTTTGACACAGTTGAAATATGGTTTATTAAATAAACAATTACATAAATGATAATTTATTGCATAAAGATATATAGGCTTTAACAAGATAGCATACTAAATAATACAAATAAAATATAAAGTGTTGATAAATTTTTAATCAACCAGAGTTGATATATGATTAAGGTAATTATATAATTATACCTAGATAGCAAAACGTAATAGTGTGAATAATCATGTAAACATATTGTTAAAACAATTTATGTATTGTTGCTACAAACATTGCATAAACATAAATTATAGTTCCGTCTAGAATTCATATGATGCTCTTGCAGTAATAATATACATTATTAATGGAAACAAATACAATATGTAAATTGTTTACACAATAAAACCTACTCCTTGCTGTAAAAATGTGACGAATATTGAATAAATCCTTGAAACTTTAATACTGTTGCTGAGCATTTACGGACGTAGCTTTACATGTTATCTGCGCAAACAGTCGTTACGAGTTTACGTACATATTTTGTAAATATGAAAAGCGTTTTGCAATCTGTACGGGGATTCTCTAACTCCTTAACGACAGTTTCTGTATCGTTGCGCAGCTTTTTTACCATATATAATACCTGCGCAACGATACCGAAACTGTCGTTAAGGAGTTAGAGAATCCCCGTACTGGGTAATAACGAGGAGATTCTATGGGAGAATAAAGATGGGAGATAAAGGGATCGAGATACCACACAATAAACGCATACAATTGATACTAGAAAGGAATGAAATGTTTGTAGATTATATAATGAAGAGATTAAGAAATTATCTATGTATCTCATCACAATTTTTGTACTGCCAATATTTTGGCATTTAATTATCGATTACAGGATCTGTTATCGTGCTTGAAAATTTTACAATTATTATGAAATAAAGATGTTTGGAAAATTTGTCCATTTTTCTTTGAAAAAAGAAAATTGAGAAAAGAGATATGTATTTATTTTTATTTTTTTTGTGTTCTCTTATCAAGTCTGAAACGGCATGGACGTTAAGCTCGATGCTTCACGACGTATTACAATGCTTTCTTGGCAAAACTTATCCGTTTACGCGATGGATCAAAACCGATGCACCATAAGCAAGCAGCTCATCAATAACGGTATTTAAAACATATTATTTTTCAAGTGTAATGTAAAATAAAACAATACGATGATGTCAGTCGCTTTTTCAGTCCGAGGTGTCGTTCGGCCTGGCGAACTCACCGCGATTTTAGGCGGCAGGTAACTTATCCGCGATCAATTATATATTGCATAGATCAACTAGCATATTGTTTGTAATCGAAACTATTTCTTCTCCACGTTCCCTCATTTTCCAGCGGTGCTGGAAAAAGCTCACTGATGACAGCATTGGCGTTTCGCGCAGAAAGTAGGTAGAATTTTTGTGTAATTAAATCTTCAAAGGAGAAAAAGAAGAAGAAGAAGGAGATGTTCAAAGCTTAGTTTTTTACTTGAATTGGCAGCCGGCATTGTGGTGCATGGAGATGTTCGCATCAATGGCATATCAGCTAGTTCCTCGTACATGAGACGTCACAGCGGCTTTATGCATCAGGAAGACATATTCATCGAGACAATGACGGTGCTCGAACATATCTGGTTTATGGTAAGACTCCGTTTTCTGAGTCCAAGTTATGCGCGTTACACCTTTAACAATCTTCATTAGGCTAGAATGAAATTAGACGGGAGAATGCACACTGCGGACATTCGTCTCAAGATTGATTGTTTGCTGAGGGATGTCGGTCTGATCGAGAGACGTGACACTCACATCGGCGGCGGTGATGACGGCAAGGTTTTATCGGGTGGAGAAAAGAAGAGGCTTGCTTTCGCCACCGAGGTGCGTATCCGTATGTTATCTTAGTCAGCGTCTCGTGCAAATTCCCGTTTTTCCTTCCAGCTGCTGACGGATCCTGACATACTGTTCCTGGATGAGCCAACAACGGGACAAGACGCGCATTCGGCCGGCGTCCTCGTGTCGCATATGACAACTTTTGCGTTGAGGAACCGCACGGTTTTGTGTACTATACACCAACCGAGTTCCACCATCTTCGGTAGTTTCCATCGCATAATCCTTTTAGCCGGTGGTAGAGTGGCGTTTGCCGGTACCAGTACGCAAGCAATACAATTTTTCTCCAGGTATGTTTTATCATTCGAACAAGAAGCGGACAAATTGTAATTTCATTAGATTATTTCAAGGAAATTCTAGTACATTGTCATGACAGACGAGAAAACGCGATGTTGCTTTTTTATGAGAAAAGTACATTGCTTTTTATTTTAGTTATGAAATAAATCCATTTTTCTTAGAGATAGAATTTATGGCACGGCTATGGAATTTTCGTAGCGTATTGATATTCTTGTCTTATGCAATTCTTCCTTTTTCTTCCCACGATTACATTTTCTGTTCAATTTTGGTCTCTGATATGTAGAAAAAATATCTCAGAATTTTTTATACTATTTTTATACTATTAATTAGAATTTCTGTAAAAATTTTCAGATTTTTTTATATATACGATTAAAACGTTTTTTTTTCCAGAAAAACTCAGACAAAATAATGTTATTACAAAATTTGTAGCTTATAATTATAAAATTCTCTACAAAAAATGTTCTATAAGTTTTTTTCATACAAGCAATACTTTTCACGTAATAAATTTTGCAAGATATACGCTGCGCGGTAAATTTACGGAGAGCGCTGACAGATGTCAAATAAATTGAAGCGTCGCACGCGCGCACAAAAAATGTCATATCTTTTGAACGAATCATCGTACAGAAATGATCAAAGAATCGTTGAAAAGCTGAAATTTTCAGCTTTTTAATGCAATTTGGTTCGTTATTCTACGACAATTTTTGAAAATTCTACGATGGTTTAAACAAAATGTTACATGCATTTTTTGCCTTTTTTAATAAAATCAGCCACAAGTAGGTTCCAAATTGTAAAAAAAATGCTAGCAGGATATCATAGTATATACTTCATACTTTGACCCTACCAGAAGAAAACAATTAAAAAAATTTTTTACTTTAAAATTAAGCTATTGACATTTTCAGTAATTTTAAAAATTTTTGATGAAACGTTAAAATTAAAATCGTCATAACTTGGCAAAAAATTGCGCTAGAAAATTTTATAAAAAAGCAATTAAAAGCTTGGAATGTTTACTTTTTGGTCCTACATTGCAATAATCTGCTATTTTTTTGAATTTTTATTTATTTATGTATATATGCGAGTTGTTGTGAAAAATCCTGTTTAAACAAAGGACTATACACTGTTGGAACATTTTTGTAGTTTTGTTAAAAAAGGGCCTTGTCAAAATTTTTGTGTAAAATAATCAACACATGTGTAGATTTAACATATGCCTACTATGTTAATTGAACTTAACAAATTTAAAATGTAAAATTATTAAAATAATTCAAAAAATATGTTAAAGTAACACAATTTAAAGAGTGTTGATTTTATCTTACAATCTTAACTACAAAATAAAAGTTATGTTAATTGTACACATAATTAACCTCAAATTACGATCAGAATTACATTTCCTTTTTGCTGAGATATTTTAACATAGCATTGGTGTTACTATTTCCTCCAACGTTTTTTTCGCCCGCATATTCCTCCAACCATGCACTTTCGAGTCGCACGTGTTTTTTATAATGTTAATAGCTTTGAAAAATTCCCCAAAAATTGTTATAATATCTTTGTACCTTCGACTAAAAATCAATGTAAAGAACATTTGGAAATCATTTATTTAAATATTTTTTTACAACAATTATATGTTGACAAACACACGTTACGACTCGTTTTACTTAAAAAATCATAACTTACGAACAAATTGACGAAATTTAATGGTTCAAAGCGCAAATTAAAGCTAAAAGTAGTGCGAATAAGAAAAAAAATATGAGATAATTATTAATTAAATAGGAATACTTAATTTCGTCGCCGCAAATTTGGTAATTTTGAAATGGTACAGAAGGACTTTAAGGACTTTAAGAATGCTAGAAAAAGAATTTCCGAATAAGAAAAGACGAATTTGAAGTGTGACAGATATTTTTTATGTAAAAAATTTAAATTTTTATATAATCGTAGCTCCTCCTCTCCTCTTCCGTCTGCCTCTGAGCCATAATAGTCCTCTGTGGAATGCCAAATTTTTTTTTAACAACAAAAATATTTTAAATACGCTTAAATTGTACACAAAAATACATTTTTATCGAAAAAAAATTCTCATTTACCTTTCACACAACACTCACGTAATCCTCCAACCATGCACTTTCGTGTCCTACCGAAATTTTGATTGTTTGCCGTTTCGAGAACAAATGAGCTGCGGCTCTGAAATTTATGCCTGAGGTTCCCTACCACAACAACTTTTTTTAGGAGTGGGGGGGATTATCTGACGATCATTTGTTTTCCGGAACAAACGACTGTTAGAAACTCGTGGGACACGAAAGGGCATGGTTGGAGGAAATAGGGTTAACATAGCATTGGTGTTACCATTTAACACATCCATATTATGTTAAATTAACACAAAAATTTGAGTGGACCGTTTGGGACATGTGATTTATGTTATATTTAACGCAAATTTTCCAACAATGTATATTTACTTATAGTAGTTTTGTATAAAAATTTACATTTCTCAGAGATAATGCACTGTTTTCCACACCATCTTGGAGGTACAGTGCTAAGCGCGTTTTTTTTACGTGATTACGTCCCTATTAGGTCTAATCCACTGTTTTTTTTAGAGGAATAAAACAAATTAATTTAGAGACTTAATAGCAAAATTTGTGTTTTTTCACGTTTGCAAAAGAATGTTTGCTATGGAAATTGATTTGTTTTAGTTCTCTTAGAAAAACAATGGACTAGGCCTAATGGGGATACCACGTAAAAAAAAAACGCGCTTAGTCTGTACCTCCAAAATGGTGTGGAAAACAGTGCATTATCCCTGAGAAACGTAAATTTTTATACAAAACTACTATAAGTAAATATATAGTCCTTTATTTAAACAAAATTTTTCGCAACAACTCGCATATTTACATAAATAAATAAAAATTCAAAAAAATAGCAGATTATTGCAATGTAGGACCTAAAAGTAAACATTCCAAGCTTTTAATTGCTTTTTTATAAAACTTTCTAGCGCAATTTTTTGCCAAGTTATGACGATTTTAATTTTAACGTTTCATCAAAAATTTTAAAAATTACTGAAAATGTCAATAGCTTAATTTTAAAGCAAAAAATTAAAAAAATTTTTTTCTTCTGGTAGGGTCAAAGTATGAAGTATATACTATAATATCCTGCTAGCATTTTTTTTTACAATTTGGAACCTACTTGTGGCTGATTTTATGAAAAAAAGGCAAAAAATGCATGTAACATTTTGTTTAAACCAGCGTAGAATTTTCAAAAATTGTCGTAGAATAACGAACCAAATTGCATTAAAAAGCTGAAAGTTTCAGCTGTTCAACGATTTGTTGATCATTTCTCTACAATGATTCGTTCAAAAGATATGACATTTTTTGTGCGCACATTCAACGCTTCAATTTATTTGACGTCTGTCAGCGCTCTCCGTAAATTTACCGCGCAGCGTATATCTTGCAAAATTTATTATATGAAAAGTATTGCTTGTACGAAAAAAACTTATAGAACATTTTTTGTATAGCATTTTATAAGCTATAGATTTTGTAATAACTATTTTTGCCGTAGGACTAATGAATAAAGAGATATTCGCGAAAAACTGTTTTTCTTTACTTTTGACCCTCTGTAAAAATTTTCACATGGGGACTTTTCACATATTGTTTTTAACGATGAAATAAAGGTCCATGCAAAAATTTAGCTACATGCGAATTATTCCGCAGATTTGACATTTTTTTGTTTAATTTCCCTGTACTAATATTACTTTGTAAATATCTGAATAAATATGAAAAAATCTGGGCAATTTATCAGAAATTTTCATACATATAAATACTGAAATATCAGAACAATTCCGAAAATCCTCATCCAATTAATTCTGAAAGTATCTGAGAAATTTTACATAGGGAACTGGACGTAATATCGCCCTTGTTCCTAATTCTGCATCCTACGATATTGAGACTGTTACGTGTTGCATTCTATCAATGAGTTTAGTTTCAAACAAGATTTCGAAATTTCGCTAAAGGTGTCTTCCGTTATTAATACAGCAAGATATGTACCAAGAACGAATTTCTGTCATAAAAATTTTTATGTTTTATGTTTCTTCCTTGTACTATTCCTAATTCCTAATCCCTCTAGGAATGTTCATTATATCGCTTATTTTGTCTAACTAGTCTGCCTCTAGAATATCTAGGACACTCCCTCAGTCTCCTGTCCAATGAGTAACAATTAAAGATCTTTCCGAGGGTCAGACGGGATGCTAATAACCACATCACTATAGTCCGTAAAACCCGATGGGCTTTCTTAATCGTTAAAAGTGGATAGTGGATATCTTTGTCAACCTTATGTGTTTGAGTTGTTTCTATTTCCAGCATGTTCATATATGTGTCATAATTGTATTTTTATTAAAAATATGTAAGGGTACGATATTTTTTAGGAACACTTTTTCGATGTCGTCAAATGCTACTTTTTTGTTTTCTTTCATAAAAGATAGTTAAAATAAATTTTGAATACATTTATGCCATGGAGATTATATCACGATAATCCTAGAATAAAATGCTGTGGCTTAGTTATATTTTTATAGGAGTTTTCAGTTAAAATTTAGATTTTTAAAAAAGGGGTACGATATTAGGCACAGTTCTCCTATTTTTCAGAATTTCTCACAAATCTAAAACATAGATATAGAAATTAGATACAGTTAGAAAATTTCTGAGAAGATATGAAAAATTTTTTCACCAGGGACTTTGTTTTATCCCATATATTTTATTTCTCATAATTTGTTATAACTATTTTCGCGTGATTACCACTTTTCCGCGTTTTAATTAGCCACTCTGAAAGGGGCGTATCCCGTTTGGACATGTAACGATTGGACACCACCCGATTGGACACACCGCTCGATTGGACATCACGTGTGATTGCAGTGAAGTCCTCCTCTGCGGGGGGGGGGGGGGGGTCCGTCTAATAAAAAACTAAACTAACTGAACTCAACTGTTGTATGTATGACTCACTCACACAACAATTGGGTTAGCATAATACGTGTCCAATCGAGTGGTGTCCAATTGTTACGTGTCCAAACAGAGATCACCCCTCTGCCGCTTTAGAACATGTTAGATTGAAACACTTGTTGTCATTGCTATTGTCATCCATAGCCAAGGCTACGAGTGTCCATGCAATTATAATCCGGCCGATTTCCTGGTGGCGACTCTAGCGATTGCACCCAGCGACGCGGATGGTAGCGGAAGAATCGCGCAGAAGATCTGCGACGCATT
Organism: Temnothorax rugatulus; assembly: GCA_035220575.1. NCBI lineage: Eukaryota > Metazoa > Arthropoda > Insecta > Hymenoptera > Formicidae > Temnothorax > Temnothorax rugatulus. Next base: position 311,161 of record JASTWL010000174.1, read on the forward strand.
TCTCACGAGCAAAGTCTGCAACGAAATCGATGTTATATTGCAACAGGAGTTTGATACTGCTCATTTGCAGTCCCCTGTAAGCAAATTGTTGCGAAAACAGATGTTAACGATTGACGATTAAAGGAAATTATGACAAGAATTCTTTCTGTTTTAGATCGAAAGAAATATTTGCGAGTCGCGTGCCTGGTAAGTGTCTTTTACGCAAAAGAATTTGCTAACAGTTCAAATATCAAAAGTATCTAAGAAAATTCGATGACTTAGTTATATTTACGTATGTTGTTATCTAATTCAGCATGGAATCGCGCAGTTGGTTGCGGCTCTACTGGCTGATCCATCGTGGATTCCTGCAAGTTCTGCGCGATCCCTCGGTGCAATTGATCAGGATACTGCAGAAAGTGGTGAGTGATCGACAGGATGTTCTAAGTCCCTGTGCTGTTTGAACTTTAAGATAAATCTGAGAATCGATTATATGTATCTTGAAACGGTGAAAATTACAAAAGTGCGGAAATTTACTAAAATATCCTGGCGGGAAAAAAACTATGAGGAAGTATACCATTCCAACAACAAATTATGATTTTCTACAATACAGTATCCAAAATTTACAACTCATTCATATTTTAAAAAGTTGTAGTTTTTTGTAGAAAATTTATACAACTATCTAAAATGAGTTACAACCTAGCTTCTACGAAAAAATATAGTTATTTGTAGTTTCTCATATACAAATTATAAATATCTATATGCTAAACTACTGGTTTCTATGGCATAGTTCGGACACAGATGGGAAATGAAAAGGTAAACGGAGTCATTTGTTATACTTTCATAGAAATTACAAGTTTCTAAAAAAAGTACGACTTTTAACAATTGTTTCAGACTTTGACCAAAAATGGAAACAAGTAAGGCAAGATAACTTTTGTAGAGGTGCCTATTGTCGCATCCTATATTTTTTAACCAAAATTTTGACTGAAAACTTCTATAAAAATATAACTAAACCGCATTTTATTCTAAGATTATCGTAATATGATCATTGCAGCATTTCCAATTTTATCCCGATTTCGTCATATAATGTTATGAATCCTTTCCTATCGGGGTATCTACAAACATGTTCCAAATCTTGCACTTTTTCGTAGATAGTTATAGCTCCAGTACAGTAGCTCCAGTAGCTACAGTTCAGCGCAGTAAGTTGTATTTTCGGCTCAGTTTTGCATAGTAAGGGATAAATACGCCGAAACAACAACTTACTATGCAAAACTGAGCCAAAAATACAACTTGATATCTACGATTTTATTTGTCAAAATCTAGTAAATTTGTTCACTTTTATAATTTTTACATCGTTTCAAGTTACATAATTGACTCACTGCGTGCGAGGAACCGATTGAACGACTTGTTGGATGCGTATACGCCTATACGGAAGTTAATAATGAGTCGGGTTGCAGACCATTGCAACAACCGCCGGCCTGTGTTTCGTAGGCGCCATTGACTTTGATCAATTGGGCATTCAGGCTGTGGATGGTGTTATATATCTTCTAGTGTGCGAAAACGCGTTTTTCCCCATGTACGCGACCCTGGCGTTGATTCCGCAGGAATTGCCGCTTCTTCTTCGAGAGTACAAAGCGGGCATGTATCCCGTTCATCTTTATTACCTGGCGCGAATGATATCGCTGGTGAGTTCAATTTTCCAATCGGTCCACGCAGGCACCGAGTTGCGTGCGCGATTCGATTTGCGAGAGCATTTTTGAGTTTTTCAGGTACCTGGATTGCTGGTGGAGCCGATGCTGTTCACCGTAATAATGTATTGGCTGGCAGGTTTGCGTCCCGCAATGGACGCTCTCGGTCTGACCATCTTGGTAGTTATATTCACGATGAACGTGTCTACTGCTTGCGGTAAGCGTTTCTATCTGTTCAAATACCAGCGACAGATTACGTGTCCATTTATTATGCGAACTCTCATGTTTCAGGGTGTTTCTTCTCGTCCGTCTACCAGAGCGTGCCGCTGGCGATGGCATATCTGGTGCCCTTCGATTACGTTCTTATGATAACCATGGGACCTTTCATTAAGCTCGGGTATTTATGATTATTTCATCTAAATTTCTACATTTCTACCAAGTTTTAAGATTGTTATGGACATTTGTGCGTTTCGCAAATATTCTGAATCAGTAGATCCCTATATAATGCGGTACTCGTGTAACATGGATTCATATAACAGAAAAATTACGGTAACGTAATTGCGTTAGACAGGGTAAATCAATAATTACCATAGGCGTCCATAGCGGGGGGCAAGACGGTGCATTTGCCCTCCCTCCCTGGAATCAGCAAAAAATTAAGCATTTATTTTCCCTTTAAATAAAGGAAGAACAAAGTTGTGCTAACCTTGCCGATCTCTATCCTCTAATCCATAGAAAAATACATTTTTTTTCATTTTAATAGAATTTTAGTTTTTCAATGCCTGCCTTGTTTAAATTTAATTTATTTCACCTGCTATTAAAAAATCAAATAAGGTCTCAGATTTACTTATTATTTAATCAACGCCTGCCTTTGCTTTCTACACATGAGATTGCAATAAATTGTGTGAACAAAAAAGTGTTCCAGGGGAGTTGCTGAAACTAAACGTGTCTCCACGACTTAGGTAGATATTCTATTGTCCGTAGTCTTGTACTTAAAAGTAATAAAAAATTAAAATAAATTAAAAAACTAAAAAAAAAAAAAAAAAAAAAAACGCAAAAACCTTTCTTATCTACCTTGTCGCGGTGAGAAAGCTTACTACTAAAAGGTGTATAAATTTTAAATTATAAGTATTCTAAATCTAGAAAGTAACATTTTTAATCATGTCCCCCCCCCCCTGGAAAAAATCCTGTGGATGCCCTTGCCAATAACCCTGTCTAACGCATTAGATACATGTAACGAAACACTAATCCATTATTTACATAGTCATTATTCAAAAAACGATGTAGGAATGTATTTGTGGATAATTCCAACAGAGAATAAATATTAACAAATTTCAGAGTAGTTTCTTATTTCTAATAAGTTAAATAATATATTATTACCAAGTGTAAATAATATATAATATATACAATAATTAATTTTATATTAGCCAAGATGGCCAAATCTGCTAAAAGCAAGCTTTGCAAAACCCTGTGCTGCATGCTATACTGGGATAATTTTGGCAGTAGCAAAGCATGATCTGCCGTGTCAGATAATGTGATAGGGATGAAACAAAAATCTAACAGAATCTGATATCATGATTTGATGGCAGATCGTGACGGTACATTGTGCACGGTTTTTACCGCGTTTCTACGATTACATATTATGGCAGCAAACCGTGCTGCTAGAAAATAAGCTTAATGAGTACGCAGTGGGTAGGAATCTGCTGCATATTCATGTTTAGATTGCTGGAATACTGCCGGCATTCTACTAGCTATCAGATATATTAGCAATCTATGTCCTGCAGTATTACGTTTATGTCTCGTTGCTCTGTTAAACGCAATATTTACCATATTTCTATATATACATACGTAATGTATGTACAATCTATGAAGTGAATTTATGTAACACGGAAAATATTTCCTGCGTTATACAGGGGTCCACCGTACTTTTTCCTCTTTTTATTATAATTTTAAATCGCGGGGTTTCTTAAGGCTCCTGGCCTTTTTCCATCATCATGTGAGATCATGACGTCAGAGGCAAGAAATGACACGCTGAGAATTTATGCGTGCCGTTTACAAATAAAAAGATATTTGCGTAAAATAACACTTTAGATTATCCGAAAACTATTCTTTTCCCTTGACAGTTAATAAACAGCCATAAAATGAATGTAATACGAAGCCTAGTCATGCATCTGTGCATAAGCCTGCATTCGTATCGCATTCATTTTACTCACATGATGACGGAAAGTAGAGTCCCTCTAATCCAACTCTGGCCATACGGGTAGCAACTTTTGATTGGTTCGCCATTTCTTGGCAAAAGCAAGAGAAACAGAAAGAAAAAGAGATAGAAAAAAGACAAAGAAAGATATAGAAAGAAAGAGAAAGCAATAGTGGATATATATATCCCTTTTCTCTCGCAGATTTATGCTAGAACTGCAAGGCTTGGCTAGACTTTGATTAGAGGGATTCTAGTGGTAAAAGCCCAGCGCGATACTGCATAACTAGTTACAGAATCACACTACTGGAGCCTTAATTCTTTTTATTGATGTCCGATTGGTAGCTCGTTGCCCGTATACGTGCGATGGATAAGATACGTCTCCTGGCTACTGCACTCCACGGAAGCTCTTACCATTATCCAATGGAGAGGCATGCATAATATATGTGAGTTTCATCGAACGTCGCTCCTTTACGAGACGCAGTAGCATAACGGATCTGTTTCCTGTAAACAGCCTGCGAAACGATCGAGCTACCCTGCCTTACCGAGGGCACTGAGGTGTTGGACCGCTACGACTTTGACGAGCGCAACTTCTGGCCCGATATCGCCCTCATGGCTGCCATTTACGTCATTTTCCACTCGTTGGCATATGTCTTTCTGTGGAGGCGATGCAGATCGAAATAAATGGATCTTTACGCCATCAAAGCAAATGCCGTATATGTGTTACATATTGATTGCGCACTTCTGTAAAAGCGAATGACATCGAATGTCGGGGTCCCTTCGCATCATTCCAGTTTCATCCTGGCTAATGTAACGTGCAAAACTATTACATTTTCGTTAAAAACCGTGATTACGTGTATGAAACAGTGATAAAAGTGAAGTTGGCGATATCCGCAAAAAGTATCTAATCTTGAACGAAAAAGTTCATTTTTTAAAGCTGAATTTTGTAATGTCCCAGACAGCATCATGTCCAAAATTGGGACATAAGACGTCTTTTAGCCATCTTTTAGTAAGACGTCTAAAAGATGTCTAAAAAAACGTTTGCTGTATGGGATACCATTCTCAGTCAGATAATTAGTCGAATTGACGTCAATTTTGCGCGCTTTCCGACTTTCGGTCATCGATTCGGTCATCGAAGAAGATTAAAGTCCAACTTGGGTTGTTTCTTTCTTCTTAAGGGGATCCTGGACTCACCAAAGACCAATTTGAGCTATCGCGATTGATTGTTAATAATATATATCCTCTTTAATTATCCCCGGATTTACTTGATACAGAAATTTGGCTAATAGAATATTTTTCCTTTCAATTAAACATCAGATTAATTCTTTTTTAAGAAAGAAGATCAAGTACGAGTAATTTAAAATATCCATACAGTACAAAATATTTTTAAAATATTAGGAAGTTTAAAATAATTCATGAAAATATTTTTAGAATATTCCTATGTTCACCAGATCATGTCGAAAAAATACTTTCAAAAATATTTTTAAAAGATTGCATACAAATATTTATATTCAATAATATTTGTAAAATTTTTTGAAAATATTGCTTTAAAAAATAAAATAAAAGGGCATACAAATATTTCAAAAATATTGTTATAATATTCCTAAAATATTTCTGAAAGAAATTAAAATTTGTAAAATCTTTTAAAAATATTTCAAAAATATTCAGTCAAATCATTTGGTGTTAAATAATTTGTTGCAATCGGTAAACAAAGTAGCTCAGTGATCAGCTGTCAGTGATTCTTCAAAATATGAATTACTGAATATGAAAGAAATGAAGAGCAAAAAGTAATTATCAAAAATCTTTTACTGGAATGCAATAAATTATACACTGGGAAACACGGATTTTTTGTCGGGTTAATGGCAACTGATTCTGATAGATTTTTTCCCGTAGAATCCGAATCTGAAAACAAAAATAATAAATTGGCTCTAGTTTTTAAGCAAAACAGGATCAAAAGTGCAAAGAAACGTGTTTTTGGCCATTTTTGAACATCTGTAGGAAAACAACGGAAGCTCCTGGAATCTTCTAATTGGGATAAAATGAAAGCTTAAACCTTGCCCTTTTTGCTTGTATTTATTACAGTTTATGAGTTCACTGTTGTACAATAAGTTTTTTTTAGATTAGGATATGAAATAAAACATATGCTTATTAGGTGCAAAACAAACTTACAATTAGAATGATTTCGCAATAGCGATAATACTGCAGGTATTGTCTAAATACTTTAAAGTAAAGATTATGCATGGGCATCTTCGAAGCCATATGCTTCTCTCTGGTTCGGAATACACTCTGTACACACGTATCGACAGCTAGTTGTCGGTTTGGTAAATGTTGTTGCCGCTCGTTGCACAAGTATATTCATATTATAAAAGCAGCTGCGCAACGACACTTATCAATAAACCGACAACTGTCGATACGTATGTATTATGTATGATGTACAGAATAGAGCCCTTGCTCTTTACAGTTCTCGATGTAAGCACCTATTATCTCTCGTCATGTAAACAAAGAAAATCGGACCGCCATCGTCTCAGATTGCTTAATATGAGCCAGAAATCTATTGTTAAGAAGAAGAAGAAGAAGAAGAAGAATTTTGACGTCTGTTTGACGTCAAGATGACAGTCACTCTGTACAGGAATATAAATGCACGATTAAAATTAAATTATATTGAATGAAAGCAAAATAAAGACAAAATATATTACATACGGTACGACAGTTTCACAAATGAGTTAACATTATGAATATGAATTTCAAAAAAATAATAATATGGATCGAGCTACGAGACATCACTTGGTTACTTAATACATTAACCAAAGGATTGTACACTTCATATTATGATAATGTTTCTGTACCACGAGTTGCCAAAACGAAGCATAAAAATCTGTATAAGATTAATATAAGACAATCGTAAAAGCGAGCGATAATTGATGTATGTACTACATATATTGTCCAGACCGTCCCGTCCCGCAATCTCCCGATATATCTTTGTATATCGTTCCTTCTCAAAATCCGCGTTATTATATCTGTACCGTACATAGCGTTCCGTCTCGCAAACCGCGTGTTCTATATGTTCGTATCTTTTTATTGTTAACTCTTCTCATGTTCGATATAAGTAATAAACCGTTATTGTTAACTCTTTCTAAGAACCGAGTCTTGTGTCTTCCTCCGCGCTTACTCCGAACTCTAACCAGCCGCGAGCTAGATCCACGCTTCGGAAGTTAGGTTGTTTTAAAAGTATAATTAGTTTTTAGTTATGTTGTCAAAAAGATTAGATAAGATTTCTAAATGTGCAATAAGTATTTCAGTTAAAAGTTGTTAAAGTTTGGTGCTAGATATATTTAAGCCTTTATTATAATACTGTACAAGTCTTTATTTTAACAAAAAAAGCACAAGAACGAATCTTGCAGCATTTGATAGTCTTTTGGGCGCAGAAAACGATCCCGTTTGATAAATTGCTCTATCACGTCACAACTTTGAGATATTTGCAGTTAGAGTGCAAAAATGGCTATTTTAGTGTATTCTGGCATATTATAACTACGATATGTGACGTATCGGAGAAGTTTAATTGCAATCAAAATTAAGTACGTTGTTAGGACTTTCAGCCCTTAAAAGGAATTTGTTATGTCGCTTATAAAGAAAGGCATCCTAATTCTCTCCAAAATGTTCTCTTCCACGCCGATGATTCTGCACCCCCCTCACCCGCTGCTTCTTGCGGGGAGAACTAGACGTCTGCGGCGAAGTCCGGGCCGGAGGGGCGAAAGCGGGAGGAGCAGGAGGCTGCGGCTCCCCCACCGCCACTGACCCGGCCCGAAAGTCAGCCACCTTCCTCTCAAAGGTTTCAACCCTCTGTAGGAAAGACATTCCCTGCACGGAGCTTAGATATCTCCTCTGAAGGAAATGCCTCGATTCTTCTCGATAATTCCTCGACGATGGCCTTCGTCTCCACCGTCGACATCCGAAGAAGAAACCTGTAAATTGACTCAAGGTCCCTGGATGCGGTCGAGACTCCGTCGATATTATCAATGAGCTTTCGCGCTCTACGGACGATCTCGATGAAGGCGAGGTCCCTCCACTCCAGCCTAAGGTTCCCCTCGCGCGGGAGCCCCTTGCAACCTTGCGTCATCGGGAGAATGGTGTTCGGATCAGCAAACCGTTCCTCCTGGTTCGGCAGCGGAGACGGCAGGTACGTCTCCACTTTTCCCGGATCCGAGGACAAGGATCGAGGAGGATTCTCCTCGCCTCTCTCTCCTTCCTCTTCTTCGTGGATGCGGGGCGAGTTCCGCTCCGCCTAACCGCCTCTCCACCTCCTGAAGTCTAAGTAAAACTGAGACCAAGATTGCTTACATCCCTATACGAGGTGAAGAGCGGATCTTCCCGTGACGGTTTTGATGGAAAACCCCAAACAGTAAGCTTACTCTTTATAGTACAAACCTGCTCGGGTAAGAAGTTCGTCCTCTAGAGCGAGACAATGGGGACTTTAGTGCCCAGCTGGACACAACCTACTGCCTCGCTCCAGGTTCTCCTGTCCGTAGGGTGAGTGACGGTGCGGTTCTTCCACGACTCTATGGTTTCCTATTCCTTCTTCTTCTCCTCTTCTTCACTCCTCGTCACATTCGTCTGTGTATTTTGATTTAAACTCTTAATTCTGTTCCTACGAGAAAGGGGAATAGAGCTTCACCCAGGTAGAATCCCGGTACACCGGGTGGGGGGACTTACAATACGACTGGGATGGCTCCTGGTTCCCAGAAGTTAGTCGTTTGCCGTCGAACTTGCCCTCTGGTCATGCATCCCATAGGCGCGCACCATACCGTAGGATTAGGGGGTGTTTTTTTTTAAGAGGTCGCCATTCTCGCAGACCCAGGCGGTTAAGCCAAGGACCCTCGGTTTCCGACAACCCACGAGACATAACCTGTCGAAAATTACGATACTGCTGTGCTCGGGTACCCCGGGTTCGCTAAACTCGTACCAATAGCGTCTACAAGATGCTAGAGGCCCTGGGGGGAGGGGAGAGCAGGTATTCTCGAGCCTGCCCTAATAATTTTCGTATGCAACTTTCTATTTAAAAAGCATTGAATTTCGCATGCGAGTTTCATGAAAATGATTCGAGAATAGGGCTCCAGGCCAGCTTGGGGCGTCCTAGCCACTGTGGTCGCCTGAGTTCCGGGAGCGACTCGCCGTGGCCGTACCTTCGGTACCCGGACAGTTGTTGTTCACCAGCGCTGATTCCTGCGGGGCCTTGTGGTGGAAATAAGATTTCGCATGCCGGCACGATCGGTGTCATGGCCTGTTGGATGCATTTGGGAGAAGTATATCCCGTTCGAACACGTAACGATTGGACACCGCTCGATTAGACACGTAATATCGGACACGTTTTATTGGACATGTAACGATTGGACACCGCATGATTGGAGTGCGATGAGTGCAATGTTCAATCGTGCAATGTGCATATCCAATCATGCGGTGTCAAATCATTCGTGTCCAATTGTTACGTGTCCAAACGGAAATCACTCACCTGGATCCGGCACGGCTGGGCGCCTGGAATCGCCTGTCCCCATCAGGGACTCTGACACGCTCCACAGGACGTCGAATTGTGATCGGACGAAGGATCAATTTAAGGTACGACTCACTCGTTTATTCGATTATCTAATCGGTCGCCACTCGGTTTTATCAACGCCTACCGAGAAAGATAACTATTGAGCCGACCTTTAGTGCTCGCTAATTCTCCTCTCTTCTTTTACAGGTTCCTGTTTGGAGGATGAATGATCCTCGCTGCTGATAGTCTTGTCTGGACTTCGCTGGACCACCGCTGAACCGCCGCTAGTGTTATATCAGGATTGTCGGATCGCCCGTTCGACACAGGATTGGACAACACGAGGAGAATAACTCAAACCAACGTTCACTTCAAAATGTGTAACAAATTGAATTTATTCAACTGCTTCGTACACTCAGAACTTTTTCGAACGCCGGTATTACAAGAGGGCAGCACGTTCTGTGAAATAGCCGAGTTTTGAATTTATTGGCGAGAAAAACATATGCTCAAATTCTGTTCTTACAGAAACGTTGCAAGTTGATTGGTTAAAAACCATGCGATAGCCAACCTTGCAACATTTTGTAAGAGCAGAATTTGCGCATACGTTTCTTTTGCGAATAAATTCAAGAATCGAGCTCCTGATCTCGGGATTCGGATCTCCGGAACCCGGATCTCTAATAAAATGCGGACTTCACCAGCGTATCTAGTCAGGCTCTCCGAAGCCATTCCCGGGATGAATTTCTTTCGAGAATGTTTTGTCTCCAATCTTTGGAACCACTACCGCTATCATGATTCTGAGTCGACAAATGTGTTTTGTTTGACTTTATAGGTCCATCCATTCACTTCCGTCGCACGTTCACGCATTTCTATTATGATACGTCGCCCGCGCTTGATCAACGCATATAATTCTACATACAACGCGCGATAAACGCCAGATACCGGGAAATTCCCTCAACATAACTTTATCAATATTTAGAGCGTAATAAATGCTGGATAACGGGATAGTTCCCTAAACAATTACGTTAACTTTATTAGTTAACGTAATCAAAATAAAAGAAACTAACCTTTATTAAATTTCATAAATGACAAGAACTAAATGTACATATGGAAACATCCTAACTAAACGTGAAAGAAAGAAACCAACTGAAATTGATCGCATAACGCGGAATTAGTCAAACAATTGTTCGGCGAAACTAATACCCAGCGAGAAATGATCCATCGAATCGATGTCTAATTGACATCGAAATCATCGATATTACATCATATCGAAATAATGCTCGAAATTTGAAGCTTATTTCGATGTTTGTGCTTTATGACATTTTTTAAAAGTAGAGTTTATTTGTGACATACATTGTGACTGTAAAACAGGCAAATTATGTATTTTCTGTTAAGATATCGATATTTCATCATTTCGATATCGATTCGAAGCTATTTTGATTTGTCTGTCAAATATATAATAACATTGCCATTATATAGAATGCAATATAAGTAAAAAATTATATTGTATTGGCAGACATTGATAATGTAAATATTTTATGATTTGAGCATTATAATAATTGCGTTACAATATTAATTTTTTAAGGCTTCCATTTCCATTAAATAGTTACTTTATAACTGTAAAAGTCATAACAAAATTTTTGTTTGTAATTTGACAATTTTGAAAATTAAAATATTATATAATAGGTACATTTTCGGTACTATATCCGCTTATTTATTAAACAAAAAGTTAAATTAAGCAACTAATTAAATTATTAATATTAAATATTAATATAATAAGATATTTGTATTTACATTTATCAAAATAAAAATAAGTTCAATTATGAAAATAAATATTAATAATTGAATTTATTAAAAATTAAATAATTAAATTAAATAAAAAAATTAAATAATTAAAAATAAATATTAAAGACAGAAAGTAAAAAAGTTTTTATATATAGGCATCTATATATAAAAACGCAGGCATTATACTAATTATAATTGTGTTCAGCAGAAACTGCTTTGCAAATGCAGTTGTAAAATTCGTGAATTTGATTGGTGTATTACTCTTAGTTTCGGCCAAAATTAAAAGCATACACCAATCACATTCACAAATTTTACAACAATTGCAAAGTAGTTTTCTCTGCTGAACGCAGTTTTTTATTACTTGCGTTATGTGTATGAGCCGCCATTTGCTGCGCGTGTGCAAACAACCCAGCAACGACTTGAATATTTTGTTGAGCACCGACGGTGCTAAACAGCAGTGCTGCAATTGGATATAAGTCCGTGATCGGAACTTCGGAAAGCTGTTAATAGACTAAAATAAGGTAGAGAATAACGTAAGTCGCGAAAGGCTATATATTTATAGTCTTTTACGACTTACGTTTTTCTATGTATGCTTTACTTTATGTCCATGTTACGACAGACGCCTCGTTGTTTGTCATCAGCCAAACGCTGCCCTTGCAGCAACCCAATGCAAAATATTAACCATGTAATATTTAATTGCGGATTGTACTGTAGAAAGCCTCTTATTTAGTCAAATTGTCAAATACATTGAGGAAACCTTTCCTCAATCTCCAAGAGATATTCTCCTATTTTTAACCCTCCGTGGTCACACCTATTTTTTCAAACAAGGAAGTCACTCTGGGTCATTTTGACCTAGTCGATTTTTAATGGTTGCCATTTTAATGGTATCGGTCCGATCGGGTTCAAATAATTCTGGAACATACCTTGAACATTCTAGAATATAAAACAACTGCAGTTTTGTGAGAAATCAAATGGCAACATGTTGAAAAAAAATCGTGAACGAGTACATGATTAACGGTCTCTACCTATAGAGGATACTTCAAACTCTTGTAGATGGCGGCCCAAGCCCTATTTTAAGCTAAGCATTTAGCTGATTTAGATCCAAATGAGGGTGGGTCAAATTGACCCAGTGTGACCACGGAGGGTTAAATAATCCCCCTCATCAATTCATCCGTCTTTTCCTCGCAACTTGCAAGTCTATGGATCTCCCCCCTTAGAAAGAGCCGAAGAGTTTAATCGGAGGCTTATGTTAATCGGAAACGGTGAATCGGCCCATATCTGTAGTGAGGAAATAATAATCAATATTGAGTCGAAATCAATTTATTCTGAGTAAAAAAAGTCATCGAAAGTTGTGTCATAAATCAATCGAAATCGATGAATATTTCAATTACTTTTTGATATACGTTTTCGACGTCAGTTAGACGTCGATTCGATGGGTCATTTCTCGCTGGGTAGTTAAAACAAAATATAATACGCCAATAGTAAATATAATTTAGTATAAAATTAGTATAAAGTTGATAGACATAACAAACGATCAGTGTAAACAAGACCAAAACTGACTTTTTATTTATTTCCATATTTTTTTCACATATTTGTGCTATCACACTTCAAAGTATATAAATATATTATTGTAAGCATATTTTATATGTACAAGGCAATTAATATATCTTAACATACAGGATCAATTGTATCAAATTCAAGAAACCACCATTTGAAAAAATTGACCTTGGCTAAGATAAACATGGGGGGGGGGGGGGAGGGGTCCCGGACGAATCAGTGCGTTTCCCGGAGCCCCCCCTCTCACTACGAAACGTGCCGTGAAGGACACTCGCGGGGTTTTAGCCGGTAAGAATCCGGCACTACCCCCGTCTCTCCCCGGAGACGGGGGTGTCTTCCCCCTCCCATAGCGAGGGGGCTACCGGCCATTACTGGCCGGTAGTAGAAGATTTCCCCGCGTTAAAAAAAAGAAAAAAAAAAGATAAACATCAGTGAACAATATATCATAAGGAAAACTCTGTACAAGATATTAAGATTGGAAAACATCTTCCCTTAACTTCTATTGACAGTTTTCTTACTTTTGAGGAAATGCTAAAAAATGACCAAGAAGCTTTTATGCAAGTCGTAAGTAAAGCTGCTATTATTATTAAATTGTGTATATAAATTAAATTATAACCTTTCTCTTATCTAAACTATATTGAGTTCTTCTTGTTTTAGAGGTTTTTAGACAACAATCCCTTGTAATACAGAGAAATACTTAGAACATTCTATAATGGTGGTTTAGATTTGCAAACACCCGTAAACAAAGAAAAGGTAAATTTTAAAAGGTAAAAAAGTAATAACATAATGTATTTTGATACACAGAATGAATCACTGAAGATATTACTAATATTTCTGAAATTGAACGAGAAATTCTTATTTTCCAGCAACTGTTTGGTAAAGATCCGGAAAGATTAATAATCCGTTTAAAAGGAAAGAATAAGAGTTTGAAAAAAAATAGTAAAAGAGTTATATTGAACTAGAGCACCTGTATCGCATTGCCTAAAGAAGAGTTAGAAGGCACCTTAATTTCCCTTATCCGAAGGCTGAGTTCAAAAACTTCCCCTCCTAGGATCAATACTTTCTGAGATAATTCGCAGAGATAATTGGCACACGAAATAAAACTCATAATAAAACCTATATATGTATATATATTTGTTCATATAAATAAAACTACTTGTTTATGATAATTAGTGTAGTGCATATTTATTGAAAATAAATACATATTGCCTGAAATAAAAACAAAATATCAATAACAACTTTAAATAAATGTTAGAATTAATATTACGGTAATTTTAATATAATATTGTAATAAAGTTGATAGTACGTTTAAATTTTTATCTCAAAAACATTACAGGAATGATAGAAAAACCTTAGCGCAATGTTATTTGCAACGTTATGGCACTCCCATTTCAACATTACTGAAATTTCGGAATCGTGGTCAAAGTATGTTCATAATGATGTTCTATACAATATTAAGAACTACATATTTAACAACATTACAAGAAGTTCTAGAATATCGTTGCAATAACATTGTAATAATGATTTTTTGCTTACTGGGTACCTTTTTAAATGCACACAGCAGTATCCCCACTCAATCGGGATGCCGCACAGTGGGCGAATCTATCTAAAAACCAGATATTGGACGAAAAAATAAAAAACGTATAATTCAAATTTTGACGAGATTTTATATTAATATATATCCTAAAATATAAATAAATGTGCTTATAATTGATTTTATCCTTTACTCTTTCCTCAAAGTGATCTGATAAAGTATGACATTTTCCTGAATACTGAATAAATTCCAGTATTTCGATAGATTACTTTTTAAAGTCTCTGCCAAAAGCATAACTGCGAATATGAGTTAAATGCCTATCAGAACTTATTTATTAGGTTTCAAAAAAACATTTATTTTAGTTTTGTCATTTGAGTACTATTATACATTGATAAATATACATGACATATTCGACTATTAAAAAATTCTTACTTCAATATTCAAACAGGGAGAAAGTTTGTGGAATAAGGTGGAATGAGGTAAACTCTGCGCCATTTGAGAGCAAAGTGTCTAGTTTTTGGACATATATGGTTATTCATCCCCCTCCGTTCCCCTTTTATGAGAAAATTGAAATCGAAGTTCACTCGACATGATCGAACGTCGTCCACGAATAGCTCAGTGGACGACGTTCGATCATGTCGAGTGAATATGGTCGACGTTTATTTTTTCATAAAAGAGATGAAGGGGGATATTAATTCGTGATTGAATATTGCTATTTTATAACGATTAATTACATCCATATTTTATAACAATTAATTACATCAATTAATATAATAGCAATACGATGAATGTTATTGGACAAATGTATTTGGAGTACTGCGCATTCTGTAAGTCCGTGGGCCAATCAGATTCAGCTCTACGTTAATTATTCATTCTTCTCGAGAGGGAGGGGGAGGGGGAGGGAATAAAACCAACGGAGATAAGATCTTTTCGTCGGTCTTTCTCGATCAGTAGTCGATTAAAGACGCGTTCTGTAATTTCTTGTCAACGCCAAGTTGAGCTTGGTTTTGATTTTTGTCGTTGCTTTATACAATTCACTTTGCGTCTTTTTTAGGACATAGAGAGAATATATAGAAAATTATACTTTAACACAATCGCAAAATGGAAAATTTCCGAACGAATCGTCAACTTTTTAATTGTATGCGTGCAAATAATCTTGATTTATCAAATTACGAGGCTTTAATAAGCCGCATAACATCATGTATTAATACTGAATTACCCAAAGTTGCGTTGGAAGCATTGAAACGAAAAATTACGCTTTTCACGAAGACTTTGAAGTCAAAATGGATAGCTATAGCCGTTATGATTACAACAAATTTATTACAAAGAATGAAAATTAGTTAAATTGTGAAGTCATAAACGAGAAGTCGAGCAAAGAAAAAGAGAAATACAGACTGCCTTCAGAACAAAAGCAGGTCTCTTGATAGACTTCGTGAAACAAGGAAAAGGTACATCCAATGATGGCAACTCGACCAGAAAATTTTTTGCTAATCCAGAATTATCAGCTGCTCTTACAGGTTTAGATAAGAATTTAATAACTCGATTTGGAGTTTTGTTGCATGTAATCGCTAGCGGTAATAGGATTAACGTGTTCGAATTCGAATCCTACACTTTTAGAACTGCCGAATTATTTATATCATTATACCCATGATAATACATGCCAATCTCAGTCCACAAATTATTGATTTATGGCAGTATTATAAAAAATGCTATCGTACCAATAGGACAACTATCTGAAGGTGCTTAGGAAGCAAACCATAAATTTTTTAGAAAATATAGAGAAAATCATTCGCGAAAAATGTCGCGAATACAAAATAATGAAGATATTTTTAATAATTGCTTCAAATCCAATAATATCTAATTCGCGAAAAATTATGGGACATAAAAAGAAAGAATTAACTGAAGATGCAAAATGTCTATTATATTTCAGTGATGATGATGCAGATTATGATGATTAAGTTCAAGAAATAGATGTGAGAAGCAAGAAAAACAGTTCCTTTTCTATTACGAAACTCACAAAAATTAAGCATCCCGACGTTTAAAACTATCATTGAAAATCAAATTGACCTTATTTTTTTTATTTAAAAAAATGTTATATATTGATTATTGCTCATTTTTACATACTCAATTCACTTCATACGTTACAGTTATGGGATAATCATCTATGCGCTTTATGAAATATTGTTAATTAGGTAATTTTGATTTCATACACTAAATATATAATAATCGTACATTATTTATGTCAAATTTCAAGTCATTTCATTGAAAAATGTGGAAGTTATAAGCAAATGACCGAAAAATGAGGCGTTCGTCCCACTGTGCGCCGCGCCGTTTCCTTTTCGGCGTCGCGGACGTGCCTCGAATTGAGGCGAGCTCAAGCCGTTTAAAAAGCGGAATGCTTGATCCATGGCGATGCGACCTCGCCGAAAGAAAATGAAAAGGAGAACTGACTGGAGGGAAAGAAACTCGCGGCTCTACCGTGAGTGAATGAAAAGCGAGAAGCGAAAGAAGTGCGGGAAAGGATCTCACGCATCTCCGGAAACTCGCGCCTCTCGCGAGAGATTCGTTTTGTCGCCGAGCGTGAAATCGGCTAATCTAGCAGGACAAGAATATCACATCCGGCTGCAAACGTATACAATCTCTCAAGAGTCTCCGAGCCGGTTGAATAAACACGTAATCAATCGTACAATTTTTCAAAATGTTACTCGAAGCCTTTTTTCAGGAATAGAGGATGGATATCTTTAAAAGGTCAGCCACAGCCCGCTAAATGCTTAATGCCACCCAAGATCCGTGCCCTACATTTCTAATTTTAGTATCAAACAACCAATTTTGCTGAAAAATTGATGAGAGATATGTTTATTATTCAACGACATTCACGCTCTCGCTCTGTCAAAAGCGTCTGTCTTTGGTGTCTCAAAGAAAGAAACCCCGTCGGGCAGATTTCGCATCGTGCGTAGTGTCGGTCGACTTATACGTAGATCAATCAAGCGTGAAACTCATCGCGAGGGATGACGGACAAGTCTTCTCTTACGGATTAATTTTCCGCGGCATGCACTAACGGGTAAGCCATCGTCGTCGCGATCGACATCTTCTTATCGCCGGCGTCTTCGTCGCCGAGTTGAATGTCAGGTAAGGAGAGCTCGCTGCACGGCTCGTCCGCGCGAATATTCACGCGATTTATCTATCGGGATGTGGACTCCGAGGCGGAAAAGTCGGAGTCGCTGAACGTCACGAGGCGGAAGAGTCGTCGTCGTCATTCGCGATACCATAACCGGCGCGATGGTCACGGCAATACTGCCGCGACCGACTACCGTCAACGGCGGCCCGGCCATGGGGAATTCGCGAACACGATGCGCATTACTCCCTCCTGACGACGTTGCGCGTCATCATTATCGTCACCTCCTACAAAACATAGCGATAGCCGTCGGCGATAGCCGCTGCCGCGGCACGCGCGTTTTCGAGCCGTCCGCCACTGGTGACCGACGGCTCGACCTCTCTCGGCTCGACGCGTCTTATCTCGCTCCTCTCTCCGATGGATTTTTCTTCTTCTCCTTTCGCGGATATCCGTCCCTCTTGGAACGCAGTGCCGGAGTACCACAGTCTGTCGACTTCTCCTTCTTTGCTTAGTTAGATGATCCATTCATCCACCCTTTTCCATCAACTCTAGAACACACAGCGTGGGTCTCCCAGACCCAGACGAAACTTTGCTTGCTCGGAAAATTTTCTATTTTCGATATTTAGTTTTAACTTTATAACTTGACAAAATAAAATTTTTCGGTATTAAAACCCATTAGACATATTCCTAAGTTTCAGAGCTTCAAACTAAAAAAAATATAAGTCCAAAAATATTAATCTGAACTACAGTTACAGCCTATCAAAGTTGCATGGATCTCCCAGATCCATGGTGTGTGTTTTCGGGATGCTCTGGAAGCTGTTTTCTAGAGTTAATGTTGTCGATTGTTGTTTGGCTTCGGCGATCGAACGCGAATCGGTTACATATTTGACGCGACATGAAAAAGCTTCTCGGATGTGGTCTGCCATTGGTCAGTCAGTCATGTCCTGTCGCTCTTATCCAGAGCATAGGGCCTCGACGAAGCTATGCCAGCGCACCCTGTTCCGAGCGAGGACTCTCAGCTCTCCGAAAGTCTTTTCCATCCCTCTAGCCTCCTTCTCCACGGTCCTTCTCCATGACGTCCTCGGCCTGCCCCTCTTTCTTTTCCCCTGGGGATTCTATGACAGGACTTGGCGTTCAGTGGCGTCCTGGTTTTTCCGAAGGGTGTGTCCGATCCATCTCCACTTCCTTCTTTTAATTTGGGTGGCAACGGGCTCTTCTTTAGTTTGTTTCCAAAGATCTTCGTTGGATATGATATTGGGCCAAAAGATTTGGAGCATCTTTCTTAGACATCTGTTAATAAAGACCTGAAGGTTCCTACTAATCTCCGTGGTGACCTTCCATGTTTCGCAACCAGTACGCAAGGCAGTTTCGCAAGGCAGTACAATAGCACTGCCTTTACGTTGGTCTTAAAAATGCGGAGCTTAGTCGCAGTGGAGATCTCTCTTGTTCTCCAGACGGGGTAGAGTTGAATGAAGGCGGCATTCGCCTTGCGAATCCTCGCTCTCACGTCCGCAGCCGCTCCTCCATCCTGGGTGACCACGCTTCCGAGGTAAGTAAACTCCGCAACCTCCTCGATGTCCACACCGCTCACCATCAGTTTCCTCCGGTCCCTGGTGTTCACTTTCATGACCTTTGTCTTTGAGACGTTTACTTTGAGGCCGACGTTCCCGGCCTCGCGCTCCAAGTCCCGCAGTTTCTCCTCCATATCGGCATGCCTCTGTGACAGGAGACATATATAGTCAGCAAAATCAAGATCTTCCAGTCGTTCAGTCATCCCCCACTGAATGCCTCTCTTCTTCCCTCTCATGATGTTTCCCATTACCTCGTCCAGCACAAGGAGAAAGATCGTTGGCGACAGAACACATCCCTGTCGCACTCCCGATGAGACTGCAAAGGGCTCTGTGACTCCTCCCTCGTGGATGACTCGGCATTTGTAATTGTTGTATGTTTCCTTGATGATTTTCGACACTTTCTCCGGTATTCCATACTTCCTTAATGCTTTCCACATGCTCTTCCTTTTGAGGGAGTCGAATGCCTTCTCGAAGTCCACAAACAGAAGATTGAGGTGGGAGACGAACTCATTTGACTGCTCGATAATGATGCGGAGGGCATTAATCTGGTCAGTGCACGAACGATTACTCCGGAATCCTGCCTGTTCCTTCCGCAGCTGCATTTCCACTTGACTTTGGATTCTATTTAAGATCACTCGTGTTAGGACCTTACTCGGAATCGAAAGCAAGGTTATTCCTCTCCAATTGTTACATTTAGTAGCGTCTCCCTTCTTCGGCAGTTTAACCAGGATCCCCTCTTTCCACTCCTGCAGCATACTCTCCGACCTCCATATTTTGGTGAACAGAGGGTGCAAAAGGTCAGTGGTAGCGTCCGCATCAGCGGTCAAGAGTTCGGGTGCGATATTGTCCACACCTGGGGCTTTCCCATTTTTCAGCTGTTTAATTGCCGCTTTAATCTCTCCTCTGGAAGGCGACTCGGAACTGATTACGTTTCCACCTCTCTCTTCACCATCCTCCTCGCTATCCCGCTCAGGTTCAGGTTCAGGCTCACTTCCACTCTCTCCGTTGAGTAGCTCCATGAAGTGCTCCCTCCACCTTGCAAGCTGGGCCTCCTTGCTTGCGAGAAGTTCTCCCTTTTTGTTTCTCACCGGACGGCCGTGAACGGCCCTTTTCCGGGATAGTGTCCTTGTGATGTTATATAGCTCCTTCATGTTGCCGGCGCCTGCCATCGCTCCCGCTTTCGCTGCAAGGTCCGAGACCCACCTCGCACGGTCGGCCCTGGCGCTCCTCTTCACCTCCCTATCCCTGGCCTGGTATGCCGCTTGGAGCTGGGTTTTCTGGAGTCGGGTCTTGCTGTTGTTCAGCTTCAGCTTTACCTCTCGCCGTTGTTCTATACAATCCCAAGTGGTTTGCGACATCCACTCCTTTCTACTAGAGTTCTTATATCCAAGCACCTCCTCCGCTGTACTCTTCAGGGCTGTCTTCACCTTTGCCCAATGTTCCTCGATACCAGCCTCCTCTGTACATAAACCCTCAAACCTATTCTTCAATTTCAGTATAAACTCTTGTCTGCTGTCTTTACTCTTTAATTTTCCAACGTCGAACCTCCTGTCCTGGGCCTGGAATCGCTTCCTTACAGCGGCAATCTTGATGCGGACGTTTGCGGTCATGAGGTGATGGTCGCTGCCGATGTCCGCTCCTCTGCGGTTCCTGACATCTAAGAGAGATTGCCTCCATTTCCTGCTGATAGCAAAGTGGTCTATCTGGTTCTGGGTGCGAAGATCCGGAGAAATCCACGACACCTTGTGACCCTTCTTGTGGGGAAAGACGGTGCCCCCGATGACCAGGCTGTTGCTGGCGCAGAAGTCCACCAGAAGTTCCCCGTTGTTGTTGATGGTTCCTAGGCCGTGTTGTCCCATCACTTGTTCCAGCCCAAGGTTGTCCGAGCCTACCTTCGCATTAAAGTCACCCATCGCTATTAAAATATCCTTCTTACTAATGGTCTGCACTGTTGCCTGCAGTTCCGCGTAGAAGCTGGCCTTGACTTCTTCTTCCGCGTCCTCCGTAGGTGCATAGCACTGGATGATCGAGATGTTCCTCACCCTCCCCCTGAGCCTAGCGCACATGATCCTGGATGACACAGGTTTCCAGTCTAATAGGCTGTTTTTTCCTCTCTTACTCAGAAGCAATCCCTGCTTAAAAAGACGGATGGAAAACGATTAAATATCATAAGTATTCTCGAAAAATTGTATCGTAATCTATCTGGCCTATGTGATGCAGTTTTCTTCTCCAAAGAGCATTTATCGTAATGAATATAATTCTATTGTAGATATTCCTTATGTCAACAAAACAATAGAAGACGTATCATATGGTATAATAACTTTCACCATTTATTATTTTTAATCCTACGAACACGAGAATAATTAAATACAAACTTAATATCATTTAACGATACACATATTCTACGAATGCTAACGTTTCTATACCACAGACATTTAATAACATTCAATAATATTCTATCAGAATACGGTCTAACTGTGATAACTACATAAATCAATCCGAAATTCACGATAAGATCTATCGTTTCTTGTGTGAGTATTATCACAGAGGTTTTGTAGTTTCTATTCAGATCCTCGCTTTCGCGGAGCAATCATTGTCTATGAAATCTATCCGCAGAGATTTTATATTCTTTTATCTGGATAATAATAAATTAGCTTTATAATAAGTTACTACATTATTTTTTATAACATTCTATCAGAAGACTCAGAAACATAGATATTCATGTGAATCAATTTGATCGTCACAATAAAGTATATCATGGTTTATGTGAATTCTATCGTATACATGTTCTATATCCTATTGCGTTTCCTGCACTCGCGTAGTTATCATATTATATACGAGTCGACCTACAGAGGTTCTATCGTTTTCTACCCGGACAATACTACGCTCGTTTCTATAACGGTTTCCGAAACGATTACCTATTACATTCGATGAGAGCACAGTTGAACCTTAGTACCTATGTAAACGAATCACAACTTCACGATAAAGTCTATCGTTCCCTATATGAGATTTATTATACACATCTCCTATATTCTATTCTCCTATATTTATATACGAGTCGACCTACAGAGGTTCTATCGTTTTCTACTCGGACAATGCTACGCTCGTTTCTATAACGGTTTCCGGAACGATTACCTATTACATTCGATGAGAGCACAGTTGAACCTTAGTACCTATGTAAACGAATCACAACTTCACTATAAAGTCTATCGTTCCCTATATGAGACTTATTATACACATATACTATATTCTATTTTACTATATTTATATACGAGTCGACCTACAGAGTTTCTATCGTTTTCTATTCGGAAAATGCTACTATGATTTCTTTAACGGTTTTCAGAACGATTATCTATTACATTTGATGAGAGCACAGTTGAACCTCTGTAGGTCGACTCGTATATAAATATAGTAAAATAGAATATAGTATATGTGTATAATAAGTCTCATATAGGGAACGATAGACTTTATCGTGAAGTTGTGATTCGTTTACATAGGTACTAAGGTTCAACTGTGCTCTCATCGAATGTAATAGGTAATCGGTCCGGAAACCGTTATAGAAACGAGCGTAGCATTGTCCGAGTAGAAAACGATAGAACCTCTGTAAGTCGACTCGTATATAAATATAGGAGAATAGAATATAGGAGATGTGTATAATAAATCTCATATAGGGAACGATAGACTTTATCGTGAAGTTGAGATTCGTTCACATAGGTGCCATTGTTCAACTGTGCTCTCATCGAATGTAATAGGCAATCGTTCCGGAAACCTTTATATCGTAGAAACTATTATCGTAGCATTTTCCGGATAGAAAACAATAGAACCTCTATAGGTCGACTCGTATATAAATATAGTAAAATAGAATATAGTATATGTGTATAATAAGTCTCATATAAGGAACGATAGACTTTATCGTGAAGTTGTGATTCGGTGCAGTTCCGATTATCGCTTGGCATTCTTCACCGATAAAAATATCGGGGTGACCGATCGGAAAAGCACCGGTTTTCAGTACGTACGGATACAGAGAGCATACGTCCACGTAGCGTATTTTCTCCGTACTCCGAATTTCACGACGGGTGGCGATGTTCCCCGTGCGTCCTCCGTAAAACGCGTCGCGAGGATCGAGAGGCGCGTGTTTTAGTAACGGATGATTTTCCAGAAAATCTTTCATCACCTGATTTTCGCGCAACTCGCGGTCGAAAGCGCACTCCCACATCTCCGTCACGTGGTACCCCCTCCTTCGGAGACGACATGTCATCGCTTGTGTTCGTTCGTAGCGCGCGTCGATCGTGTCCTCGCGATTTGCGGTCGAAGGCGTTTTATCGCGATTTACCTGAAAACATGATGGACATCCGTGCCAAAAGCAACCGTGAAATTGTAGTACGTAACGTTGCGTCTCGTCGTCATTGTCGTCGTCATTAGTCGGTGTCTCGTAATATCCGTCAACGCGCGTGCCGTCGATTTTATGCTCGCGCCCTCGCCCTGCGTGAATTATGGGATGACCGAGCTCGCGCTCCATCCACACTAACCACTGTAGAGCTTTGCGCGAGTGATTATCGGCGAATCTATATCCGCTCGCAGGAATGACTCCTATCTCTTCCTTGCGCAGAAAGTTTTTGCGAAAAACTCTCATGCACGTAGAGGCGATAGTCGTGCATTCCACGAACGGACACACGCTCCCGCATTCCAAAAAAATTTTTCTGTAAGCCATGCACGCGCGTCGAAGAATATCCACGTCGTTACGGCAATATTTAATAATTTCACTTTGGAAGTTAAAAATAAATTTGTTACGCGTCATCTCCGCGTGCCACGAAAGAAACCGTTCGCGTTCTTCCGATTTCATATGCTCGGGAGAAAAATATCGTGTGTCGGGTATCGGACCGATATAATTTTGATTTTCGCGGGTGTTAAACAAATGTGGAAAAATGCCTTTATCCGTTGCATCCTGCAACCCGAAAGCTTTAGGTAATTCGGATAATTTCATCGGCATATAATTTAAACTATTGATAAATTTTGTATGTCCGACCGTCATCACGACAATTTTCGTCCCGTTTAAAATTACTTGTGGCTCTTCAGTATTTTCCGTATTTTCGACTAAATACTTTAGAATAAATTGCGCGTCGAACGCTTTCGCATTATGCGCGATGCAAATAATTTTTTTGAAACATTTCGTTGTTCGCGTTGCAAAGTCGACAAACTCTTTTACCGGATCACGACGAAATACAAATTCGCGCACTCCGCACCAACGGCATCGCACCGACATGTCGTCTATCGCGGCACACGCTTCGCAAATCTGTTGCGCAACGCAGAGAGTCGGTACGTGAACTTTGACGTTGTCCGTACCTTCGAGCGTTTCGTCTTGACGCGTTTCGAAATCATAAAACACGAATGCGACGCGTTCTTTTTTGCTACGTTTGTTCGTTGCTTCCGTGCCGACATTTTCGTTACCAGGCGCTACCCGCTCTCCCCGTGCCGGCGTAGTACTCGTACCCTCGCCCGGGTCTTCGTTTACGTCGACATTACGGTGAAGAGGTCGCATAAAACATAAATGATTAGCGGACTGCAACGAACAACACGTCTTGCAAATTGCAAGTTGCAATACGAAACGCCGCATTCGTGTCGCGAACCTCTCTTGACGAATCGTCCGCAATTATCGCAACTCTTCACGGAACTGCAGACGCTCACGAGCAATTTACCATCGTAAGATTTTTGCGCGAGATGACGTTCGAAACACGAATTTCCGAAAAACGCACGATTACACGCCGCGCACCTAACAGTTTCTACTTCGGGATTCTCGCACGAGGGTGTGGCGTAACAACGCGGACATTTTTTGGAACAGCGATGTCCTCTGTTCCTACGATACGCAGTGTGGCACGACACGCAAAAATCTTGTTGAGTACCGGCGGCGGCATTCAAATTTAAAATCGGGTTGTAATGGTGCGAATGCTCGTAATACATTATATTTAAACGGAACGTAGGTTCGCGTTCTAACGAAGCGAGTAATTCGCTACCGTCGTACAAAGGATTTTTGCCGTAGAGTCCTATATATAGAGAGAAGCGCGATCTGTGCCGCCTTTTCTGATTGGTCACCGGAATCCGCCATGTCGTTCCCAAGCATGAGATTCAAACTGTGGTCTGGCGGAAGATTTGCGGTGTTAAGTGAGCGATATGACAGAATCGGACAGAAGAATTCTACAAAAAAGTGAGTATTAAAGTGTTTCCTACATTTGTGAGAAAACCTGACAAATAACATAAGATTTATTTTTTCTATCCTTTAGTTAATATACTGTAAGTGTTTTGCATTAACGTTTGAAATTGAGAAAAATCGATTAGTGGTTAAAACGTAATGTCAATTTGGCAAAATATCTTTGCCACTGCAGTTCATGAATATATTATACGTCTGAATTCTGCAGATGGTACGTCGTTGTTGTGCCCCGAACTGCAAAAGTCGGGATGGGCAAGGAATCACCCTCTTCTCTATCTCCAAGGAGAAAGACCGAAGAGAAATATGAAGAAAAATATGAACTGAAGAAAAATATTGTGATTTTCTCCTGCTCCTTTCCTAAACAAAAAATTCCAGGACTGTGCCAGGATTTGCTGATTTAAATAATTACAGAGGAGTGTTGACCATAAATTTATTTCATTTCACACATACACTTTACCGTTTTCGAAGTTTGCATTACAATAAAAACGAAAAGACAGCAACATTATTAAAAGAAAACACAGCCTATGTAACCGTTACTCCAATTTCAACGCAAAGCCGCAATAACCTAGCCATAACAAACAGCTGAGCTACAGGAGGACGAGTTGGGAACAAGATGGCGGATGGCGGGTGTGGTGGGAGTAAAGTTGGCGCTTCTCTTATAATATAGGACTCTATTTTGCCGCTACCGAAATTGATAAAATTATATACAATTATAGCTATATTTTCATTTGCGAGAAAATGTTGAAAACGCGCGATCTCCGGAATTCCGCACCCGTCTTCGGGTATCGTAACACCGGCGTTCCTCACCAGCTCCAACGCTAATTCACGCTGAAGCGAGGAAGTCCGGCATCTTACGTTATTCCACCTGTCGTGCAACACTCCCGTGCGTAGATTTCCGCGCTCGCGATAAATTCGTGCCAGTACGAGGGAACGAGGGAGGCACAAGTTATCATTGTTACCGAGATCTAAAATTGACCGCTTAGCGATGGCGGTTAACCTGTTTATCGCACCCCCACGCCCCACTGGCATCGTAACGTTGAAAACGCGCACGTCGAAATTTTGCGCGATATCTATTCCCCCGTTACTTTGCGCGATCGAGCTCACGAGATCCCATATATTCTCGGGAGTTAAGTCTCGTGCCGGGCGAAACGATAGCCCCGCCGGACCGTGCGTTAGTTCCGCCGACTCGAACGATAGACCGACGTAATCTCCCGGCCCAGTCGAGCGTAACGCATACGCGTGAATCTCGCGGAACGCGTTTTCTAGCCAACGCACGGTATCCTCGCCTTCGGGTATCGGACGTACTCGAAAACTGGCCTCCCTACCGAGTATCCGGAAATTTCTAAATTGACGCGCGTTTTCTGCCACTAAATCTATATAATTAAAATGTCCGACCTGGTGATGCTGCTGCTGCTGCTGCTGATGGTGATCCTGCTGACGTGCCTGCTCCTGATGTTCCTCTTGCTCCCTCTCCATGGAAATATTTTCCTCTCCGTCTCTCTGCGATTGAGATCCGTCAGCATCGGAAGCAGCAGTATTCTCCCCCTCTTCCTCCTCCTCCTCCTCCTCCTCCTCCTCGCTAGCACTCTGCGTTTGCGAATCATCTTCGTCAGTGTTCGGAGCAACAGCAACAGTAGGACGGTCCGCACCACCTCCACCCGACTGTACTGAAAAAATTAAAAAAAACTTAGTCTTGTATAATATTGATTTATATTACGTTTAAAGTGTTAAATTTTTTCACGACCGCGATAGAGCATACTAAGGTAACTCACCTTTAGCTGCTTTTATCACTAGCGTAGGTCGACGTTCTTTTTTTTTAAATATTTGTCTCTTATTAATTTTCCGGAGACAAGGGTCGGACCGGTGAGTAAGAAACATCTAATCAGAAATAAATACTTGTGATTAGAACGATAAATTACGGAATTAAAAATATAATAGACAAATATTATTACCTTCATAATTGTTGGGTGCGTATCTCTCGTCGTCGTCGTCGTCGTTGTCATCGTCATCGGTTTCACTAATAATATCATCGTCAATATTATCGATATTAGCATCACTCTCCTCCTCCTCCTCCTCCTCCTCCACCCTCCTCCTCCTCCTCCTCCTCCTCCTCCTCCTCCTCCTCCTCCACCTTGTCCATCATCTCCTGTGTCTCTTCTGCGTTTCGAACTTCTTGTTCTTGTTCTTGTTCATGTTCTTCCTCTTCCTCTTCTTCTTTCTCTTCCTCTTCTTCTTTCTCTTCCTCTTCCTCTTCTTCTTCCTCTTCCTCTTCCTCCTCCTCCTCCTCCTCCTCCTCCTCCTCCTCGTCTTCCATCATAATTCGGTCGATCGCCTCGTCGATACCAGGGAGTGAAAACATCGTCTAATTCTTCTTCTTCCCTTCCTGGAATAATGTAACATTTCGTTATTTCTCTTATTCGTTGCTAAATTGTTATCTTAACTTATTTTTAAAACTTACGTGGCGTAAATACTGCCGAATCGGGTGAGCTCACAATTCTCATCGAGCCTTCTTCTGCTTCTTCTTCTTCTTCCACCTCCTCCTCCTCTTCTTCATCATCTAAAACAGTATAAATTATATTTGTTTTATTATACAAATATTGCAAGTGTTAGCTTTTAAAATGTGTTATTATTAAAAATAGTCTCTTACCAGAAGATAAATCAATGACGGGGATGTCTGCGGGCGGTGCCTCGATTCTAGCTCTTCCTATAAAATTTAATATTTATAATATTCGTTATTTTTAATGATTAATTAATTTTATTATTTCTAACTTACGTGCTGGTACTGCTTCATCAATGTTTTCTTCCGCTCGGCGTCTCTGTCCTCGTCGAACAGGTTGGACAGCGGCAATGCGGTTTCCCTCTATTAAATTAATTTAAATTTTAATGATAAATTCCACTGTATTAAAATTTTAAGGTGCAATTTTTATTTCTAACACTTACCTGTTACTCCGTTACGGCACAGGAACCTCTCTATATGGCCTCTTCCTGCGTCTTCTTCATCGTGACCACAAGCTCCACGCATTTCCACTAAGTGTAAAATAAGCTCCACCAATTTTTTGTTTCCTCTACAGTAACCCAGTTCATGCATAACACATAACAGGGTACTGGAGCACCCACGCGTGAAACGCGCGAAAAGATTGTAATTCGCCTCTTCGTCGTTTGTCACTGCTTCTACGAACTCCCGCTCATTAAACACTTCTACAAACTCTTGCCTATTAAAGTGTTTGCTTAAATTGCAACTCACTTTGAAAAAATCGATCAAAATTGCGCGGAGAGACATTTTGAAGTACTTTACTTGACTAACCAACTAAGAGCGTACTAGACGACTTCAGTACGATCGGACAAGTAAGGACTAACTCTCTGCTATAGTATTACAGGCTATTTATAGTTGGAAATATTTCCAAAACCATCTAGAATAAAGGTGCGTCAAAAATTGTCTAGCTAGGATATTGGTTAACAAATTTGAGGCTTTCCCCACTCTCTACCCACTCTCCCTTACCGATGAAAGCGTGAAAATTTTCGGAGAAAGCTTATCTATGCCTTTACTCTTCCATTCTCGAAAACAAATTCTTTTATCTAAGAGCTTACAAAGAATTCTTTATTAGAAATTTCTATAGTAATGCTTTGTTCCAACATACATTTAGTAGGATTTATTACTACAACCCAGAAAATTTATTGATTTATTGTTCCCAACACAAAAAGAGTTCGGTTAAACACACAATCGGTTTACACAAAAACACATTTTTATCTAAAAACTTACAAAGAATTCTCCATTGAATTTTTCTACTAATGTTATATGTCCCATTAACTAGAAGGATTTATTACTACAACCGGAAAATTTATTGTTTTATTGTTTCCAACACAAAAGAGATCGGTTAAATTTTACACAAAACATTTTTTCTAAAAACTTACAAAAGTTCCTCTATTGAATTTTTCTACTAATGTTACATTACCAACATAGAAAGATTTATTACTACTACAACTCGGAAAATTTATTGATTTATTGCTTCCGGCAGAAGAAGAGCTTGGATAGATTTTTGTTGTTCCTTTATTTCTTAGAAATATTTTTATTTAAAAATTTTTTAACTATTACACTTTTTGTATAAAATTTTTAGCCGATCTTTTTATTAACAAATTTTCTTAGCTCCCTATACATCAGAATTTATAGTTTAAACTAACAAAATCTAGAAAAGTCTAGAAAAATCTAGAGTTTTCTAATTTTTTTCTGCGCGCGCAGACTAATTTTTCTAAAACGACGCAAGCGAAGCTTAACGTTTTGACTAACGTTACGAAGTCAAAATCATTCGAGTCCCATCGTTCGAAGCGACAAGTCGTACACCAGTGAAAAAGTATAACTCTCACATCTGACTTTTCAATTAGTGTGTGTGTGTGTCTGCCGATATTACGAAGAAATAAGAACAATGGCTAGTCACAGAGAAGACGCTAATAATTCTGAGAAGCGGATGTTCACACGCGTTATTCCTGATAAAGGGATTTCCGATAAGGGACGCTACTTCGGAAGAAACGAGCAATTACATATGCTGCTATCGACAACATATGGACTCAACAGCTCCCATACGAAGAGAATTCACGTGGGTTTGCAAGCAACATCCGAGGGGGTTTTCGTGCCGCTGGTCAAATTAACCGGCAACTGTGCGGACGACGTTTATTTCGACGAGAAATCGTGGCAGCAGTTTCAAGAGAACATGGGACTCGTGAGCGAATATTTAAATGGAGAAACCAAATTGAAGCCGAATTCTATCTCCATTAACAATATCTCCGTCAATTTTACATCGGCCTACGGAGCAAGATCCATATTGCTGGCGTACAAGGAAAACGAGGAGAGTACTTCCACCGGAATGGATCAACGAACAGACGAGGAAAATTGTCCACCGACGAAGAAACGAAAAACTTTCGCAGTGGCAATTGTGATGCAGAAGCCTACATTTATCGGACTGAAAAATATTGCGAAATGTATCGATGCACATTTATCACAATTAAAATCAGTGGCTGAAAATGTTAACAATTGCGCGCGTTATCTTATTAAAGAAATAGAGTTAAATCTTCCTAACAATTATATAGATGAAGATATTGTGAAATTAACTCTCAGAGGAAATTACAACGACATCGAGCGTAATGTACGTATGCAAATAACCGATTTAACTTTCCTCGATATGTATTTTAATATAGTATTTTTAGAACTTATTTTGCTGCGCTTCACCGAAATCCGTCGTATAATTTTGTCGAATCGCGGAATGTAAATTTTATAACATTATTGTTTGAACAATTTGTATTTTTCCTATGAAGAAGAATTTGTAGCAATAAACATTTTTTGTAACTTCTACTTTCTTCTATTTTTCTTCAATCCTCACGTTCTCCGCAACAAATTCCTTTTCTCTTATTTTTTCAGAATTAGTTGAAGTCTACCTCGTAAATATTTTTCGAATGCGCTCAATAATAAAAACTTTTATTTAAAACGGAATAATTTTGTCACGTTACAAAGCCAACCTGTCCGTTCCTGTTTTACCCTCTCCTTTCTCCAGAAAATAAGTTTCACGTATTTCATTGTTTCGAAAACTCTTTGTCCAGACCCAAGTCCTAAAAGAACACGGTCATAAATCATGAAAACTATTCTCTGAAAACATAAAAATTCCACTTTCCGTTTTCGGCATCTTAGCATCATATCCTTATTTTAGCTTAGCGTCGTCCACCACGTGCAGACCCAAAAAGACGCTGGTGAGCTTTAGGCGAAAGAGCCAATCAGACGTTGGGTAGGTATGGAGTATCCAATCAAAACGCGCCATTTAGTTACTAATTTGAATCCGTCATTTTTGTTTCGTTGTCGTCCACGCCACGTGCATTCTCGAAAAAGTCACTAGACACTAGACACCCTAGGCGCGGGAGAGCTAATCAGACGCTGGTTAGCTATGGGGTATCCAATCAAAACGTGCTATTTGAAGCCGCCATTTTTGACTCCTACTCTTCCACCACGTGCTACCCCCTCAATGTAGCCAGACACCCTAGGCGGGGGAGCCAATCAAAACGCTGGCTAGGTATGGGGTATCCAATCAAAACGCTGGCTAGGTATGGGGTATCCAATCAAAACGCTCCATTTAATTACCTCGTTACCCCCACCCCTTTCACGGCAGCCAATCAGAGCGCTCCAAGGTCACGTGGGCAGACCGTCTGGCCACGCCCCTGGCGCCGGCGGGGTCGGTGGTGGGGGTTTGTTTTGACGCCCCATACCTAGCCACTTATTACTCTTCACAGACATAATTCTTAGCAGAAGTAATTTACGATTCCCGGCAATCGTCTCAGATTATGTCGTGATAGCAGATAAAAGATATCACTTTGTTGATTGTAAATTTTCTAGGTTGCTAGGCGACTGCAGTCGACTTCGCCGCGAACGTAGATTCGGATCCGCGGCGCGGATCCGGATCTGACGCTTCAAATGTTCGGGTATCTGCGGATCCACGAATAACCCAAATATTGCGGTTTTGAGATCCGTATCGCAATTGATCTCGAATACCCGGATAGTCATTTATTCGAATACTTAGGAGCCCTAATACATATAAGATTCATATGGAAGTATATATAACCGTATGTGATTATATATGATTATATATAATTATACAGACGATTAAAATATATTTAAATATATATAAATGTTTCATATACAATTTGACATGATTATATATGAGTTCATTTAATTTATATATAAATTATATATAAGAAGCATTTTTCCATGTACTTTTTTCCCGGGTAGGTAGAGAATGTTTTTACACTAATATAACCCATAAATTTAATTTTTATAGTGTTGAAACAAGGCATAATTCTGCCTTACGAAGACAATATAATTTTATAAACTTCTATTTTCAACTGGATGGAAAGTTATATATTCCGCTATATTCCGCGAAGATCCAAGTTTAGGGCTTTAGTTCACTTTATTATCTTGCGAAATTCACAAAAATTAGCTATCGAGAGCTGCCTATCATGCTGCAATGATTTTTTCGCTTATTATCGCTACGTTGCTCGTTTGCGACTTGTCGATTGTTTCGCTTCAGGACAATAACTCGGCTTGAAAATGCTTGTGTCCTTTTGTTCTTTCGGTAATTCTATCCCTAATAATAACAAATCATACAATATACATATCCCGGATCGATGTTTACGTCGATTAGTGTTTTCGATAAATTACGCTCTATTATCCAAAACGTTTAAATCTATATATTTACAGTTACTTCATTTTTACTTTATTTCGGTTTATTTTAATGTTCTAAGTTTCCATATTCAAATCAGTTTTTTAAATTTTGTATGCTTTTATTACAGGATCTAGTGATCAACAATTACAATATACTCGAAAGGAAGTTTTTATAATCGTCAGAAATCATTTGAAAGACGAATTAAATATTATAATAGAACACCTGGAAAGAAAAATTTTCGAAAAGAGTGGACGTTCCGTATAGGTACGTGAAGATATGAGAGCGTCCTTTTCCATATTATTCTGTAAAATGAGAACCATGTGGCAAAAGGTCAATATGACAGAGGGGATCTTTTTCAAAAACTACGAGAAATGGCTTAGTGAACCCATATTCTTTTCACTACCTGCTATTTTTCGAAAGACACCGACCAAGAAAAATGGTCGCCCTTCCTCGGAGTTTGTGTCTTGCAGTGAAAGATCAAAACGAAGGAAGACCGAAAGAATTCGTACAACATCGACCTCAAGCGAATTAGCATATGCTACTCAAATGAGTTTACGATCTGCAGGACAGTTACACGCTTTGAAACTTGTGAAGGAAGCAGCACTGACGAGTCCAACGAGAGCTTCGCGGTACCGAAAAGCTTTCCAATCAACAACAGAAAGTACATTATCTGATGATGCTGCATTTTCCGTTTTGGTAGAATGCAAATTATCCAAAAGTCAGTATCAAGGACTAAGATCAGTGAGCAAGGAAAATAATTGTAAATTGTATCCTCCTTACAAGAAAGTGATACAAGCAAAAAAACGTTGTTGTCCACCTTGTACGGCTGTTAGTATCACAGAGAGTAGCGCAGAAGTCCATTTTCAAGCTTTATTGGACCATACAGTCGAGCGTATTTTATTCCTCCAAAATGACGTAATTCGAAGTTTGACGCAAAGAAATGTAAATAATATGAACTTTATTTGTAAGTGGGGTTGTGATGGAAGCTCTGGACAAAGTTAATACAAACAGACATTTATTGACGACAGCAAATCAGATGTGAATGTGTTTCTTACTTCACTTGTGCCATTACAACTCATGTCTGTCGATCACGAATCGAAGGCACAAATCATGATTTCGAAAAATCCTAGATCTTCATCTCTTCGATTTTGTAGACCGTTAAGACTACAGTTTCTGCACAAAGACATAAAGTCGACAGTCAACGAAGCGCAATACATCGAAGAACAGATTAAAGCACTTGTTCTTTTTGAAACTGTCATAGATGGAATTCGAAATTTCGATTATGTACGACATGGCATTTACAATGATCGATGGTAAAGTGTGCAACGCATTGACATCTACGAAATCTGTGCAACGTTGCTATTTGTGTGGAGCTACAATAAGTAAAGATTTTAATAACATTGATGCTATGTTACAAAAAGAGGTCGATGAAAATAATATATAAAGTTTGGGTTGTCGACATTGGATGCGTGGATACGTTTTGACGTAGAACTACTCTTTGTCGACAGTAAGGGGGGTATAGGGGGGTGTAAGGGAGGTATAAGGGGAGGTAAATCCAGGCACAGTCTGCAACAAATGCAACGAAAACATGTCACACTTTGAACGTTTATATCTTTGAAACTAATAATCGTAGAATAATAATTAACATCTTATTTTTTTAAAGCTTAAGAAGTCCCATTTATGATAAAACAAGTCGGAACCCTTCACTTCTTACCTCTTTGATACAGTAGCGTTAAAAAGTTTAGCTAAATTTCTTGTCGATACAACAAAAAGAAACGGGCACAGTAACAACTGTGCCGCAAGCAACAACGTAAAACTACGTCAACTGTCACTATTTCATGTTAAAGTATTCAGCGAAGGAAACTAGACATAGGGCTATTTAAATTAAAGAAAACAAATACAAATTTGCAAATTAAAAACTTGCATATTGCTTCCACATCATTTTATTTAGCCTATGAAGTTTCCTAGAAGGAAGCCAATTCATTATATGCTAATAATATGAGAAATTTTTATAGAGAAAAATTTATGAGCTAAAAAAGAAACGGGCAAAGTAACAACTGTGCCGCAAGCAACAACGTAGAATTACGTCAACTGTCACTATTTCATGTTAAAGTATTCAGCGAACGAAAGTAGACATAGAGTTACGTCAACTGTCTTTGGCTGAATAATAATGACAGTTGACGTAGCCCTACGTCTACTTTCCTTCACTGAATACTTTAATATGAAATAGTGACAGTTGACGTAGTTCTACGTTGTTGCTTGCGGCACAGTTGTTACTGTTTTCGAATGCTGTTTGCATTTGTCCTACAGACTCGACATTAAAAAATGGCAAGTGCGTTGTACGAAAGAGAAGCAGATGACAGAAGACCGCAAGAGAAAAATTCAAAAGGGATTTCGTTTAAAATTGGGGCTAAACATCGATCGTCCAAAACCAGGATACGGAAGTACCAATGATGGGAATACAGCTCGGCGCTTTTTTGAAAACTCGGCTGAATCTGCTTCGATAACAGGATTAGACGAAGGTTTAATCAAACGCTTCCACGTAATTCTACAAGTTATTTCCAGTGGCCACGAGATAAATTGTGACAAATTTCAAGAATATGCGGTTGAAACTGCAAGAAAATTTGTCGAACTATATCCGTGGTATTATATGCACAAGCTTTCCCCTTTTTTATCTCGTATAATTTCTTTTCACCCACAAAAATTTCAGTAATCACGGTTACACACAAACAGATCACGGTATTAACGATATCACGGTAACGCACCAAACTTTAAAAAAGACTCCCCGATCGCTGCGAACTACACGGTCACAAAGAGAAACACAAAACAGAAACGTTAGCGGACCCTTCCCCCACCACCAGAGTTATACAACCGTGGTATAAACAAATGTTTCGACTGATTCATCAACGGTCAGCTCAAAACCCTAAACCTATATAGTAATATGAAATTCAGGGAGCATATTTCTTCCACGACGTAAACACCCACTAAGAAGGGATTTTTAGAAATTCGACCCCTAACGGGGTGAAAAAGGGTATTTAAGGTTTTTTTGTATTTTTGTATCTTTATATTTTTGTTTTATTGTTTTTTTTATTTTTTGTATTTTTAAATATTATTTTATATTTCTGTATATATTTTTAATTTATATTTATTGATTGTAATCAGATTTTGTACAGAATTGTGCGCAGCATTCAAGTGTGCTTGAAAAACCACTTGGTGGACCTCTTACCATTCGTATTGAAACTAATATCTCGACTTTTGGCTGTTTTTGCGTCGTCGTTATCGATGAGACAGGCCGTATACTCTGTGCCTGCTCGACTTTTTTTCGGTTCTACAGCGGCTATAATATATCGCGCTATACTTTTCCTCTCGATCAGACTATCATCGCTGCTGAATACGTGCGAAGAATCAGTCGCTATCGTGTATCCCCAAGTGCAAACGTGAACCCCACAATCTCCAGATGGAATCCTTCTTCTATCATTTGTCACGTTCTGATGCGGTATATCGTCTGGGCAGTATAACTGCGACTCTTTCCAATCAAGAGGTGTCCTCTGTACATTTAACGTTTCGCGATCAATCAAAGAAATATAGGAATCAATTATAATTTGTGATGGACGGCCATGAAGTGAGTCTATATATAAAAATAATTTGTCTCTGAAGCTGATAATGAGTAGTGACCAATGAGAATTTTTCATGATGTGCAATAGCCATACATGGTAATTGAGAACACCGGTACGTGACAACCATTTTTGGAACCTTTTACTTATTTTTCCTGTTTCTAACATTCGCAGGGTACAAAAGATATCAAAAAATATTATTGAAGCACCTCGAGCTCTTGCATCGTCCGTTATCGCTGCGAAGAAAGCATTCATGATGCTATCGTCGAACCACTCGTCGAAACAAAGCCTCATGAAATTCATAAGCTGTAGATTGTAACCTGCGATATTTTTTGATAAATTGGGAAAGCCAATAGACCAGGATGAATTTGCTGAAAAAAAATCATTGGTCTTTGTGCAGTACCCTCGAAAAAACGATAGAATTTATTGTCAAAGACGAAAGATCAGTGGTTTCGTATTCCTCAGTAACTTCATTCGACGAGAAAGACCTTTCCTGTGATCTGTTGGAACAGGCAGGAGATTTGCTACGTATAATGATCGACGGATCAGTACTATCATTCGATTTGACAAAACTCGCAATTTGTGACTACACCAGCAATTTTTGTTTTTCGCCTTTCTTCGACATTTTGAATTAGTACGTTTGGTGTTTTTGATGTGTCTGTCTTTTCGGTTATTCCACTTCTCTGTCAGTTCTTTGAACTTGGTTACAGTGCTCTTTCGTTTCTTTCCTCGACTTGGCAACTTGTTTTCGTGGTGTACGATCTTTCCAACACTCGCCCATTCAATATAGATGCCATTTTTTTAATTAGTCTAGGCACCGGATATCGTTTACCTTTCAGTCAAAGACGTTTTACAACTCTATACCAACTTTCGACCGATGCGTTAGAGTCACGCTTCAAACCAAACTCTGTCAAATGAGTCGCCGAAAAAAATGGATAATAAGGCAGTATATAGTGCAGCAAGTAATCAATGAACTCCGGACAATAGTACTCGTTTGACTCCGTGCTCATTTCTATATTTTTGGTCTTAACAGATTGGTATATGTCGTTGAAAAATTTAAAAAATGGCGATTTTCTAGTTGCTGCATAGTCACACAGCACAACATGTTTCAGAAAGCTTTCCGAAAGATAACTTGGAAATTAATATTGAAATGTAAAATTGAAATCATTCAGAAATATTTCTGAAACGTTTCATCAAAATAATATATCATTGAAAGCTTTCCAAAAGATAACTTGGAAATTAATATTGAAATGTAACATTGAAATCATTCAGAAGTATTTCTGAAACGTTTCATCGAAATCATTTATGATCCTTTTCACTGAAATATTTCTGAAATATTACGAAACATTTCAGAGAAATATTTCGTACGTAATGTCTAAAATACATATCATTGAAAGCTTTCCGAAAGATAACTTGGGCAATAATATTGAAATGTAACATTGAAATTATTTAGAAGTATTTCCGCGCCAGTTCGCAACGACGCCGCTAGGCGGCGCATAATAATAAGACTAACTCGCAAGTAAATTTCAGTTGGGATCTGATATAAGCAGGCCTCCGGCGAAGCAAAATCATAACCAGTGTTGCCAGAGCTAGTACAATTGTACAATTCTAGTACATTTTTGTGTATTTTATACGCTAGTACATTTTTCCTTTTTCTAATACATTTTCCCTGCTTCGGTTTAATGCACTGTTTCCACTAGTTTCCAAAGCTTGTGGATCAAAGCAGAAGCGCAGTCAGTCACTATCCGTATCCATCGACTCAAATTGCGAATTAACGACTTCGGTGGAAACTTGATCAATTACGACATACGACTGATTGTGGAACCGGCCTTAAGGATTATTATACCTGTAGACCCGGCCTTACAGAACATAACCTTCTACACTTATATCAAGCCATACACCTTAACCTTCCTCACCCGAGGAAAACGAAAAAACCCCCCTTCAAGCCATATCAAACTCACAGGCGATAAAACTGACAGACGACAAAAATAACTGGTTAAAGAAAAAAATATTTATTATAAATATGAAGAAAGTAACAATAAAAAGGTTAGTATCTTTATTCAAAATATTCTAATCTTAAAACAATACAATAAAAAATCTCTTGCAGCTTTTTTACGGTAAGTCAACCTTCGACGACTCTAAGTCCCACAACTTCTACTGAAGAAACACATGCATCATATTCGAGAAAAGAAAATCCGACACTCATGACAGTCCTCAAATAGAATATAAAGGCTTAGTAGAGACAAAACAAACAGAAAATTTAAAATTAAAAAGTAAATCAATTTCAAAAGTACAAGTGGCCAGCGGTGATTCAGTGGCCAGCGGTGATTCTGATTCAAGTACCGGACCTCCTATTAAAAAATTAAAAAAATATTATAACAAAATTTTAAAACTGAATGGCTTAAAGAATTCAAATGGTTGAAAAATGTGAAGCCAGAAAATAAACAAGGCCTATCCTTTTGTAAACTTTGTAATAAAAGTTTGAAAGGAGGATATGCACATTTAAAACGCCACGAAATTAATGAAGTACATAAAGCAAATGAAAAAGCACAAGCAATCAACTCCTTCTATTGAAAAAAGTGGCTTCTTAATTAAAAAAAAACAAGAATTAATGAATAAAGAATCTGAATTAAAAATGATAGCATTCATAGCAGAACATAACTTGTCAATAACTTTAATGGATCATCTTCCTAAATTAATTAAAAATGTGTGTCCAAATTGCGAACATATCAAAGATGTTAGATGTGGCAGGACAAAGTCCACTAAAATTTTGGAAGAAATTTTTCGAAAGAATATAGACGGGAGATGGTAGAAATAATGAAGAGTCTTTCATTTTCTTTTATTATAGACGAAACTACCGATGTGGGAACAAAGAAGTCGCTTGTTGTTGTTGTCAGATATTTTGATGAAGTACAAAATAAAGTGCGAGACAAACTTTTACTTCTCATAGAACTCGAGGAAGTGTACGGCACAGTCTATTAGTCAAAAACTTTTAAACTTTTTAAATAAAAATGAAATACCAACAAAAAATCTTATTGGCTTGGGCGCAGACAACGCTTCAGTAATGATGGGTCATATAAGTGGGGTGAAAGCTCGACTCAAAGCTGTTATTCCAGATCTCTATGTATTAGGATGTTCATGTCATTCTTTTCACTTATGTGCCTCTGCAGCATGTTTGAAACTGCCCAGAACAATTGAACAGTTTGCAAGAGATATATTCAATTATTTCAGTAATAGTTGCAAAAGATATGTCGAACTTAGGAGAATGCCAAATATTTCTTGACATGAAACCCAATAAGTTGCTGCGCCCAAGTCAAACTCGATGGCTTTCATTACAAATGGTAGTGAAAAAGATACTACATAATTGGCAACCGCTTACTTTGTTCTTTCAAGGAAAACTTTTGGAAGACAGATTGCAATCATCACAAAATATATTGAACGCTCTTTCAAATCCTGTGTACAAATTATATTTTTTATTTTTAAATTTTATTTTAGAAGTTGTAAATAAGTGAAACTTAGAGTTCCAAAGTGAAAAACCAAAAATTACATCTCTCTATGACAACGTTACTAATCTATATAAATTAGTTTTAAAATCATTTATTAAAAAAGAAATTCTAGATGTCTTCAGTTTATCAGATTTAGATCCATCAAATCAAAAATATTTTGTTGATTTATCTCGATTATATCTGGGAGCTGAAGTTGAACAATTTTTGAAAGAAAATTGTGAAAATCTCAATGAAGACGATATAAGAAGTTTTCAATACAAGTATAGAGAGTTTTACGTTGAACTCTGTGTTCAGATAAAAAAACGTTTTCCGTTTGAGGATGAACTTCTAAAAAATATAACTGTATTAAATCCTGATAAAGTTATGTCAGGAAATATTCCAACAATCACAAATATTTAAAATTTTTTTCCTCAGCTAAAAGATTTGTGCAACTTAGAGGATATTAATTTGGAATGGCGAATGCTACCAGAGATAGAAAATTTAAAATCTCTAAAAGACTTGGAGTCATTTTGGTCATATGTGTTCTCGTGTAAGAAAAATGATGATTATTTATTATACCCAAATTTGAAAAAATTTGTCACTCATATACTCTCTCTCCCTCATTCCTCAGCAGCAGCTGAAAGAGTTTTTTCTCAACTATTTTTAATAAAAACGAAACCAAGAAATAAATTAGATGTAAAGACATGTCAAAGTCTCCTTTGTACCAAATATTATGTGAAAGACAAAGCAGGCACCAGTTTTAATTTTACTCCAAATAAGAACATTTTAAATCTAAATATACAATATACTACTGATAGTGATAGTGAGGTCTAACTACTTATTTTAACAATTTATAAAGTTTATTTGTTTTTTAAATTTTATAAGACTAATTTTGTTTTTAAATTTTAAAAGAAACATCACACAGTGACACAGTTAAAAAAATTTATGTTTGTATCTGTGTACTTTTTTTCAGTAAAAAAAATTGTTATTTTCTGACACATTAGAAGACTGCACTGTTAAGTTCAAGAAAGAAGGACGTTAAGAAGTTTATGATTTATGTTCAGTGTTATGAAATATAGAATACAATTTTATTTTTGAGTCTCAAATTTTATTTTTTTATTTCATTACTTACCTTTTATCTTTATCGTTGATTTCTGCAAATATAAAGTTATTTTATATTTGCGTTTAATAAAATAAACTAGAGATTGTACTAGATTGTAACAATAATTAGAAAACAGAGCCAAGTTGATTTATATTTAGATTGTGAGATTTTTGTACTGCATTGCTAATTTTATCGGTAAACTTTATATAAATTTTTCACCCTTAAAATAATAATTGACACGGTCTATAACATTTTTGGAAAAGGGTCGACAGGAGTAACACTACCGACTTCTGTCGGGTTGCTTAGCTGCGAGTCCGTATTTTATTTATTACAAATTTTTTAAGAGCCAAAATGGAAAATCCGGCTCTGTAGCGGGTTGCGGCTGATCTTACTGATTAAAACAAGCATAAGTTTAATGAGATTTGTTAATTAATTTGGCTAAAATTTGGGAAAAACCGTTTCTAAGCAG
Organism: Temnothorax rugatulus; assembly: GCA_035220575.1. NCBI lineage: Eukaryota > Metazoa > Arthropoda > Insecta > Hymenoptera > Formicidae > Temnothorax > Temnothorax rugatulus. The sequence continues at coordinate 352,173 of JASTWL010000174.1, forward strand.
CTTTTCAGGCTTGCAAAGCTTCTTAGAAACGATTTTTCCCAAATTTTAGCCAAATTAATTAACGAATCTCATTAAACTTATGCTCGTTTTAATCAGTAAGATCAGCCGCAACCCGCTACAGAGCCGATTTTCCATTTTGGCTCTTAAAAAATTTGTAATAAATAAAATACGGACTCGCAGCTAAGCAACCCGACAGAGGTCGGTAGTGTTACTCCTGTCGACCCTTATGTTTACATCTTTCTATAATTTTATTAAATTTGTTTGAAGTTGGTACAATCTAGTACATTTTCTAGTTCAATTTTTACATTCAGCTTTTAAATTGTGGCAACACTGATCATAACTATATTATGAAGGACAGAAAATTGTTCCGGATTACCCTGTATATGAGAAAAAGTATCTGAAATATTTCAGAGATATTTCCGAAGCATTTCAGAGATATTTCTGAAGCATTTCAGAGATATTTTTGAAGCATTTCTGAATTATTTTAGAAATATTTCTGAACCATTTCAAAGATATTTTAGAAATATTTCTTAAGCATTTCAGAGATATTTCTGAAGCATTTCAGAAATATTTCAGAAACATTTATGATATCTCAGCTTGGCGGACATTTCATATATCTGAAACATATCTGAAACGTGTCTGAAATATTTTTCTGAAAGGTTTCATATTTTATTGACAGCTTTTTGAAAGCTTTCTGAAATATTTCGGTGCTGTGTAGGCAGTGTCATGGTTGGATAACGAGAATTGTGTGCCATCTGTTTTGATCAGTATTTCGTCAAAATCTTCGATCTCGAGAATGAAATCGACGCTATCTACCAAGCCTGATAGAGCTGTTTCGGAATCAAAAATTTCGACCGTGTGAATAAATATTTCATCAGCCGCGTTAAATTATTACTGTGAATCAGTATCGTCATTGCCATCCCCGCAAGACGATATTGCGATTCTGTTTGAAAAATTTTTTAACCTTTCCTCTTAATGGTGTGAATCATATGGGAAGAACAGACATGCAGAATTGTCAGTGAAGTTATGGTATATGTGTCCTATAATTTCCCACTCGGCATGTTATGTTGCTGAAATATTGAAATATTCGGAAATGATGCAGAAATATTTCGTTAACATTTCATTTGTAACTATGCATCTGAAATATTTCAGAAATGTACCTGCAACATGTTTTTTATAATATTGCATTAACAATATTTCTGAAATCTTTCAGAAAGTTGTTTACAATATTTGCAAGTTCCTGTAATATTGCAAAAAAATGAAGCAGTTGCAACATTTCAGGAATATTTCTGAAACATTATAAAAGTAATATTACGTTTGCATTGCGCGAATAATATTTCTGTAACGTATCAAACGCAACATTGCATTTAAAGTATTTCTGAAAAATTTCTGAAAGATTGCGTAGGTAACGAAAAATTAAATTGCAGGCAGTGAATTTCTACAATATTGCAGAAGAAATATTGCAGATGTAATGGTTTAGAAACATTTCTGATACATGATAAAACTATTATTACGTTTACATTGTACGCGTTATATTTTTGAATGTTTCACATACAACATTGCATTTGTAATATTTCTGAAAAGTTGCTGGCAGACTTTAGAAGTTATAATGAAATGGAAGTTTTAATCGATCTCTTTAGGGTTACAATTTTCATCCATCACTACCCTTAACCTCTCATTTAACCCTTTGAATCAACGGCTTAATGTCTCTTTTCCGAAAGACGAAGCCCAGTTTGTTCCGCACAAGAGCCTATCTTGTACGGAGGGCGCAGCTTTTGGAAAATAAATTCCATGTTTACATGCTCTAGTGGACTCGAACCTGGTTTTTCAGATTACGAGTCTGGCGCTCTACCTCTAGACCACACTGCCGCCTACTTTAGAACTTATAAAAAATTAAATTTGTTATTATATAATTATTTCATTTTATTGCATTTTTTCTCTTTTATTAAGAATTTTCTGATATTCCAAATTTTGTCATATGGCATTTTTTATATAAAATATAAAATATTTAATAATATTTAATATAAAATAATATTTGACGCTGACTGGCAAAAAAGATTTATTCGTATATCTGTATTGTTAATATTGTTATGCGATAGCTTTATGCTCATCAAAATAAGCAAGTATAAGAAAGAAAGAAGCGTCAGAGTCAGAGGATCATCACTACCCTGTTCGATCATCGATGTCAAGCAACGAGGTGCCGGTATACTACTTGGATGGGTGACCGGTTCGGACAAACGCGCGGCGGCTATACGCACATGGCTTAATATATTTTTTTTGTTTCGGTAACGAAATATTTCATTTTTCACATATCAACAAATAGTTTTTGCGTCAGTAACAAAATTTTGTTTGCTAATACAAAACATTTTTTTCAGTGTAAAATGTATTTGAAATATCTCTGAAGAGATATTTCTGCAATATTTCGTAGATATGTTTCAGAAATATTTCAGTAATATTACTGAAATATTGCCGAAATCTTTCAGCAAAGTTGCATTTGAAATAATTGTGCCGATTGAAACATTGCAGAAATGTTGCAGAAACGGTCGTGAAATATTTCTGAAATATTGATGAAAGGTGTATATTTCAAATGAAATTTTGCAGAAATGTTTCTGAAATATTACATGCCGAGTGGGTTGTCATATCTTGATACGAACGGTTTAGATACTCGAGCAATGAAATGCCATTCAACCCTTCCATAACCGCTTGCATCAGTGTCAAACTGAAATCGTTTTCAACTTGTCAATCGCCGGAGATCGAGTGCTTAGTTTTTCAAAGCTATGGCGACCAACTTCAGAAAAATGGCTTATGTACAATGTGATGTGCATGCTGAATATGAACTCTGCTACAGGAAATTGATCACAATCATTGTTACCTGGCAAAATCAGTGAATAATAAAAAATCCGTTTACTGACATCGGGAAGAGGTAAAACTATACTGCCCGTAGCATCAAAATGGCAACATGCCAAAGTATTTAAAGTTTGTAAAAAGCACATTATGGATGAGAAACTAAAATTTGTCAAGATAAATTGGCATGCTACAGCATTAATTTATGTATTAATGATACAATGTTATATTTACGTTTTATTTTCAAAATATTCTTATTCTTAACATTGATTTATAGGAAATTGGAATAACACATGGGAGTGGTAGAAGGTATCAATAGTTTATTACAGTTACACGCTTTAGTGGTAAGACTGCCGCGCATACACATTAAAATAATTGTGTAAAATGATCATGTAACGAACCAACCTGAAAAAAACGTGAAATTGCGGAGATGTTGTTTATCAAAAAACATACGGATGCTATTAATTCGCAAAAAGATACGGAAAATCTACCATTAGTCTATGACCGAATTATATCTTCTCTTAGATTTGCCATCTATACAATTCATGTTAGTTTGCGTTTGTTTATTGTATATACGCCAGTCGTTCTCCGGGCTCTGCATGGCACGATCATGCCTCTGTTGTTCGCTGTATTTCGGACCACATAGTGTAACGATGACATTTAGATTTAAAACTTGACGCGCAATTTATGTAAGTTTTGCATTGTTACTTCTACCAATGTATATTTATTGTGGTGTAATACGAACAAATTGTGTTGTTTCCAGCATTGCTTGATAAGGACTCAAAGCGCGAGTCGAAACGTCGTTTTAATACATTAAATTTATTGCCAGTCAGGCCGACAAAATTTCTTGTTGTATTAAAATGATCATATTACCCTCTATTGCTTTTTAATAAATGTATTGTTACGCCCGCGCTGAAACGGCCCTTAACTCCAAGCTGAAGCGAGCGGTCATTCCGCAGAAGTCGCGAAGTGTTCCCTTGACAACGGGTTCGTTTGACAACGGAGCCTTGCAGTTTCGAACCTCGACTTTCAAACTGTTCTGACGTGTTCTCTGGTGTTCTCTTTAATAAAGAGATTCGTTACTTTTCTAATAAACGAGTCTTTCTATAACTACATTGTATCGCTTCATTCTCCGCGAGTGCCGGTTGCGCGAGTGAGTGAGCGTGTGAGAGCGGTGAGACGCGGACTCGGGCTAGGCGAGCGCAACAGTATTTATACATTTTCGCTATATACATTTTTGAGATACGATTCTTATAATTATGTCAGGTTTGAAAATAAATACTTTGTCTCAAAATCCTTTTTCTAGATTTATATTCTCACATTACTATCAACTTATGACTATCCAAATCTTATAATGCTCAAAAATATAAAAAATCTTGCAAATAATACTACATATGCATTCTTTGTAATAGTGGTAAAGATGAAAAAATCAAGAATAAAGCTGGTGTAACATTAATACACGGTTTCCGGTAGGTTAAAAATCTATTGTCTGTGTTATTCCCTGTTTCCGTTGCCTGTATTTTTTATCGTGCATCCAACTTTATTCTTAATTCTTTAGTCCTAATCGCTAATATCTGTTTCTTGTTCCTTATATTTTTCATTGTGCGGAGGCCTTTAGTGATCCACTCTTATATTATAGACTAAAGGTCATTATCTTTTTAATTGCCTTGATAGTGCACATTTGTTTATTGATCTTAATATCTGTGCTCTAAATTTTTCATTATTATGATAATGCTTTACGTTACAAATTTTAATAACATATAGCTCTCTGAAATACTTATTACACAGGTATTTTGTTTCGAATTTTTTGAAAGGAGTATTGATTGAATTTTACTTGTTCAGAAAATAGTATAATTTACAATATTTCATAACAATTATGTAATGTAATTATCTTCTGTGAACATACACGATGACAGTGAAAAGGGTTGAAAACTTTTGAACATTTATAATAAATAAAACTTTATATTTTTTACGTAAAACTAAATATCACATGCGCTATTTAGCTTTTTTCTTTTCTAAAAAGTCATGTTAATTATTTTATACTCATTATTAAACTTTTGATACACACAACTGTCAAAATATGCAATGACAGCCGCTTACGAAATAAGCACAACAAGAGAACCAATCGACATTACGGAAAAACACAACAATAAACTTTGATAGATTCGAGTATCGACTTTATATGCCTTTTTTTTAGAAATATAAACGGATTTATTTATTTTCAGGCTCATCACAAGAGAACAATGAAAATACTACAGTAAAAGTTATTCATTATGACAACAGTAAGTAAGAAGAATTATAAGCATTTTTTTAGCAAAACGTGCAAAATTCAGTCATTTATTTAATTTTATAATTTGTAGGGAATGTTACAATAACTGAAAACAATATGGATAATATACCTATACTTTTCGAAGATAACATAAGTTTAATGACTTTGATAAACGACCTTAAAATGATACTATCAGGTATTGAAACCGAAGTGACAAATATAAAAGAAAAACAGGAACAATTACTATCTCAAATTCAAGAAACTACAAATTTGATTTTGGCAAAGATAAACAGTGAGCAATATTCTAAGGAAAGTATTATACAAGATACAAAGATTGGATAATATCTCCCCTTATCTTCCATTGACAATTTTCTGACTTTTGAAGATATGCTAAAAACTGATCAAGAAGCTTTCATGCAAGTTGTAAGTGTAAAGCTGCTTATCACAATTATAATTTTACCGATTTTTTGGTATTATTTTCAATGTAGCGCCTATAGCAAAGATAGTAATTGCGCATTATCTGTATCTACTATGTTTATAGTTATTTTGATTGTGGCGTAACATATATGCATATATTTTTTGTTTATGACAATTTATTAGATGAAAAAATAGATGAAAAACTAAGTGTCAGTAACATACAGACAAAATCATCCAAACGTCATATCAAATAAGTACTAACGCATTCACACTACATTGTTCAAGTCTTTTATGCACATGTTACGCTCAAACACCAAAATCGCTCAGTGAGCAAAAAAACATCCACAACGCGTTGTGGACGGTGCTGATCATCCACAACGCGATGTGTGCATTTGAGAAACATCCACGACGCGTTGTGGACGGTGCTGATCATCCACAACGCGATGTGTGCATTTGAGAAACGTCTACGACGCGTTCATAACATTAATACACGGTTGAAGAATATAATAGAATTAAAAATAGGACCGATATCTCAAATATTGAGAAAATCCAGACAAGCCAATTAAGGAAATTTATTATTTCTTAATTTTATTAATAAAAGCAATTTTTATATATTTAACAAATTATACTTTATTTATTAAATGTATGCACCAGATTCTAAAGTCCAATAGGATGACAGCAGGAGAAAATAAATAATTAGGTTGGTGTTGAATTTAGCAAGAATCGGTGAAGGGATTACCGATTTCTGGCTATTTTTAGAAATGTCCGTGGTTGCTCTAACTTTCGTAAATTTTTTTTGTAATAGTATAACAAATATTAGTATAACAAATATTAGTCACAATAAAGCTTATCACAATAAAAAAAAATGTGCAAGTAGAAACTTGCACATTGCTTCTTCATAATTTTTAAGTGTGCAAGTAGAAACTGTGACGTGACAATGTCGCGTCCACTGCCCAGACGGTAGCTCGGCCGAGGGGAAAGTCGGGGGTGGCGCCTCGACGAAAGGGGGGGGGGGGCTACTCGCGCTAATTAATATATTATTCTTTCTGTAAGTTAGATTTTGTAAGCACGACAGGTGGTGCCGGAGCGTGGGATCAAGGACGGAGATATGTAACGACTGATGTCGCAACGAGGGAAGGACGGACGCTTGGAGAATGCTAGGCGAAGTGGTTGGCCGACGGGCGGGCCACTGGGGCCCACCGCCGCGGAAGCGCAGGAATGTCTCGCACAGCACATCTCTGGGCCCGCCGCAGCAGAACGAGGGGTGCGACCCCGCTACGGCAGAGCGGGTGTACGACCCAGATGCCTCCCCCGACAGTACCAAGGGCACCGAGCAGCGTAGCCACGGCCTGGCCAGCCGGGCTAACCCTGAGATGGCCCACGCATCGTGACAGCGGATTGAAAATGCCGCGGGCAGGCAGCGGATTGAGCGGTGCCGCGAGCAGAGCGGCACGCGCCACATTACGCCGTAATGATTACGGCAGGGCGGAAATTGCGAGCTTGAGGCGCATGCGCGGGGGCCCAACGTGGTCCCGCCGGGCCGGTCACTCGTCACTGTCGAATCAGCCGCAGCCGAGGAGCCACCCCCGGAAAAGTTTCCCGACGCAGCCGAGCAGCAGCGAGCGGTTATTGTAAGATCTCCACTCCGGTACTGCCGTTGTAACTAGAGCTCGATCTCGGCCAGAGTTATCGATTAGATTATCGCTGTATCGATTAGGTTATATCCTGCACGTGGCTACCGGCTCCCGCTGTTGCGAGTGCCGGTGAAATTACTCTTGCATTCCAGCGGAGTGTGTGATCGCGGCGCGGCCGAGATCGAGCCCGGGAAAATATCAGAAAGCCCTCCTCGGAAGCTCACGCGGCCGACAGTCAATTCGTGTGCGTCGTATAATGTTGCGTGTTCGTGAATGGTCGCGTTATCGCGGATTATCGTGTATATTGTCGCGGATGTGTCGCGTTATTGTGGATTATCGTGGTATATTGTCGCGAAGGTGTCGCGTTATCGTGGGTTATCGTGTATATTGTCGCGAATGTATCGAGTATCGTGGTATAGCGTATAGCGGACCTGCGTTTCGGGAGATATTGCGCCGTGCTCGCGGAGAGCTTCGCGGATATTTTTACA